>CM042815.1:9024512-9624512 GCA_009982885.2 Hyles vespertilio | reverse complement strand
CGGAATGACGTCTAGAAAAATGTGCCAAAAGCGTGTATTAGCACATAAAAAATTGCAAAAGTTATAAACAATTAAAGATGAAAAAAATAATGGCATTTCGTTTTCTTTGAAATTTCTTAAATATTAATAGTTTACTAAATATTGGCAAAAAACGAAACCATTTTCAACTTGTCGACTAGACTACGCCGGCACAATTAGAGGAACACGCACAAAAATTAGTTTTTTTTTAAATTTTGTTTGCTGTTTGTTTAAATGGTCTTTATTTTTATATTTCAGCACCTTTAAAAAATTAAATGTTGCAAAAATATTTTTGGATATTTAGAGTTTTATCGTTAATTATACGCTCTCAAGTGTTTTTAAGATTTTTTCACTTTCAAGTGGTTTTACAAAATTTTGTTTAATCTCATTTTATGTGACTTAAGATATTTTTATTGTTATTGTTTTTAGAGTATCTGTCTTGTAGGATATAATATGAGTGGCTTACCTTCCACTGAAGTTGCCAGAGCGGTAACAATGATTGAAAATGGTCAAGGATAGGATTCAGTAAGTCGGGCATTGGGTGTGTCGGTATCTGTCGTCTTTCTCAACGTTAAACCTTAGAGGCACATAGGCTCTTATGTGCGGATGCCAGGATAAGGCAGAAAACGGTGGACCAGTACCCAGGATGGTCATTTTATACGGCTGAAAACTTTGAGAAATCGTCGTCAAACGGCTATTCAGACCCGAAACATGTCACAAGAAGTCCGTGATGTTAATATCAGTGAGCGTACAGTGAGAACACGTTTAAATGAAGTTGGACTTAAGTCTTACGTTCCGTCAAAAGCTCAAAAACTCGAGGTGGTACATAAAGTAGCCAGATAAGCTTTTGCTCATCAACGCGACTGGACAAATGAGTGGAGCCGAGTTTTGTTTAGTGATGAAAGCAGTTTGGTTGTGAATTGCATAGAAGGAAGGGAGAGGATCTGGAGGTATCGAGGAGAACGCTAATCGAGGAAACTTTACCGAAAGAGGTGTGTTATGGCGGAGGGTCAATTTTGGTATGGGGTGGTATATGTTTGGAAGCACGCGCGGAGTTAATACTTATAGAAAATGGGTCTTTAGCTGCACAAAGATACGTCGCAGAGATCTTAGAGTCCCATGTACTGTCTTTTGCACCATCCATAGGCGAATATTTTTTATTTATGCATGATAATGCGCGGCCCCACACAGCGCAATTGGTTCGCGACTACTTAAATCAGGCCCAAATCGCGCAAATGGATTGCCCAGCAAGATCACCAGACATGAATCCCATAGAGAACGAATGGGACGTTATTGGAAGAAAGATAAATGGAAGAAACCAAGCCCCTAAGATCGTCCAAGGGTTAAAATTCACGTTAGTGCAAGAGTGGGAGAATTTTTCGCAAAAAATGATTGAGGACGTCATTAAAAGCATGAAGGATCATATCCAGACTCTTATCAGAGCCCGTGGTAGCAATACGCATTATTAATTTTCTTAAATTATTTCTGTAAATTTTTAAAATACACGATTACATTTGACAATACAGAAATTTCATTTTACTGTATTTCCGTTTAATTGCATTTGCGTCATTAATTAAAGTATTTTTTACTCAATTATAGTAATTTGTTATAAATTCTGCCTCATTTTAAATATTAAAAATAAAAACATTCAGTTATTATAATATTTTCTAAGAAATTCAATATTTAACGCGTGTTCCTCTAATTCTGCCGGCGTGTGTATGTTTTTTTTAAATGATAATTTATACATTTTAAAGGCAGGATTGATATAATCATATTATGTTACAAGACGAAAAAGCTGTTGTAAATAAAATTTAAAACACTACATTTATTAATAAGACGACCGATCAAGTTACAAAAATAATAATAAAAAATATATAATAATATAGAAAAATTTTAATGACATAAATATGTTTTTTTACAGAAATTGACAAAAATCAAGCCCACTGAGTTTGACTCGCTGGATCTACTCAGAACTGGGTCGCGCCGCGTTGTATTCAGTGGTAAAGTAAAGCCCGCTGAGTTTGTTTCGTCGGGTCTTCTTAGTCAGGGCCGCGTTAGATCCGGTAGTAAGTCTAAGATTACGTGACGTTTCGGAAATTCTCATGGTTGTTATTTGAATCTTTTACCTAAAATAAGCCCACTGATTTTTATTCGCTGCATATACTCAGAACTGGGTCGCGCCACGAAGTTCCAGTGGTAATGTAAGCACACTGAGTTTGTTTCGCCGGGTCTTCTCAGCCACGTTGGGTCCGGTGGTAACATTAAATCGTGACGCCGCCGGTCGTTTTAGTAATAATCATGGTCCACTAAATATGGATCAAGTCAATAATATATTTTCTTGAATAGCATATTACTTACTATAATTCTTGTTTTATTTTTATTTTATATATATACCGGGTATCTCAAGACTGCTACCGAAAACGAAGCCGGGTGGTAGTTTTAGTGACTACAAACACAATGCAACTAAATATTTCGCAAAGAAACGCGACAGTTATTTTTTATGATTTTTTAAATATCGTCATTTTTGGGTGGTAAATTCATAGTTTTTGCTAAAATAATATTTTCAACACTTTTCTACCATAGATTATTTAAAAATAAAAGGGTATACACTATTATTTTAGGAAAACATGTATTTACCACCCAAATATGGTCAAAGGAAAAAAATAACAAAAAAAATTGTCGCTTTTTTTCTGCAACTTTTTCTGTTGCATTGTGTCTGAAGTCGCTTAAACTACCACCCGGCTTCGTTTCGGTAGCAGTCTTGATATACCCTGTATAAATACATATAAATAATAAATGAGATGATTATATACAAAAAAATTGAATCTAAATAAATTGATTTTATGTAATGATATAATTATTATTTGGTAAATATAGAATAAGTACTAAGTAATGAGATAAGAGCTATTTAATGGCCCACATGATCAATAGACCAATATCATTTCATTTTATTTCGTTGTCAAAATAATACGGATAGGTTAGAAAACACTATCCTTATTATTAAATTTTATGACATTGAACTTGTTAATACTATTGAATTACGGTTAAAATGAATGTTATTCAAATTATAAGAAAATATCAATATGTTATACCGGGTATCTCAAGACTGCTACCGAAAACGAAGCCGGGTGGTAGTTTTAGTGACTACAAACACAATGCAACTAAATATTTCGCAAAGAAACGCGACAGTTATTTTTTATGATTTTTTAAATATCGTCATTTTTTGGTGGTAAATTCATAGTTTTTGCTAAAATAATATTTTCAACACTTTTCTACCTTAGATTATTTAAAAATAAAAGGGTATACACTATTATTTTAGGAAAAAATGTATTTACCACCCAAATATGGTCAAAGGAAAAAAAATAACAAAAAAAATTGTCGCTTTTTTTTCTGCAACTTTTTCTGTTGCATTGTGTCTGAAGTCGCTTAAACTACCACCCGGCTTCGTTTTCGGTAGCAGTCTTGATATACCCTGTATAAATACATATAAATAATAAATGAGATGATTATATACAAAAAAATTGAATCTAAATAAATTGATTTTATGTAATGATATAATTATTATTTGGTAAATATAGAATAAGTACTAAGTAATGAGATAAGAGCTATTTAATGGCCCACATGATCAATAGACCAATATCATTTCATTTATTTCGTTGTCAAAATAATACGGATAGGTTAGAAAACACTATCCTTATTATTAAATTTTATGACATTGAACTTGTTAATACTATTAAATTACGGTTAAAATGAATGTTATTCAAATTATAAGAAAATATCAATATGTTATACAGGGTATCTCAAGACTGCTACCGAAAACGAAGCCGGGTGGTAGTTTCAGTGGCTACAAACACAATGCAATTAAAATTTTCGCATAGAAACGCGACAATTATTTTTTATGATTTTTTAAATATCGTCAATTTTGGGTGGTAAATTCATAGTTTTTGCTAAAATAATAATTTAAACTCTTTTATACCTTAGAGTGTTTATAAATAAAAGGGTATACACTATTATTTTAGGAAAAAATGTATTTACCACCCAAATATGGACATAGGAAAAAAATAACAAAAAAAATAAATTGTCGCTTTTTTTTACAACTTTTTTTGTTGCATTGTGTCTGAAGTTGCTTAAACTATCAACCGGCTTCGTTTTCGGTAGCAGTCTTGATATACCCGGTATAGATATTTTTTTCAAATTCTGTTTCTATTTCCAAATTTCGCCACAAGACAATAGATTTTAGATGATCTGTATAAGATCTCTCGGCGCAGGTTCGGTTGCTTTGTATCCTCAATTGCTTTATAATTTGAATCATTGTCTCGCGTCAACTCAATCGGACGCATCAATCAAGTACTATGGCGGTTCGGATCAGATATTAATTAATGTTCAATATGCGCTGACAATTTACAGCTAATAGTTGAAGGGTTTAACACTCACCTTACAAGAGTGGATGCCATTAACTTAGTTCATTTAAGCAACTACAAATATTTATTACTATACATTTTGTGCTCTGTAACCTATGCATTTCACTAATGTACTTTGTAGGGCATGTAAAATTTCCAAATTACAAATTTAATTAAAAAATAGTCGTATATTCTTAGCAGAAAGATATAATTGAAAATATAATCTATATCATTTTAACTGTTCGAAAGAAATAGATGAGAGCAGATGTAGTTTTTTACTTTAGTGAAGAACTAAGAGAGAAATAATTATTACAACTGCTACTGTTTGTATATTACTTTCAGGCTCCAACTGATAGCAAATTAAAAGCCATTCAATCAGAGTATTCATCCTTCCTATCTCACACACTTACCGTCTTAGCCGAAACCTGATAGCCGCAGGCAGAACCTGAAAATAAACTTGTGTAGTCATTAAGACTTTATTTTGTTTCAAGAGGAAAGCTGTCAAACGAAATGTCTCCTTTCGGTAACCCGCAGGAGGTTGAAAATATTATGTTAGTGTCACTGGCCTGCAAGCTTGTTACTATTCTGATAATGCGGCAGATTTCTAGCTCATCCTGCACCCGCCACCTCCGTGAAAGTATTGGCGGCTGCATCTGATCTTTTGCCAACAGGCCTCCACGCACTTTATCATACAGTATGTATTAATACTGCGGCTGAAAACGAATTCGGATGGTAGTTTGAGTAACTATAGATAAACGGAAAATAAAAATTTCGAAAAAAAAAACCGCGACAATTCTTTTGTTTAAAATCATACTGTGTCGGCGGTGAATCTATATTTTTTGCTAAAGTAATAAGTAAAGCTCTTGCGTACCGTAGTTTCTTTAAAATTAAAGGGTGTACAGCAGATGGAACTGAACTTTTAATATTTTAAAACGTGCTTAATATTGTCTTTAAGTCACATCAAGAGATAGTAAAATAGTGTTCGTAGGGAAGTCGAGAAAGTCGCACAGAGGAATCTAATTACTGTAACAGCTGTCACATTAACAGGCGCAAAGGATCTAATTTGTGTAGCTGATCAGTCTCCAGCTAAACTGAATTAAATAAAACATAGTTTCACTTTGACGTCGTCGAGAAAATTTTAAAAGAATATTTTTATGCTGAGAAAAATTATATGTCAGACTCGGAGAGAAAGAAACTGGCACTTTCTAGTAGAAGAAAATTTTACCTAAGTGTTTTTCTTCGTGAGTTCAGCACTATCAGTTTATTTATGTGACGAAAAGAATTATTATTATGCTTTTACAACTATCTTGTATGATACGACATGACGTGAGCTTATTCTGCGCAGATCGTAACAACTAACATTTTCATATTTTTTTATGTTTATAATAACTGTTAAACGAAGCTACAACATTGACATAACAAACGTCAGGAAGAAAAAAAAATACCAAATCCGCGATAAAATCCGTACATAATATTTTTATTTCAATGTGTAATATTCGCTTAAATCTAAGAAAACATTATATCTCTTTAGACTTTACATCTTATGTCTCAGGATGGCGAGCTCAGTGGAATACCAAGCATTGCTTTGTAATTCAAGACTTTGTTTGGTTTTGCTACTGTTCATGAGCGGTCGTATCGCTTACCATCAGGCAAACGGAATGCTCGTCTCACCATTCATTGCAATAAAAAAATATATATCTTGAATGATGCAAAATCGTAATCTTATGCTTGTGAGCGCAAATGCCGTTCAGACAAAGTATCGAATGGCATCAAATGGCGGTGCCATGCCATTCATGACCTATTCTATCTATTTCACACTACGGTGGAAGAATCGAGGATTATAGGCAGGAACTTACAAAAACACCAAAGAACGGTGTGCGTTATCAATCTATGGTAATCAAAAGGTTATCCCTTCCAAGTATTAAGGTTCTGAAGTTTTAGCCTCGCTTTGCTTTTGAGTCTACACAGGCGGCCTGTTGGTAAACGAACTAGACGCGACTGCCGACATGTTCACGGTGGTCGCGGGTTCGAATCCCAGGGCACACCTCTGGCTTTTCGAAGTCATGTGTGTATTGATAGTCAATCACCACGCACTAAAACGGTGAAAGAAAACATCGTGAGGAAACCTGCATACCATAGCGATTTATAAGAATATCTATGGTATGTAAGTCCGCCAACCCGCACTAGGCCAGCGTGGTGGACTATATGGCCTAACCACTCTCAATCGTACTGTCGATTGTAGAGGAGGCTCGTGCCCTGCAGTGGGACGTATATGGGCTGGTACGGAATCTACATAGACAGTATGCGCCATTATAAGTAGTTTCTGTTATAGCTATTATAGCTTCGCGATGTTTTTATGAAAATATTGTAACTGTAGAATATTTTATGACATTGGAAGTGAAATGTGATTATTGACGATCTTCGGAACGTAATTATGATATTTTCAAAATGCCATAAAGACAAAACTATTTTAAAAAATAAGTGCTAAAAAATAAATGCTAATTTAAATAAAAGTAATGCAATATTTCAACTTAAATGTTAATACTTTATTATATGAATATTTACTGTCCAGGAATGAATATTTAACTGATGAATATAGTGTATACAACACCTATGTATGATGTTAATACATAAAATATCAGTTATTTCCTTACTAGGACAATCCGAAACAATTATAGTATTTTACACATTAAAACACAAAGGCCCGATGTTTACACAATAATGTCGCATTTCTGCAATATACATACATCAAGATAATTAGAATGAATAGGCTTTAGCGTTAAGCGGTAGCTACACGTCAATTGAATGTGAATACTATTCAACAGGCAGTCTGTCATGTAGGAGAAGAGGTTATGGAATGAGTTTGAGTAATAGCAACCGTTTTAATTCAATATGTAACAGGCTTTCTTTGTTCTTGTGGCTTGGTGTGAACCTTAAATTGAGATCATAGGTCCGATTTGATATAGTCCAGGCACTTGTGAGTTCTCACAGTAAATTTTCATCGAATGTTTATTTTATAGGAGAATGATATCCACTCTTTATTCCTTAGTGACTGACTTATGATGCTGTTTTATTATACACGTATAATTATAATTTGTGCTCAGTTATTGTAAAAAGTTTTTCGTATGCACTCGTTACTATTAAATTCATACATACATCTATAACTTTAACCGGTAGCACACGCTGACTAGTCATCTAAATTAAAACTCTGGCTATTCGGCTGGAAAGATAAATACCTACTACTACACGTGATGAATCGAATCAATCGTAGTATTTTTAACCGACTTCAAAAAAAGGAGGAGGTTCTCAATTCGACTGTATGTTGCTTTTTTTTTTATGTTTGTTACCTCGTTTGTCTGTACTGTGTGAACCGATTTCGACCATTATTTCTTTGATTGAAAGCTGATGCTTGTCATTTGGTCCCATAAAAATATGGTGAAAATCTAAGCAATATCTTCGGACCTGGAGAGGGGAACTCCTTAAAATTAAGTAGGATTCCAATGGTTCTTTTTGCATTAGATTTTAGTGATTTCTTTTTCATTGGAAAAAATGGGAGAAAAAATAATAAACATATGAATACTCCAATATCTTTGGCAGCTTTTAGCCGATTTTAGCGATTTCATTATCATCGGAAAGAACATATTCCTTGTGGGGACCAAATCTTCTTCATTTTGATTCCTATCAACACTAAAAAGATAAAAATAACCAAAATTTTTCAAAACAAAAAACCGCTAAAAACCAAAAAAAAACTAAATAATAAGTACCACTGCAAAGCAAAAAATAATATTTGTTTCATGGAACTTGCGCTTGTTGATTAATTTGCTTAATGACTTGATTGGCCAACAAATCAAAATATATGCATAACATATTGAAGGCGGGTCGCCCAGTACCAATCATATAGATATTTAAATTTATATAAGGCATAGGTCCTACATGTTTCGTACTTGGCGGCCCGCTTGATAATTAATAGAAAAACTCAATATCACTTTGCCACACCCAGGATTCTAGCCTGAGCCCTCAGCTATGCAATCATACAACTACGCCACCGAGGCAGTCCATAATTTATTGTCTCACACTTATACCGGGTATATCAAGACTGCTACCAAAACGAAGCCGGGTGGTTGTTTAAGTGACTTCAGACACAATGCAATAGGAAAATGTTGCAAAAAAAAAGCGACAACTTTTTTTTTGTATTTTTTTTTTCCTATGGCCATACATTTTTTCCTAAAATAATAGTGTATACCCTTTTATTTATAAATACTCTAAGGTATAAAACAGTTTAAATTATTATTTTGGCAAAAACTATGGATTTACCACCCAGAAATGACGACATTTAAAAAATCATTAAAATTTAATGTCACGTTTCTTTGCGAAATTTTTAGTTGCATTGTGTTTGTAGACACCAAAACTACCACCCGGCTTCATTTTCGGTAGCAGTCTTGAGATACTCGGTATACGTCGTGTATATTAACAGTAGATACAATTATCCACGCAAATTAACTACATTTTATGTGGGTATAAAATTGACATGTTTGCACACCCATATGTCACTGGTCTACAATAGGCACTGTGGACGGAACGGGGTCAACGAAATGTCACCCAACACACCCTATACAAATGTTTGTGAAATACG
The DNA here is from genome assembly GCA_009982885.2 of Hyles vespertilio. NCBI lineage: Eukaryota > Metazoa > Arthropoda > Insecta > Lepidoptera > Sphingidae > Hyles > Hyles vespertilio. The sequence continues at coordinate 9,615,461 of CM042815.1, read as the reverse complement.
ACTTCACGTGTGAGCTTGAAGGTTCACTAAAGTACGTTAAGTATCTAGCGTTCTATTTCTGAATTTCTTTTTTTATATACCTATATTTTACGGGTGCGGCATATTAATTGTCCTTTAATCTGGATTATATTTTTAATATAAACATGTTAAAGGGATGTTGAAAGTCATAGTTTTTTAAAGTAATTGAACAATTTTGATGACCATTTTGATTTCAAATTGTTTTTACAATAATTTTAGTCGATAGTCTGTAATTACTTATTAGAGTATAAAATAGTGTTTCAAATAATAGACATAATAATCAATTTAAAAGAAAAAAAATCTTTATTCAACATAAAACGACTTCAAATGGATATTAAAAAATTCTGAACCAGGTTTATAAAAGAACGTTGATTCTAGATTAATTTCTAGTCTACATCATTTTATACCCACATAGATATTAAATTATGTGCTACTGTCTAGAACGTCTTTGCTTATCTAATCTCGTGAGCGTCCCATACAACGTGACGCAAAGAGCTACTTTTCTTTTTTGCTTACATAAGTAACATGAAGTTGCCTTTCAAACAATACATAATTTATATTTTCAGTTGAAAAGGCATTAGACGATGTTGTGTACAATCTCCCGGAAAAGAAAATCTCTGGTTTACGTGTGTTTTTTTTATAAAAACAAAATAGTTAGCTACAGTTATTATCTAGAATACGACAGTATTTAAGCATTGTAATGTTCTGGTTTAAAGGACTATGTAGCCAGTGGTTATTGATCGTAAAACTAATGTCTCGACGTGACGAGTATATTGCTGAGTAATTAAAAGCTGTGAACAATTATGCTCTTGTAAATCGATAGGCGTGAGTCCATTACGTTATTATTGCAAAAAACAACAACAATAAATACTCGTGGCATGTTTGTAACCCGAAAGTAACAAGGAAACTCTTTGTATAATTTCTTTAGAAATCTCCCGAACATGCACAGAACAAACAAATCAGATCAAGCTTTTCGTACAAATAATTGGCTTTTCGACAACCACGCAACATGATTGTCAGAATGTTTTGTAAGCATATGTTTTACTGTATTTACAAAATAAAATCAATCCTTTTAATTAATCTTTACTTAAGCAGTATTGTGGTGAAATTCGAATTTAATTTAATGAAATTAAATGATTGAATTTTAAAATGGAGAAGCTTTGTATGGTTATATAAAAATTGATTTCTATCTTTTAGGAAACGATTATGACATATTGAACTGTATGATGTAGTCAATGACAATATGCAAACGAAATATTACAGCTAAGACATAAGATGTTAAGTCTCAATGTGTCCAGTAGCTACTCTGACTACTATGTTCTTCAAACCGAAACACAACAGTGTATTTACGATACTATTTCGTGGACGAAATAGACATTTAACCCAGGCGGCCTCTCATATAAAAAAGACCATTAAAACATATTTTTCCATATCAAGAGTTCAGTATTCATTAGATAGCATGTAGCTATATTATGAAATTAATTTTGTACTACCATACATCCTTGTTTCAACTCACAAATTACACGGAGAATTTCGACCCTGTTAACTAAATAACATTATTAGCTCTTTTATCGTAAATTCGCTTAAGATTACATGTGATTTGTAACACCGCCCAGTAAGGTTTAATGTGATTTGTAACTGGAAACAACACTGTAATAATTAATGTTCAAGCTATAGTGAAATAGTCACTATCGAAGTGCAAGTTATTATTTCATTTTCTAGGAAGGCGACTAAAGCTCGCTTCTAATTTTACGTCGTATTTTTTTTTAACGATATATGGAACTGCTAAAGAAAAGTTGTATTAAACTAAGTTTCTTATAATTAATATTATTATCAATTTCACAGAATTTAACATATTTTTCTTTATGTTCTCTGCTATTTCTAATTTTCTTCTAGGAAGTAATCAACAATAGATTTGTTATAATACTGTTGTTTTCTTTAAATTAATTAATATTTGCTTATATAAAAGAGTAACAAGTAATATTATGATAAAACGTTACCAGGTAATAGTGTTTAGACGTGAGCTTAAGACCTTCACATTAATCACAAATAGTTTTTTTTTAATTATAAGTTATGTCGTTGGAAAAATCGAAAAAATACAGTTTACATTTTTGTGGGTGTAGAAATGGTTGCGAATTATTATGGTGTTTATTTTTTGGTTCGTCTCCATGGAAAAATTTCATTATTTTTGGTTATAAGTATTTCAAATAGCAATTATCTTCAACTTGCAACATACTAAGGTTTTCCTAATGAAGAGAGTAGAATAATATGATTATGTTTGCCCAAGCTTAATTCTTTGTTCCCAAAGGGGTAGGAAGAGGAACTACTAGGGCAATCCTCGGATCGCTAAGATTATTTACACCTAAATTATGATAGAAGATGAATCAATAGCAATAAATTGAAATTATTGGATTTTTCATCACTCAATTATGAGTATGAAATGGACTTAATTAAAATATGGTTTACAACCAAATAGCCTCTTTCCTCATTCCTAGAAAGGAGCTGATAGCAAACATTTTAATACAAAATATAATTTACTAAATAAACATTTCAGTTTGAATATAAAGCATACTCAAAACATCACAGACGTTAATTACGATATTACTAACATATAACTTTGCCTTACCAAAATAGTAGGAGAGTAGTGTTTCCCTCAGATGTTCATAATTACGTATTTCCTATTCCATATTCTGCTTTGATAACATAAATATTGTCTCGTTACTGCCTACATTTGAGTACTGTTTGTTTCGAAATTAATTTCGATAGATTCCCATTTCACATGTTTACCGTGACAAATGTAGAATATAATATGTTCAATTGTAACTCCGTTCTGTCGATATTACTATTCGGAGTAACTGGTATTGTTTATTTGTCAAAATTAGTTTTGCTGAAGATATTTCTGGCATTGTTACTATATTAAAAACGAAATATTATATTAATAATATGTCATTAAACATCGCAATTGATGAACTGAACAGAAAAACGGAAAATTGGGAACCCTTTTTTATTATTAAGTGTCTGAACAGTCTTATAGTTTTTTTTTTTTTATTGTATTGAATGGCGAGACGAGCAAGCCGTTCGCCTGATGGTAAGCGATACGACCGCTCATGAACAGTAGCAATATTCCACTGCGCTCGCCATCCTGAGACATAAGATGTTAAGTCTCAATATGTCCAGTAGTTGCTCTGGCTACAATGTCCTTCAATCCGAAACACAACAGTGCATTTAAGCAGTGTTGTTTCACGGGAGAAAAAGACATTGCGGTGGTACCTACCCAGATGGCTTCTCACATATGAGAGACCTACCACCAGTGATATGAGAGACCTACCACTAGTTATTTTGTGGTGTAAAGTAATAACAATAGGGTTTTCCTATCATATTTTACATGTTACTAATATTAGAAGACGAATATGATTGCTTGTTGTTTTTATCATAAAAGCATAATATGGTAAATGATGCATTATCCTAATTTCATGTTATTTTATCTTCAGTTCCTCAATCACAGAAGGCTGAGTCTACTAAATGTTGTGTCGTTAGAAACTGCTATTATTCTACCGTGCTGGATTTTTGTGCATAAGTATTCAAACATACCTAAAATAATCCACTACAATAAAATGAAAAATAAAACACTATTCTAAATGTTGAAATCTTTAACGTCATTATATTACGCTCTCTTCAAAAATCCTGTAACAGATGATAAATGGTCGCTCCGTGCAAATGTATAGACAGTTAAAATTTATACAGAACGAGTTTCACCTCCAATTTAGTGGGCAATAAAACGAAACAAAGTGAAGTGAATTCCCTACTAGTTATTCCATTTTCTGAAGATATATCGGCGGTACGCCAGCTGCGCCTTAAAAACTACGCCTGGCCGAGTCGTTAATAAAAATATTAAAATCTTACTCTAGTAATTAGAAGAAATAACGACCACATATTTATTGGGTTTTCTGTTTACATCTTTTAGTGGTATGAAATTAATAAATGTGTTTTGAATGCAAAGTAATGGTCAGATTTTATGTTATATTCGTATCGGCCCTCACAGCAACCACTGTGACACTACTTTACTGGTGGTAGGTCTCTTAGATGTGAGACGCCACCTGGGTAGGTACCACTGCTACGTCTGTTTCTCCAGTAAAACGGCAGTGTAAATGCACTATTGTGTTTCGGTTAGTTTCATTGTAGCCAGAGTAACTACTGGACATATTGAGACTTAACATCTTATGTCAAATGGATGGCAAGCGCAGTGGAATGCCAAGCATTGCTTTGTAATTCAAGATGTTGTTTGGTTTTCTCATGTTCCTGAGCGGTCGTATCGCTTACCATCAGATAAACGACATGCTCGTCTCGCCATTCATTGCAATAAAAAAAACACTCAAGTTTGTTATATGCCGGCGTATTCTTTAAAAATTAGTATCAAATCTCCAGTTCTGAGTATGGAATTATAATTATTATGTCAAGCGCGGAGAGATGGTTATCTCTCGCCGATGAATCTTACCTGCACTCTAATTACGATTAGCTGCTCCTAATTACTTTGTCAAGATCGTATAAAAAAAAAAGATTTTTATTAATCTACACATCATTAATTTCTATGAAGTTTTTCATATACACTATTATATTAATCACAAAGTATAAAGCAGACGAAGAAACTTCAACAATATTTTTCCACTATAATACTTTTGTGTCATTTCTAGTGTTAATACCTTAAGCTAATTTTATTGTTAATGACCTTAATCCTAGGAAATAAGAATGCGGAGAAATACTAGCACCTATTTTGTAGGACGAGCTTTCAGTGGTCCCGGGAATGCCACATAAAATTAAGAGATTACCCGGACACCGTATAAGTGAGACAAAGTGAGGTAAAACACCTCATTTTTTTCCCAACATTACTGGTGTTTATGTAAGGGTATTAATGGATTACATGCTTATTAGGATTTATCCCTTGATCGAGGAACTTAAGCGAGATTTTATCTTAATGTCATAAGTTTATTAAATTCCTTTGTAGATTATTTTTTTTTAAATGTGAATGTTGGACATTGGCAGAATTGTCGTTATCGGCACTGCTTGCCATTAAAAAAAAAACTGAACGTATTATTTCAAAGAACCATAGGAATTTTTATAAATCGCTATGGTATGTATATATATGGTTTCATCACTATGTTTTCGTTCACCGTTTTGGTACTTAGTGTTTGACTAGTGCTTGTGTTGTAACCAGCAAAGTATTTATAATTCCGTCGTTCTATAAAATACCCAGTCATTTTGTATAAAAGGAGACCTAAAGCGACAGTAACTTGGATGAAAATTGTTATATTACAGCAGGAACATTGTCCACTAAATATTACTTATACATTTGGGGTGTCAATAGATTAAGTGTCGTTATCGATTTTTTTTTGGCACCGGCGGGAGTGACTGTGGGATTGGATATAATTAGGGTAGATGTTGGTATAAATTAGACCTAATGGCATGTCCACAAAGGCTAACCTTTCTGGTAGTCACGACTGTTGGTAGCGCCTTATGTTGAATGACTTCTATGTTTTATACAGGGTCATTTTTAATTAATATTTTAGTTTTGACAAGATATTCAATTATATTTCCATATTTATTGTCCTTAAAGAACAAAATAACTATACAAACAGATGACTATAATAAGCCCATGTATAGACTATACAAACAAACAGGTGCGCCCGTCTATTTATAAAAATAATCAGCAGAATGTCAACACTAATTAGGATTTTTTTAATTAGAAATAAATTACCTATTATGAGTTAATTTTAATATTTTCACCATGTGTTAGTAGAATTGTTCTTTAAAAAATAATCCTGTATAAAGAAGTGCTTAAAACGCACCTGACTATTATATGTATGTATGTATCAGCTCATATAATACGTCCCACTACTACAGGGCGCAAGTCTCATTTACAATAGAGATTCAGATTGAGAGTGGTTAGGCCATATAGTCCACAATGCTGGCCTAGTGAAGGACGGCGGACTTAATACCATAGATTTTAAAAAAATTACAGGTTTCCTCTTGATGTTTTCCTTCACCGTTATAGTGAGTTGTGATCAGTACACGCATGACTCCGAAAAAATATTCACAGTTATCATGCTACCATGGGTTTTAAATCTTTTCATCCAACGAGAAGCAACAGCAAAAAGTTACTTTTTTCAGTTTCACATAACACAGTTCCAACCTGGTATAGTCCGCCTGTTGGTGGTTTTGACGAGCTACTGCGACACTGTCACCTCAAAACTATGAAATAACTAATATTTTCACATTTTCTAATAATTTTAAGTATTCCATAGTATACCGGATTTACTCGTAATCCACAAGATAACATTTAATAGCCAGAAGATCAATGCTTTGATTTAGAAACGAAAGGGAGAAATAATCTCAATATCAATTATCAGGGTCTAAATTGCTTTATTTAGATGTAATGCGTTTTCATTTCTATGTTTCTTATGTTGTATATATATTTGATTTGAGAAAAAGTTAGGTGCGTTTTGTGCCGTAAACGTATTCCCTACCCCGAGAAGAAAATTAACAATAGGATGGAAAAACTAACAGAAATTACTCTATGAGCAGGTTCAAAGAATTAGTTTTATATTAATTAGATTTTTATGTTAACAACCATTACTTTAGTGGCATAATATGACAATCATAATTGGGGAGTCTGACGAAATAATTACTTTCGAATTTCCTTTTATAATTGACCAGATTTCCATAGTCTTGAAAACTAGATTAGATTACAAATTTAGCAAAATTCACCCTTAGTAACCTGCCGCATAACTGTCATTATATATCCAACACTAGTTTTTATGACCTAGTACATACATTATTACAAGCTTATAACGTTGAAGATGTAACATCCATAACATACAACTTAAATTTCATCGGTCGTGTCATTTTGTTAACACGAGGTGTGCGATATCACGCGAGCGCGGTAATGTAGTCCCGTCGTTAAAATTCGACTCCAAATTACGCTGAGTTAATTAATAATCTACATAATGGATTTTGATTGAGTATTTTTAAGTAAGGTACGTGATTATCATTGGTGTTGATTCTTGTTTTTATTTCATTTACATACGTTTAATTATCAGGTGTAGTCTTCGGCTCTAATTATTAATAATATTTTTTGTTTCTCACTTGACTGTTTAATTTTATTCGAATATTTATTTGTTTTGTTTTACTTTGTTTGCTACCTGAAATATTTAGTAAGCTAAACATGTCTGTTTTTAACAACACAAACGCATTGGTAAAAATGTAATTTTAAGCTGGAAATATACAAATAAATATTAATAAAGATTTTCATCACCTTAGCCAAAAGAGTATCACATTTCTTTATATATTAAATGACCCTATAACAAAAGTCCCCACTCAAGGTTTGACTCAAGGTTGGGTGATACGGTGCGAAACAATGAAATCCGCTTGAAAACTGGGATAGCAGACGTGGGTCCAAAGACGGCAATATTTAAATGGAACTGGGCAGGTCATGTGACTTCAATGCATCTCGATCGTTGCGCAAATATATCTAATGGATACCTGGTGGCAGACAACGCCGTGGCAGACCCATATATAATTCTAATCTAATGGCAGACCTAAGAAACTCTGGTCATATAACCTGGATGTTTTGAGAGCCCATGAGGTTTTTACTTTGGAGGAGATAGGTTTATAAAAAAAATGATTACTTTACCTACGGTTACAAAGCTGAGGTCTCGGGTTCGAATCCCGGGCTGGACAAAGTGATATTGGATTTTTCTATTCATTATCAGTCCAGAGTCAGGAATTTGTGCCCGATGTGGCAATAGGCTCGCCACCTATCACATTATGGGACGGAACATACAAGGCGAAATGTGTGTGTCCTGGCACCTCTGCCTACCCCTTCTTGGGATATAGGCGTAAGATTATGTATGTATGTATGTATGTATTTATCAAACTTATTTTAGACTTGCAGTAACTTGTTTAGCTAGGTACGGAAAATTGCCGTTGTCACCATTGTTAGTATAGTATGGACGAAAAAGTACATTTGTATGGATATAATACCTAAATATTATTTTTATAACTATTGTGAATATTGAGACACATCCAAATTGATGAAATAGAGATGCTATTGTGCCGTATATTTTACTAACAACATGATACAGAAATCGTCCATCACCACATCTGATATAGCTCCAATCAGTGTCCAAGTATCCATAGTAATCCATCTACGGATTGTAAACTTAAACAAAGGTTGACTGACGAGGCCTAGAAACTTGCTCTGTTATGTACTGTAACGTAGAAGCAAGCATTTTATCCTCTGTATAGGTATTATTTTCATATGAACATTCTGTGTTAACATAAAACATAAAAAAGTGTGTTTTATTGTAATCAATGGCGAGACGAAATTGCCATTCGCCTGATGGTAAGCGATACAACCGCTCATGAACAGTAGCAAACCAAACAACAGCATGAGTTTAAAAAAGCAATGCTTGGTATTTACCTAGCCAACCTGAGGCATAAGTTTTTAAATTTTAAGTCTCAATATGACCAGTTGTTACTCTGGCTACAATGTCCTACCCAAACGTACTCTCGAGCGTACAAGGAAAAGAGCTACCACTAATAACAGCAGTGATTTCCTGTTTCGCTTTCACGTCTTAGCAATAAAGAGCGAATGTTTAAGTGACAAAAATAGAGATCGGGTGTATCTTGAATTTATTTTAGTGGAGATATCTTAAACTCCATTACTACACAGTTACAGCATATGCATTTACTATGTTTTGTTTTGGTTTCTTAAGATTTAAGCGAATGTTGCACATTTTTTTTACTGATTTTATCGCGGATTTGTTTTAATTTTTGCTTTTATTTATTTATTTATTATTATATTATACAAGAATAGTCAGCTTACAGTGTACCCAAAGCGCTAACTATTACTTACAAATTATGACTTAAAAATAGTTTTATGTAACTTAATATTTTTCCTAAATTATCATAAAATATGTAGACCTGCTGAAACTCATGTGTAAATTTGTTGAGCCAATCAATTGCCCGTAGTGTGGGTGCGTGTCTCGCGCGGCGCGTACGCGGTGTACAACTTACAAACAATTGATGCCGCCGCCGACGAATACGGATATAGTTATCGGGGACGTACATGTTAATTGATGCCAATACAGCAGGATTGCTTATCTTGCCACGCAGTACTAAGATATAATGGACAATGAGCTGTAATTTTCGTCTCAGCTCCAATGAATCCAATCCGATCATACCTGATACAAATAATGAGGGAAATAAATAGGGGTAGTAACCAAATACCCGTTTATGGACGTATCGGGCAAATTTTCGTTGTAACTTTTCTAGCATCAATGAATAATTAGCTTGTAGTGGGTCCCAGATTAAGGCGGCGTATTCAAGCCTGCTTCGAACAAATGCATTATAAAGTATATGGGCAACGGAAATATCACGAAACTGCGCCGATGTTCTCATTATAAAACCCAAGACTCCATTTGCGCCTTTACAAAGAGAAACGATATGCTCCTTGAAATCAAGGCGAGTGTCAAGCAGGATCCCTAAGTCACGAACTACAGTGACTCTTTCTAGGATAGAACCATTCAAAGTATATGTCGCGATTACGGGCGAATGCCTGCGAGTAAATGTCATAACTTTACACTTAGACACGTTGAATGGCAGGTTATTTAGCCGACCCCAAGCTTCGACAGCATCTATGTCCTTCTGTAAAATCAAGCAGTCAGGTGATTGATTGACGGTATGATAAACTTTTATGTCATCAGCAAACATTAGACACTTAGCAGCCTTGAAAACATTAGGAAGATCGTTCATCATAATTGTAAATAGAGTCGGCCCAAGGTTACTACCCTGGCTAACACCGGACCTTGTGTAATATTCCTTTGAAACGTGTTTTCCGATTGGAACGTATATTTTTTATAATTTTTTATTACTTTCTGACGTATCGATTAGTTAACAGCTTTCGTGGTAACGGAGCGGATTAGGTAATTGAATCAAATCCGCGATAGAATTCGTAAAAACAGTTTAAGTGTTTTTTTATTTCATGCTGTTTATTTTATATACCTGCCGAAGACTGGGCGAAATGGAGGAGAATTTGCCGGAAGGCAGACCCTGGCACCGGCTAGGATAACACCAGGTAGAAGAGAAGAAAGAGAGCTATTTATTTTATATCTGGCAATGGCTAATTTATCGTGTATGAAATGTGAAAGTTACTCGTAATTACGACGGTAGCAGGCAGAGAATCGACTATATGGCACCTACTATAGTTGTGGCCAATTAATAAAGTTTCTACAATTTATTGGTCCTGAAATCGATTTCCAATACGCACATGCTGTACATGCTTAGATCGCTTTTCGATATTTCCTAGAAAATAATCATCACACAAGTTAAAGCTTTGAAATTCAAAACGTTCGTGAAACATACAAAGTATACTCATGTAAGTTGACTGATTTTCCTGCTAAAATTTCAGGGTATGTTTAATACTAAGTTCATGCTAGTTTTTCACAGCAAAGGTCCACTACCGAATAATAAAGAGGAGTACTTTGGGAAACTCATGTTAGCATTCAAAACAGATATTGCTTTGCAATTCATTGACTATCTTTTGCAGTGTACGCAAAAGAGGCAAGAAAATATTTTGATTTTTAGTTTTAAGTCGCAATCTAATAAATAATTTGCAAAAATATATCCAATTCTATACTTTGTGGAAAATAATTACTACTCCCAGTTGTGAAAATCATTTTTATTAATAATCTCAATTGTGTTTATAATTCAGTCAGTGAATGAAATGCCTTCGCCTTTATTCACTAAGCACATTGTATAAATATTTGTTCTGTTGACTGCTTCGGGGGCGTAGATTACAAAGCTTAGTTCTTGTAATCTACGCCATCTAAGTAATATTGGATTTTTTTATTAATTGTCAGCCTGGTGTCAAAAATGTGTGCTAGATATGGCTATAAGTTCGTCCCCTAGCACATCGTGGGACGAAGCATGCAAGGCGAAATGTAGGTTATCCGGTGGCGCCCCTGCCTGCCCCTTCTAGGAAAAAGGCGTGGACTTATGTATGTTGTTCTGTCGGACTAATTGAAGAATAACTTAGCAATATTCAGTATAATCATTGATAACTGTAATTCATTTCGTCAGAATATTGAACGGTATATTATATAATAAGTTAATATTAATAATATATTAATGTATACAAGGCCACCGGGAGTGGAGAGTGCAAATATTAACTGTTGTTTGGCTTTACTTGGAACGTTGTGGGCGCTTAATACTACTAATTAGAAGGAAAATGTATGTATTATTTTAGCAATGTTTTATAAAGATGTTTATTTAAATTGCAAGTAAGTTAAAATAACGTAAAGAAAAGAGTAAGTCCATTGTAAGTCCGCCAACCCGCACTAGGCCAGCGTGGTGGACTATATGGCCTAACCACTCTCAATCGTACTCTCGATTGTAGAGTAGGCCCGTGCCCTGCAGTGGGACGTATATGGGCTGATCCAGATCCAGATCCAGAAAGAAAAGAGAATATTAGAGATGAAATACTGATGAAAATGTACGAGTCTTTGTATAGTAGTCACCTTTGAGCTAATCTAGATTCACCTTTGCAGTATTCAAGTTTAATTTTAATATACTCTAATGTAAAGTTTATCCGTATGAATTCATAAACTAAATAAATTCTAGCGTTTAATATGATGCTAAGAAGTACTAGAGTAAACGTAAACAAATCTATCTCATGTTTCACTTGGTTTCATTTTAATGAATAGTATGTGAAGATTGTAATTAAAGTAATTAATGTATTTAATTAATAAGTTTTCTATGTAACATATTACAATCAGTGTGGAAGCATACACATTACAGAACATTGTGAAGGTCAGTGAATCTTATGAAATATGATTTGATAAAGATAGAATAAATAACACCCAACAGTCACATACATAGTCCTTACCCCACACTAAGATCGAGCCTAGTGTCGTGGGTATTACTACGAGAGACTTTTCAGTCTCGCTGTAAAAAATGAACAAACCTCTGAACGTCAATGAATTTAAATGGAATTTACTTTAAAATGATCATTTTAAAATTACATATGAATGACAATCAGACCTCAGTTGAGCGGGACGTGGACACTCAAACAATAGAAGGCTATTTTAGCATTCAACGCACTTGTGCTCATTACGGGAGGCTTTGTCCTGTTATTTACGAGGCACGTGCACTCTTCACTGGCCACGAGACTTTTTATTAAAATATTTGAGAGCCCTTTTACATTCAATTTGTTATGTAAAGCGAAATGCTGACGACTTGGCAGTGTGAAAACGAAATAGGCTCTGATAAATAGAAACACCAAATAATAACATATAGTTTCGATACCACATTGATGTTTCTTCTATTTGGTACACACTGCCTATACTATCAGGTGTAAAAATTACTGCCGTGAAATAGATGTATTAATCGTTTATATTACTATTTATCTCCTTAACATCAATATTACCTCGGAATTCAATTGAATACTTTCAATTGAACTCGAAAACTAGACTCATCGTTAGGCTGAATTCAACTAGTATTAGACTTGTGGTATGCTAAGATTTACGGAACACCATAACGTCTACGGTCCATATATTCTGTTTAATTTCTGTAGAAAATAAACAGAATACGGATACGACATCCTATCTCAAATATTTACAATTGCAGTTTCATAACTGTCCTTCCCAAACTATCTGCTAACTGGCATTTTTTGGAGATCCAAAACACTAATGTTTGTTCGCAAAAATATGTTTATATTGCAGTGCAAATAAGTTTGTATAAACACCGTCGCGAAACTAAAAAATTTTGGATTCGTTTTTCACAGAACAGCACGCAAACTTTATTCGTTTATTCCTGAGTTGAATATAACATGTACAGATGTGTGCAGAACATCGGAAGCATTTGACGCGTGAAATATGGTTTTCGACAAACGAAATACTCCGAATGGATGTTAGATGTTGCGATTATATCTGAAACGTTAGTGATTTGGCTGTCAGCTCTTACTGAGAGTATTGTACAAGGTGCAAAGGCTAGATAAATATATGTATTTGTATAATATATGTATTTGCTGGTGAAAATGGTAGTATCCGCGACGCATACACATATTATTATAAGACTACAGTGATTGGGGAAAGCCCGATACTCATGAAGTTGAGTTGCGTGTCGGGGTCAGACTGTGTATCTAGTTTCGAGAAGGCCAATATAATTGATTCGACTGCTGGTACTCTAATTGAATTGCACTGTTGTCATTTTATTGTATAAAAATATTCTAGAAACTCCTCGACATTGCTTTAATATGTCATATTAAATTAGCTACTGTCGCATTCTCCCTTTAAAAAAATCTACCCATGATTGCATAAACGAGAAATAAATTAAAACTACACTGATATGGTGCCGCTTATGGCTGATCGCTATTATTTGTCTACCTTCAATAAAAACTTTAAATGGCTATCATTAAAATATCGATGGATTTTAATTTAAATAAAAATGTTATTGAGACCGGCTGTTAGATAACTACAATAGTCAATAACGAATAGATTATTACAGTTTATTAGACAAATTATTTCCTCATGGTAATATAGAAACGTTATTGGAATAAGGCGTAACAGCTGACAGCGGTATCAACGCGATTATTGCGATTAAAAATGTACCACAGGGCCAATTCAACGGAATCGTTCGCTTATTAAACCTATCGATTTCCTCCGAGGCAACTAGATTGAAATATTGGAAGAAATAGGCAATCGCGAGCGTTACCGCGTCTCAATTCCAAATTTATTGGCCTACATTTGGGACGTTTCGCTTTGATTTTATGTTTAATTGTGATTTGTGTGTGGTTGAAGAGCTTTCTCGGTTAAGCTACGCGATGTAGTCATCACATGTCTTTGGATCAAACCAAGTACAGAATGAACGAAAAGGGTCAAAAAAATAATAATCTTGGAGTAAAAATAAATACACCCAATATTAAAAAGCCACGTATGCAGCATTAAATATCGGCATTTCAACCAAATACCCCCGTCTTGACTGCAAGAACTACATATTATTGTATTAATTAGTATATTTAATTATCCATACGATTAAGGTGAGATTTTCTTTCATATAATTATAACTTTTTAGAGTTCTCGAAGGATGTCTAAGAAACTTAATGTTACAGATGCATCTATTAGACGTATTAACCTACTCTAGGAAACCTTAAATATAATTATTGTATTATTTTTGATAAATATATAGACTCACGGTATATTTTATTGAGATTGATTGTCCAAACATATCTCTTTCGCTTCATCAACTATCAGTAATCTCATCATGCTCGCTCGCCGGTACCGAGTCCTTATTTATACGTTACATGTATTTCGAATTAACTGGAGTAAAATGGATTCTGCATTGACTTGTACATGTCTATTAATATCTAATATTTTTATTACTGATAGGAGAGAGTGACAAATTATAGACAAGCGCAGTGTCGGACGCACGCCTACAAGGCAGACGGATGGTTAAGGTTGTAGGAAGTTGCTATATACAGGCCACTTCCATCAAGGTCAATATGGAGATCCTTGTGGGAGGTATATGTTGAGAAATTAACTTCCTGTGGCTGAAGAGAGAAATAGTGAGAGAGAGAGGACCAAGTGGCTGCTAAGCAATCGAAACACAGTATCCAACAATATATGTCGATCGAAGCAATAATGCCGCCCTGGTTGAAACCATGGCAGTTTCTAACTCAATAAACAACATATCAACTGTCTCCAATCAGAAACAATTAGAGGGTCGCGACACCGGTAATAAATCCCTAAATGGCCCATCACCGAATTAAATGTACACATTGTTTGATAACCATCAAATGCGTAATGTGCTCGTACTGGCCGCAACTACGGCATACATTACCGGTTCGTTTACACAAAGGTTATTCACTTTGTGCGTAAACGCAAACAGTGTACATTGAACATCATGTCAGCATACAGCGGACAGAATGTTTCGGAATAAATGATTCTGAAAGAGCCTGCCATTGATTCCCGGGACTTTAAAGGCTGATGATAAATCGAATGGTGCTGAAACAAATACAGAGTTAAATTGTACGATTTTATCATCTTATTCTCTACATTATTTTGAATCTATCAAATGAAGAAAAATTCGTTTAAAATTGTGTAGAGGATAGATTTTTTACATCGTTGCCAAAATGGAATAACTTTTGAATCCTGGGTGCACTAAATTATGAATACAAATTTCAAATACGCGGATTAACATCGGCACTTCTTATAGCTTAATAATATCATAGAGATCGTTGACTTGCCACCAAATTGGATGGTTGAAAAAATCAGTTTGTCGGATCTTTTTATAAAATTTATAAACTTAAAACACCACGGGTGTTACTAGTGTTTCTATTTTAAAAAAGGTGTGATTGTTTGCTGAAGTTTGTAACCAATTGCGAAGTTAAATTAAATTAATTGGGAAGTATCTTCCAGATGCCAAAGTAAAGTCGGACGTGCTGGAAATAATTTTAGAAGTAATTACACTTACACAGCTATAACAAGTTCGCTGAGCGGGCCGAGCGCAAACATGTAGTTGCAATAAACAACGGATCTACAAGATATGAACGCCATTTTCGGCCATTGCCTTGCACTTTGAAATAATATGTTCCTTATTTTGCCGGCTTTCAGAAATTTATCGTTAGCCAGAGCTAGTCTTGCTAAACTCATTTTTGAAATGATGGGTCGAATTTATGCATGTTGCTGAAGTTTGGTGTCCATATTTCATGTTCATGAATTCTGTTTTTCCTACAGTTGACATCCTAAATAGCCGAGCCCGGCGTGGCTCTAAAATTTCGAGCAGGATTTTAAGTCAAGAAAATAAATTGTTAACTTAGTATATTCGAAATTGTGACGCCAATAGGGCGTTTAATGTTTATTGTTACTACCCATTGCTTGTTATAGTTTCAATTATAATGTTTCTGCTTGAATATAGGTACTGAATTTATTTACAATTTCCCATCTGATCTCGTTTAGTTACACAAGGAATTTTTTAACAACCTTTTCACGCTTATTGAGGTTGCTGTAATAATTTACTAAATAAGCATCAGGATCATATTCTGATTTTCACGATCAACTGGTACAACATAGTCAATTTCCACAGATAATAATCCAATAATAGGCGAATAATATTGGTTATAGATATATATTTTTTACCTATAAAAGTAATATGCCTAATGGTTTTTTGGTTTACATTTACCTCTAATAATATAAAGCAATATATACACAGTAAATCTTTGTTTCGTAATTACTCTATTTCTATACTTTGGACATGGATAAGGAAGAAAATATATTGGGTAATAAATAAAACTATCTGCAAAAAGACCTGTTGTTAAACGGAAACGAGAAGACAAGGGTCTCCCGATGAATCCCTTGGAACTTGAGCACCTATTTCGCAATCTGATAACAGCGACAATGGAACGAAGAAAGGTCTTGAGGAACTTACATTTATATCGAATTTATTCTATAAATACTATGCGTTGATAACTTTCTTTATTTTATTGGCAGAAATAGTGATTCGAGCATGCCATTCACATGGCAAGCGACACATACTAATAAAATTATTACAAATGTTTGGCATTACACTGCGCTCGCCGTCTTGAGACATAAGATGTTAAGTCTCATTGTGCCCAGTAATTACTCTGGCTACAGATTCCTTCCATCTGGAATACAACAGTGCATTAACATTGCTGTTGGGCGGGAAAAATAAACATTGCGGTGGTACATACCCAGGCGGCGTCTCACAAATGAGAGACCTACTACCAGTCACGTGCATAATATAGCTTTGTAATTGTGTTTAATGATTAACAGATTTGTGCAATGAAGATGTTCTGATAAAAATTATAGAACTACTATTAAATAAATAAAA
This sequence comes from Hyles vespertilio, assembly GCA_009982885.2. Classification (NCBI taxonomy): domain Eukaryota; kingdom Metazoa; phylum Arthropoda; class Insecta; order Lepidoptera; family Sphingidae; genus Hyles; species Hyles vespertilio. The sequence goes on along the minus strand of CM042815.1, from coordinate 9,598,541 downwards.
ACAACAATCACATATATAGTCTTGACTCCCACAGCCTTGGCATTTAAAATACTAGGAAATACGAGACATTCTCTCCTATAACATACAGACTCAACAAACATTTGTAGTTCTTAGAAATATTTTTCCTGATGCGCAAATCGTTCCCGCGGCGCGGCGTCTTGTTGAACATCCGGTTTTTCATACCGTCACATCACGAACGCTGTTTATAGGGAATTCAACCTTTATTATTGGTCATTATTACACTGCAGATTTGGATTATGAAGCATTATCATTATTTGAATTGTGAAGAATTATGTAATAAAATGTTTAGCAAATGTGTTGCTGGTGGACATAGCGTCACACTGACCCTCCATTGAAAATCAGCGCTGCAGTATAGCTGCGTTGTATTGCAGCATATAGCTGAGTGGGGGGTCATTGTTGTATGGCCAAGCGCATATAATGGCATATTGTAAATTATCTTAAATGTTACATTGTCCTTGCTGTATGTGTTGGCCATGCAATAATAAATGGTTTTTTCTTTTTTTCTGATAGACATTAACATAAACTCAGTATCACTATAATTTCACATCCAGTAATTCTATGATAGATTGTACGGCTATGCATTACCTTTTGTACGGTTTCACATTCGATGCAACGGGTGCAGTTAGTTGCAGGCGAGGCGGGGCGATGTAATTCATTATTATCACCGTCTCACTTGAGACGGTTTGTACAAGCTACGGTATCATTGTAGGGAAATGCTGTTTTTGGGTCTACACATCAACTATTTTTGTTTACTCCACATCTAATATATTATATTTTAAAAATACTTTAAAATATGATTTAATAATATGGTGGAATATATGGCGTAACCCCTCTCAATCGTATTTCCGATTGTGGAGGAGGCTCATGTCCTGCAGTTGGACGTACCTACATGGGCTGGTACAGAATATACATAAATACAATTGTCAATTTATTTCACATTAAGCGTAGCGTAAAGATAATGTTATTATTTTTGCCCCAGGAACCGAACAGAGAGATTGTGAAGATCACAAATAATCGAGAAACCGTAACGTAATTGACGCAAGAAATTAATTGAAAATTGAATTGATGTATCGAAAAAATGAAATCCCATAGACTACCTACCCCTTTGGAAAACAGGCGTGATATTATTTGCGCATGTCCTCGACACGATCAACCCACATGACGTGTTCAATTGATGAATGGGCTTTAGAGGCTATGTATTTTAACAGGCTAGCACTATACGGGCGTATTGAAGAAGAGATTGTTAAAATTGTGGACTCTTATAGCATAGTATAGTAACATAATTTTCAGTATCTGGCGATGTATACCAGACTACTTGGAACATTTTTTGAAAAAAACATCTAGCGATCTTTGTATTGCTGCTCAAAAATCAGTCATTAACTTAAGTATTGTTTTATGAATTGCAATACATACACGCGTCAACCATTTTTGTCCCACAGCGGGGCAAAGGCATTTGTACCCGCATTCCACTCGTCCCTGTTTTGGATTATCTCTTGTCATTTAAGCCGATGCAATTCTAGCTCGTTTCGCCATCTTTTAATGCAATGATCGATTTATTATGTCCAACACCTTCGAAGTTCTTAAATCAAGATTCTAAGAGCACACATCGTTGCGTCTACATAAGGCAAATTATATTTTGCGTGCAATGTACATTTGTAAATGATATGACAATTACAGGAAGTTGTTAGAAGCTGGAGGGGGGGGGGGGGGTCTATGCATCTTCATAAATAAACTTATTAAGGAATAGAATCCTTAAGGCCATGAAGCTGGCCATGAAAACCATGAAAATAACCAAAGACGATAACATGTGTTTGAACTTCAGTAGTATGTTATTTCGCACAGCTGATACCTCATCTAATAATATCTCGATGGATAGCTTATAATATGAATGGATTGCGGAACAAATATCCCGCTAATTGTATAAAAGCAAAACTTTAGTTGTTTGTTATTGGACCACAGCGTGACGGCTGAACAGAGTTTGATGAAATTTTGCGGTTTTACTATTGGATTAAAACAAAGTGTATTGTTTACGTTTCATCGGGACAGCGGCGTACATAAATTGTAAACGATTAATGTACTTGTTTGTTATTATTCACTTATTTAAATTTTAAAAATATCAATAAAGAATTTTGTGTCGATATACGCCTTATTTCTTTTACAGAAATAACTCTGATTTTTTTTATGAAGCTTTAAATAATATCGATTACACATCATAATATCTTAGAAACTCTAACGCCATTAAATAAAGAAAATAATTGTTGCATTCTATAATATGAAGGCTTCATTCATGGAAATTATATATGCAACTATGTGATAATTTATCAGCGTAGGTATTTTAGTATACACTTCGCTGAATAATATTCACCGCGCGTTCTCAAATAATTTCACTCGATTTGTAACTTTAAAGAAATGTAGACCAGATTTCTTTTATCAGAAGATATTTTTCTTCAACTGCCATAAATAGTTTTACCTCTGTTTTCTGAATTTCCGCACTTAGGCCTTTTGTTCGCCAGGATTTTTCATTGGGGATTATTTTTAAAAGAACGGTTTATGTTCATACTGAAATATTTGTAGGTATGTTTTTAATCAACATAAAATTTTGATCACATGCATTTAGGATTACGTGATCTTCTTGCTGGTATATATAGCATTGATAACACATTTGCTGTGGTCAATCAAAGTTATTTCATACTGGGGAAAAAAAATGTTACAATTTGGTAACCAACAATTTTCTTTACAAATGTTTTCTAACATTGTGGTCAAATGTTTGATACAAAATGTTTCCTAATATTTGTTAACATCTTTATGGTGTATCCATATGTATATTGGTGTGGCAGCACCAATACTAAGTTAGGTCACAAAATAAAAATCAAAAAACTATAGGTATTCAAATTTAAAAAACAGAAATATCTATTTCATAAAAATCTATCTAAAAATAAACAGGTAAAAACTTAATATTTTATTTGGTATATTTTGCCGCGAAATTTTGTGTTTTATCTATATATTAATACGTGATGCAAAAACTTTGGACCCCTTTTTACGAAAATTGCGCGGACGCAGGAGCATAAAATTTGGCACACTTATAGTTTATGTGTAGGAGAAGTGCAGAACGCTAATATTTTTCAATAAAAATGCTTATAAAGTACATTAAATAAAGAAATAAAACATTACACACACTACCATGCCTTTCACACACACATACATACACAAGTATTTGTACACGCATACATACTCTGATGTCAAATTGTTTCTTTTCTTTTTCATTTTGTTCTTCTGACATAGACATATCAAAAAAAGGTTTTATATGCCTCATTTAATATAAAAAAAGATTTTAATAGTAATGCATAAAAAGTACATTAAATCAATAAATAAAACATTACACAAACCAGCATGCATTTGACACACGCATACACAAGTATTTGTACACGTATACATACTCTTTGGTCTAATTGTTTCTTTTGTTTATTATAGACATAGTTTAAAGTCAAACAGAAAAATTGGTTTACTGCATCGATAGTTTACTGTGGTTTTATTGAATGTCAAACAGAAAAGTTTTATTTGACGAATACTACGTGAAATACTGAGCGCTTATACAAATTGTGTAGCAGTAAGATACATTTAAATGTACACGGACTATCATTATATGCATAAAGAAAGTTCTGTAGCAGCAATCCGCAATAACAACATTCAGATACAAAAAAAAAAAATAGAATTTGCTATTGCTGGTTCAAAGCAATTATTTGTAGTTTACGATTTCAGTAATTGCATACCGGGTATCTCAAGACTGCTACCGAAAACGAAGCTGGGTGGTAGTTTTAGTGACTACAAACACAATGCAACTAAAAATTTCGCAAAGAAACGCGACAATTATTTTTTATGAATTTTTAAATATCGTCATTTTTGGGTGGTAAATTCATAGTTTTTGGTAAAATACTAATTTAAACTCTTTTATACCTTAGATTATTTATAAATAAAATAGTATACATTATTATTTTAGGAAAAAATGCATTTACCACCCAAATATGGTCATAAAAAAAATAAACAAAAAAAAATTCTCGCTTTTTTTTTGCAACTTTTTCTGTTGCATTGTGTCTGAAGTCGCTTAAACTACCACCCGGCTTCGTTTTCGGTAGCAGTCTTGATATACCCTGTATACTTCAGGATAAATAAGTGATTTTGAGAGATACGTACAATTAATTGTGCACGAATTATCAGAATAACAGCATCATCATACAGGTAAAAACTTTTTCTCTTCTTGATTTGGTCGAATTTCGACCACTAGGCGACCACTAGTTATATTAATATTGTCATATGTACACCACAATACAATATATTTTTGTACATAATATATTCGTCATTGGCGGCATATGGGCGGACCCTGGCACCGGCCGGGATAACGCCAGGTAGAAGAAGAATATATTCGTCATTGGAAGACATCTTACTAAACAATCGTTAATATAATTGATTTGAGTGAAATTGTGTGAGGAAGTTGTAATTAGTTTTACTTCTCTCTTAGCTGCTGAATCATTCGAAAGTTAAATAGTAAACAATTGGTTCCTTTCTTCATGCGTATTGTCTTGTATTCTAATTGCGGAAGTTACTAAAACTTTTCAAGTCAATCTAATTTTCTTGAGACAAATTATTTATATTTATTTGAAATTCTTTTGGGAACTTTAGTTCAGTGCATTTACCATGAATGTAGAAAAAAAAACTTTGTTATTTTTTTTTACTTTAATGAATGGCGAGACTAGCATGCTGTTCGCTTGCTGGTAAACGATACGACCGCTCATGAACAGTAGCAAAACCAAACAACACCTTGGATTACAATGCAATGCTCGGTATCCCACTGCGCTCGTCATCTTGATACATAAGATGTTAAGTCTCAATATATTCAGTAGTCACTCTGGCTACAATGTCCTACAAGCCGAAACGCAACAGAGCATTTACACTGTTGTTTTGGTGGGAGAAATAGAAATTGCGGGTGGCACCTACCCAGGTGGCCTTTCACATATGGGAGACCTAACACTAGTAGAGTAGTTAATAGGATTCATAAATTAAAATTTCATGTTACGATTCTGAAATGTTATTTTGTCTATGAAATATTCAACATAGATGTCTACAAACTGCAAGACTATTCCGTTCAAGCACGTAGCGGTATCGAGATTGACCAATTTGCTCGTCATTACTCCTTGACCGGGTGGAGCCGAACTTTGTCGGTTATCGTAAGTACATGCATAACAACTTAGTCTTATAGCATGCCATATTAAATTATGAAGCACTCAGCACGATTCGGTAAGTTAAACTGGTTACGGCTAAATAGCTTTTACTGCACTGTACTGCAACAGCCCATAAGAGGCTACTGTTGAACACGGGAATCCCTTACAATCGACAGTTCGATTGTAAAGGTTTAGGCCGTTATGAACCACGCTTATTTAGTGCCGGTCGCCAGACGTCATGTGCCTTAGAAAATCTACTTCTTGTGGCTGCAGTCAAAAACTTTAAATCTTAATTAAGTAGACCATTGGTAAAAAATTACTTCTTAAAATTTAGAAATGATATAAATTAAATTAAAATATATAATATCTGAGTTCGACAGTTAGACTATAATGAATTTCGTGTGAAATAGATTTTAGTTGTTCAGTTTCGGATTAAGTGCCTGATTGCTATCTGGCACTCATCTGTCAGATAAGATACATTTAGAATATTTGCAATCGAATTTTGTAGTTTATCTGTCAGATATGTGCCAGCTATCAGTGACTTTATTAGGAACTAGTGAAACTGGCCCTTAAACTCGCAAGTATTGCTATTGGCTCCGATGTCTATGTCGAGATACGCATGAATATGAAAATCAAATAAGCGTGCAATAGAGCGTGGAAATCGAGGATTACCTATGTAATAGAAAAACATCGCTTTCACATAAACCGAGCACTTTTATATAGTCGCCTGTAAAAAACAAAGGAGAAATTGCTTGAATGGTTGTAAATATTGATTAAGTATTTTATTTTTGTAGTCTATTTAATTTTTATTTTTCTTGGATATATATAAATTCCGGAAAGCAGAAACCTATAGAAACCTTTTACTGGTGGTAGGTCTCTGATATGTGAGATGCCATCTGGGTAGGTACCACCGCAATGTCTATTTCTCCCGTGAAACAACACTGCTTAAATGCACTGTTGTGTTTCGGATTGAAGGACATTGTAGCCAGGGCAACTACTGGACATATTGAGACTTAACATCTTATGTCTCAGGATGGCGAGCGCAGTGGAATGTTGCTACTGTTTATGAGCGGTCGTATCGCTTACCATCAGGCGAACGGCTTGCTCGTCTCGCCATTCAATGCAATAAAAAAAAAAGAAAAACACATGTAAACTCTTATACTACGTTATTAATTTATGTTTTTTGCACTATATAGCCACAATCACAGGAAAAAAATACATAATGGAGCCTTCAGGATTAGTTAGTTTTAAAAAAATACAAAAATATTCCCAATAAAGAGCCTTCTGTGTTGTATAATAATATAAAAATAAGTATAAAACAAGAAGTTCAATAGACTTGTTACTCTTTTACATAATCTAATTACATGATAATGGGTAGGTATTTTGAAATACGAGATATAATTTTTATTACTTTTCCACTTATTACTGAGCTTTGAATTGTAGAAGAAGCCTGTACCTCGTAGTGCAATATGTATGACAGTAAATTCCCATAAATTTAGGCAGATCAAAGTACTAAAAGGCAAAGTTAAAACAATTGAACCGAACACTGATTGGCACTCTCGTGAAGACTCAATTCGTGTGAATAAAAAGTGATTTATTATCTCCTAAGAGGCTAAGAATATTCTAGGAATCCAATATTCATCGAGACAATTTTATTCCTTTTCATTTCATTCTCTTTAGACGTCGTTACTGTTCAGTAATCTGAGAAATATTTTAAGATGTTTGAATTTGTTAATGTCGCCCTTAGGTCGCCCTTGCCTAAAATACATTTATTATTGGGGGCAAATTATTTGGTAGTAGATATAACTAAAGCGAATGCTTTTTTAAATTAGAAAAATGGTCGAAATCTATTAAGTTTCAAATTAGGCGAAGAAAAATTGAGTATAGATATTGGTTGCTTCCACCTGTTTATTTAAACCAGTCAAGCTTATTATTTATTGCTACTGTGATAGTCCACAAAATATTACATAATTTATGTAGAAAACAGAAGCAGTGCATTCACCACACTCAAAACTCTATTGATTAAATTGAAATAATACAGTTAATTAGCCAATAGTTGACGATGAACAACACGGCTGTAAACGACTGTGGGTTTGATCCCCGCTGCAAAACGATTTTTGTGGTGTCAATAAATATATTTCGTTTGGGCTATTGAAAAAAAATATGATTTTAACTCGGTTTTCTTCTTTTAAATATTGTGATATTGTTTCCTCGTCTCTGTGAATCCATTTGATTGGTTTGACTACAGTACTGAGCAAAACACGGCAGCACAATTTAATTTATTGTAGATAAGTCATTTGTCCAATCGTCCGGCAACGTATTTATGTTAAAAACGTTTAAACGGTGATTTATTTAAGCTCTCAATATAATTATCGATGCGAAGCGATATTCAATATAATTACTATATATTAGTGGTTAATTATATGTAGGATAATTTTATTTTTAAAACCTTTGTATGTGTCCCTCTCATCAAATATATAATAATTTTAAATTGTATTATAATTAAGAACTTTAGATTACTCACTACACATGTAAGAATGTGCACAAGTAGATAGAATAGTTCAAACAGCAACATTAGCGCTGCAAATCTTCATTCTGTCTTATTATCCTATGGTAGGCTTGGAAGAGATTGCCTCGAGCAAAAGGCTGCCATTGCACTTTTTTTATATATTTATTTCTTAACATTTTTTTCTGGTGTACTCTAAGATTTTAAGTAAATTAAATAAATAATAGCGTAAATATTTTAGAAGTGCAAAAAAGGAATATATATTCACCAACAACCATACAATAGTCTGCACTTCACACTTGGTGGTATTTGTATTATGGGTATCAAAAACTAGGGAAATGCTTTCATTATTTTAACACTTAAACAGTAAAAAAATACGAATATTTCATCTCGGCACGGACACTCAAGTTATTTTTTTTACACTGGCCGGCATAATGACAACATTGCGCCTGATGGTAAGCGCAAATGCCGTCCCGACAAAGTATCGAATGGCATCAGAAGCAGTTCCAAGCCATTAGATACAATTATGCCGGCCTGCTAAGATGCCTCTTCACACTACGGCGGAAGGACCCGGGATCATAGAAAGGGGACACGCGTGACGGCAAACAATTGTATTCAATCATATAGAAAAAAAAATACACTAACGACTGATACAACTTCGCAAGTAAGCCAAACCCAAGAATGCAACTCAAACATTTTTCAATAAACATTTGGTTTTAAAACAGACAGGTTTGACGTCAACGATGTAGACAAAGCTATATTCACAGAGACTTTCCGAACTAAAAACATTCTACAATCATATAGAAAAGGAAATATTCGAAGCGCACCTGCTATACACGTTTGATTTAATAACACGACTCCCGCTCAATTTTACTATAACATCGTAAAAATATTTTATATTCAGTTATTATCATAAATAAAATATAACTTGTATTTAATGCCACGTTACTAGTATTTGAGTGTGCTATTAGAATAAGTAATGTAGAGGACAGTAACATACATAAGGATCGGGTGTTGGAATGGAAATATTAATGTTACTCATACAAATGTTCAGGTGATGAGATGTATAGTATTTATACATGATATATCCAGACAGACAGGGTGATGGAGAGATAGAGAAACAATGGATATAAAGATTTCTCAAAAAAAAATTTTTTTATAGTAATAAACATCATTTTTGTGTGGTAAATTCATAGATTATGCTAAAATAATAATTAAAACTATTGTGTACCATAGTGTCTTGAATAATTAAAGGTGTACGAAAAATACAAATACGACGTTATGAAAAAAAGAAGTATACACAGTCAGGTCATAAGTATTGTCACACAGTAAAAACTTTTCTTTTAGAATGCTGGCCACCAAAAAGTTTATTAAATTCGAATTTCGAATTGTTCATGAAAATAAAGATGTATAGTTTTTAGAATTTTACTCATTTTTAAATATGGAGTGGACGCTTAAAGAAGACCGTGTTGCAGTTATTGCGTTGCATCGTTGCGGTTACGCGCCAATTCAAATTTTGACATACTGAAAAATTTGAATATAACCAAAAGATTCGTTTATCGTACCATCAAACTATACAATGAAGACTCTAGTGTAGATGACAGGTCAAGAAGTGGTCGCCCTCGTTCTGTTAGGACTCCAGCAGTGATAAAAGCTGTGAAGGCGCGAATTCAAAGAAATCCCAAACGTAAGCAGAAACTGTTGGCCCTTCAGATGGGGTTAAGCAGAAACCACGGTGAAAAGGGTGTTAAATGAAGACTTAGGGCTTCGGGCATATCGAAGAAAAACAGGACATCGTTTGAATGTTCTTCTAATGGACCTGAGACTGAAGAGATGCCGCGCTTTGTTGAAGCGGTACGCGGGAAAAAAATATCGGGAAATTCTTTTTTCAGATGAAACATTTTTACCGTAGAAGAGAGCTACAACAAACAAAATGATAAGGTGTACGTACACAATAGTGAAGAAGCGAGCAACCGTATTCCGCGTGTCCAACGAGGTCATTTTCCATCCTCACTCATGGTATGGTTGGGAGTTTCTTATTGGGGCTTAACAGAGGTACATTTTTGTGAGAAAGGTGTAAAAACGAATGCAGTTGTGTATCAAAATACAGTCCTGACGAACCTTGTGGAACCTGTTTCTCATACCATGTTCAATAACAGGCACTGGGTATTCCAACAAGATTCGGCGCCAGCTCATAGAGCGAAGAGCACACAAATCTGGTTGGCGGCGCTTGAAATCGACTTCTTCCGGCACGAAGACTGGCCCTCCTCCAGTCCAGATTTGAACCCGTTAGATTACAAGATATGGCAACACTTGGAGGAAAAGGCGTGCTCAAAGCCTCATCCCAATTTGGAGTCACTCAAGACATCCTTGATTAAGGCAACCGCCGATATTGACATGGACCTCGTTCGTGCTGCGATAGACAACTGGCCGCACAGATTGAAGGCCTGTATTCAAAATCATGGAGGTCATTTTAAATAAACTTTAGTGTCATAAGAATCTATGTTTTATTAAGTTCATTTTGGTATATAAATGGTTACATAATGAATAAACTTGTTTCAATTATTTTATATTAAACATGTGACAGAATTTATGACCTGACTAGGTATATAAAGAAAGTAGTAAGTATAAATAAGATATATGTACGTCGCTTTTTTTTGTTTTTGTTTTTAGTTTCACTGCTTCTGAAGTCACTAAAACTACAACCCAATTTAGTTTTTGGCCGCAGTCTAGATAAGCGCTGTGTTTTATGTACTACTTACGGGTTTATTAAAGGTTCTAGTGTTGACCGTAGCGTTAGTGAGAGGGCATCGGTAATGCGCTCATCAACTTACTTTCCTTGTGTGGAAGTATAACTGAATCTTTCCTGATTAATGCTCCGTACCATAATCTTGAAAATGTAAAATACATCGGACGAATACAGGCTGATGGAAGGATTAGTGTAATGGAAGCGTAAATAGGTTTGTGCATGCATAAAACTATAGTAAATCGTTTATTAGTAGTCTAGTTCATATTAAATTAACACTGCTTAATGCACTGTTGTGTTTCGGACTGAAGGACATTGTAGCCAGAGCAACTACTGGACATATTGAGACTTAACATCTTATGTTTCAGGATGGCGAGCGCAGTGGAATGTTGCTACTGTTTATGAGCGGTCGTATCGCTTACCATCAGGCGAACGGCGTCTCGCCATATACATCAATAAAGAAAAAAAAAAAACAGGAAATTTTGAACTTAGATCTTCCCCGACGATTGTCGTTACTACGTGTTGGACGCAGACTACATCTTAGGAATTTCTACAACAATTACTTGTTTTTTTAAGACACACTAAACGCAGAGTGGTACACAAATGATTAGAGATATCTTCCTTGACTATAATACTGGATATACCTAATTAAAATTATTCTATATAACTGTTTGTGATTCAATTTCAAATCTCAACTTAACCTCAGCTATATTACATTTCTAATTGCTTAAACAATTCGACGCCAAATTCCGAGCATACCCGATTCCGCGCAAATGAATGCGGAGTATCAAAGTACTTCAGCGAAAGACATTCAACAACAGTTAGTGGTATATTTCCATAAATTAACTTATCCATTGAGTGTTATGACTGAGGCGTAGAACTTTATATTCTGATTACAATATGTATTAGAGATTATTAGCATATATATTTATTATTAAATATAATTAATATTATAATTATTTATTTTAGAGCCAAAAAGAAAATAAATGTGCTTTGATTTATTGATCAGCATTTATTTTGTTGCCAGCGTGTATTTAAAGGAACAATCGGAAAATGTTACGAAAGGAATATGGCCCGAGGCTTATGCCTTTCAATCAATATAAGCCTAGCATACTATTCGTAGCATAAACTGAATTCGTGAAGGTTCGATATTCAACATTTTCTGGAACGTCCATATGATTAATGGCTAGACGGGGAAAATAAACTTCGACGTAATAAGGAGTTTATTTACTAAGAAAATAATTTCATTCACAATAGTTAAATGACGTGATTTATTGAACCTATGCTACATAATACTCACGATTTAAGCCGGTTATAAATCAGAATTCAAATGCACGTATGTTGCTTACCTGAAATAAAAAAAATACATGTTAGTTTTTACACACATACATATACTCACGCCTTTTTTCCAGAAGGTAAGGTGGTCACCCACATTTCACCTTGTATGTTGCACCCTACTATGTGATAGAGGGCGCGTCTATCGCCATATGGGGCACAAATTTTTGACTCCGAGATAATAATGAAATAAAAAATCCACTATCACTTCACCTGACCCGAGATTCGAACCCTAGACCTGAGCTTTATATTCATACCGGAGTTCAATAACGCCACCGAGGCAATCGTTCGGGTGTTAGTTTTTCATTGTATATATTTATATTTAAACAATATATTACATCAGAGTATACTTATTTCGGCCGTATTGTCAAGGCGATCTCTTTCCTACTATCATGGGATAGAGATAAGAGAAGGGAAAGAGACGTTAGTTTCCACTTTTTCTTTCTTTCAGTTGTAAAATTTCACCACAAAGACCTTTTAATAATCTTTATTAATAGAAAACTCTTTTTTTTGGAAGAGTAAACGAGGTTGCTGTAAAATACAGCTTTCTGCAAAAAGGGTTACTGCAAAGCTGGGACGTCTTGGTTTAAATTGTTGTTTTTGCTACTTATCTCCGGAGGCAAAAACGTAGATAATAAACTGCATAAATAGACTTCGTTGGAATGTCCAACTGTAAGTATTTTATAGTAGATGTTCTTAGCCTACGGTTTTGTAGGGTCTGCGTTATTTATTCGAGAAGAATTATAATTAATTATTCTGAGTCATAATTCAGGCCAGTTTATGTAAATGTCGAATCCTTAGTTTTGTTGCTAACAGCAATAGCAAATCTAGTTTCTATAAGGAACATATGGCCTAAACTATTTGATGTTTCAGACGCATAAGGCGATACGATTGGACTCCTATTTAAAAGATTGGTCCTATAGAGCCTTTAACACAGATGAAAGGAAAGCGGTAAGAGAGTCTTTTGTCGTGCAGTGGGAAATTAGGGGCTCATAGTAATCATAAAAAAATATATAAGCAACTGCGGTGGCGCAGTTGTTCTATGGTTCGATTACAAAGTGTAAAGTAATATTATTTTTTTCTATTCTTTATAAAGAAAATTCCAGAGACATGTGCTCTATACAGCAACGAGGTCGCCCCCTTTCATACCGTGGGACGAAACACACAATAAAACGTGGGCGTCCTGGTAGTGCCTCTGCCTCCCCGTCTCTAAAAAAATCGTCAGTTTGTCGGCATTTAAGCGATTTTCTATTTATATCAGTTTTATTTATACTACAGTTCAGTCAATTTTATAGAATCTAAATGTAAAGATTCGTAGAATCGCATTGTTTTTGCTCTGCGATTCCAACTCTATTTCTGCGTCAGAGCAAATATTTTCACAATCTATAAGTTATTCAATTTATGTGGGTCAACGTAACACCTACACGGATTGCATTATATAAAAAGATTGATAGTAGTCGTAGACCGAACTACGGTTGACGCACACCACTGCCGACTTATTAAAGTAGAGCATGGGTATAGTTACTTTGTGCATGCTATCTACTTGAACGTAAGGGCCGCATATGTGTTTCTTTTTTAAATCTGTATCTGTATCAGCCCATATACGTCCCACTGCAGGGCACGGGCCTCCTCTACAATCGACAGTACGATTGAGAGTGGTTAGGCCATATAGTCCACCACGCTGGCCTTTTTTAAATACTTACATTTTAATAACTGTCATTGGATTGTCAGTTAAAATATAACTTAATCCAACTGTTATGAAGTTGAAATTACATTGACAAACCTCTAAAGAGGACGTTGGAGTCTCTTAAACAGTTGAGGAAATATAGCAAGTAAAGTTACCTGAGAGTTCCCTACAATAACTGCGAAGATATTTGAACTCGACCAACCGCCAGTATTACTATTGCAATTAATTTAAATAACTGATATACGCTGTTAACATACATACATAATTGTCACGCCTGTATCCCATAGGGGTAGGCAGAGACTATAGACCGCCACTTTGCTCGATCCTGACATACTACTTTCGCTTCATCCACTTTCATCAACGTCTTCATGCATTCTCGTCGGTTCAGGGTACTTTTAACCTGAGCCTTGTTGAGGGTATCACCGATTTGGATGGTGTATGTTCGGTGAGGTCGACCCCGACCGACTCTGCGATCCACACTCGCATTATGTATTTGTTTCGTAATTATCCTTTCATCCATCCTCTCTACATGACCAAACCATCGTAACATTCCTTTCTCAATTCTCGTCACTACATCCTCTTTCACTCCACAAGTTTTCATCACCACGCTATTTAGCACTCTGTCACACGAGCTTACACCACACATTCCCCTTAACGATCTCATCTCTACTGCCCTAATTTTACTTTCATGCTTCTTTTGCCATACCAACAATTTCGTTTAACAGTTTCGTGATAGCAAACATTTACACTGCAGACATATGTGTGATATTTGATCCGTGCTTTAATCTCATACGATCAAAAGACATATTTAAATATAACTTGGCAAAAAGAGTACGATGCGGTGACAATCGGCATCCAAAAACAATTATGCCAACACTATGAAAAATTTCATTGCCTTCGGCGAATAATGTTATACATATTTCTATTCATTTTCGTAAGGTTTTTGTTTGTTTTGTGAAAAATATAAACAAAGAGCCGATAAACAACAATAAGTAAAAATAACAAGGATAATCATTTCTATCGTAGTATATCGGTTTGCCATATTCATATTAAATTCGATATTAGCGCCTTCATTAAAAACAGACACTTTTTTGGTAAGTTATAATTTTAATTTTATTATTATCCCATTATTTTTATTATTATCCCATACTGAAAGTCCTTCAGAGGCTCTTCAATTCCGTTCTCTTCGAGGGCTCAACGCCAGAGGCATGGAGCAGGAGTATGGTGGTACTGTTCTTCAAAAAAGGTGATAACACCTTGCTGAAGAACTACAGGCCCATCTCGCTCCTGAGCCATGTCTATAAGTTGTTTTCGAGGGTCAACACAAATCGTCTCGAACGCAGGTTTGATGACTTCCAGCCTCCCGAACAAGCCGGTTTCCGAAAAGGCTTTAGTACCATAAACCATATTCATACGCTACGGCAGGTTATACAAAAAACCGAGGAATATAACTTGCCGCTTTGTTTAGCGTTTTTGGACTATGAGAAAGCCTTTGATTCGATCGAGACCTGGGCTGTGCTATAGTCTCTTCAGCGGTGCCACATAGACTATCAGTACATCGAAGTGTTGAGGTGTATATACAACACCGCCACCATGTCGGTCCAAGTACAAGATCAGAGCACGAAGGCTATTCCACTACAGAGAGGCGTGAGACAGGGGGATGTCATATCTCCGAAACTGTTTACTGCCGTGCTAGAAAATGTCTTCAAGCTCTTGCAGTGGAAAGGATTCGGCATCAACATCAACGGCGAGTATATTACTCACCTTCGATTTGCCGACGATATTGTAGTCTTGGCAGAATCGCTGGAAGACCTTAGCACTATGCTCGAAGACCTTAATCGAGTTTCCCAACAGGTGGGTCTTAAAATGAACATGGATAAAACGAAGATCATGTCGAATATCCATGTTGTGCCCACCCCCATTGGAGTTGGGGGCTCGACTCTCGAAATTGTAGACGAATATGTCTATTTAGGACAAGTGGTCCGGTTAGGCAGGTCCAACTTCGAGAGAGAGGTCAATCGGCGAATCCAACTCGGTTGGGCAGCGTTCGGGAAACTTCGCGACGTCTTCTCGTCCAAAATACCTCAGTGCCTAAAATCGAAAGTCTTCGATAGTTGTGTGTTACCAGTGATGACATACGGCACCGAGACGTGGCCTCTCACTGTGTGCCTCATTAAAAGGCTCAAAGTCACTCAACGAGCCATGGAGCGGGCTATGCTCGGTGTTTCCCTACGAGATCGAATCAGAAATGAGGAGATTCGTAGGAGAACCAAGGTTACCGACATAGCCCATAGGATTGGCAAGTTGAAGTGGCAGTGGGCCGGGCACATAGCTCGTAGAACCGATGGCCGTTAGGGCCGAAAGGTTCTCGAGTGGAGGCCACGTACAAGCATGCGAAGTGTTGGACGCCCGCCTACAAGGTGGACGGACGATCTGACTAAGGTCGCAGGAAGTCGCTGGATGCAGGCCGCTTCCAACAGGTCATTGTGGAGATCATTGGGAGAGGCCTATGTTCAGCAGTGGACTTCCTGTGGCTGATATGATGATGATGATGATGATGATATTATCCCATTGTTTAGATAAGAGACAGCAGACAGGTTATCAGCAAGCATGTCGGTGCCAATTGCTGCCATATATAAGCAGTTTTGTCAAATCCGAGTGAGATAGAGAGCCTGAGAGAGAGAGTGGCAAATTCGAGCATACATTGCTAATTCATGGAATTTTAATACTCGGTGCCTAGGTGGCGTAGTTGCACTAAGGTACGGTTACAAAGCTGAGGTCTCGGGTTCGAATCCCGGGTTGGGCAAAGTTATATTGAATGTTTCTATTCATTATCAGCCCAGAGTCAGGAATTTGTGCCCGATATGGCGATAGGCTCGCCACCTATCACATTGTGGGACGGAACATACAAGGCGAAATGTGGGTGTCCTGGCACCTCTGCCTATCCCTTCTGCGATATAGACGTGAGTTTAAGTACGTATGCAGTTTTTGATTTCATTTATCAAGTTTTATTTCGTGCAATCTTTTCAATCGTTGATTACTAACTCTTTCAGTAAATTTTTTGCGTAATTATGGTCTCAAAATATTTTTTTAATATTTCAAATGTACTTAAAAGCCTGGAGAAAAATAAATACGGTAAGATTTCGTGGAAATTTAAATAAAAGTTCCGTTGAAGTTTGTCGTGGAATCGGAAAGTTCTTAATACTTGTGAATTTGGCGGTGACTTTGCAAGTATTTCATTGCGAAGGTTTTTTTAACTTTTTAAAGGATTACTTTGATTGGCTTCTTGAGAAACTTTATACACATTTTGAAATATATTGGTAAAGAATGTTGAAAGATTGCTGGAAAACTCTTAGTCATGTAGGCATTGGTGTGTTTTACTCGTACGTATTTTAATACCACCGTATCCTGAAAATTGGGCTAACAATCGCTTCATTCATAACATTTTCATAATTCAATTAATGATCAAAACTATTAGCTTAGTGGCATTGGGTAAACATATAATAACAAATGATATTTAATTATTAAAATATAATCAGATTCGAAATAAATTCTTGATAAACACGTAGCGAATTAAACGGGTATTAACATCCTATTAATTACTGCTATCAGGGTAGTGACCTTTTTGTTGAAATCAATTAGCATAACGAACGGTAATTAGTTAATGCGTCGGATACACCCACACGTACTAGAATATAGAGTTTATTGGATCATGGCACGCTATGATCGGTTTGTGTCCGGAAGTCGTGTCCTGGTAATAGCTTCGGAAGTTATACTATTATAGATTAAATAAGAAAAATATATGTGCACAATGAGATATACTAGTTGATTGATTTCGACTCATATGAAAGACAAGTTTGACATAATTAGAGTAACGCTGCTTCAACGCTTGGTGACATTAAAAGGCATGCTACTGTCGATCCTGGCCTCTAAGAAATGCAGTGGAGTCTGTAACGGCGGGATGAAGTAGACTTGTCTGGACCTTAATATATCTTGGGGCAATATACCTATTTCTAAGTAAAATTAAAAATCTAATCGTCAGTTATTATTTTGTCAGACAACTCTAAGAGGTTTTATTCATTTATAGTAGTTCTATGTTACGCTTTTCCTAAAAAGTCCCGTCATTGGCATGGTTTTTTCTCTTTTTGCTTTAACGACATTTGTGATTTTTATTCTTAGCACTAAGATGAAACAAGATTAAGTAACAGTTTAAAAAAAATCTCGTATGTGTTAAAATTTCTGCTTATCTGCAACTATCTTAAAGTAAGTATCATATTCATTGACTGGTTTACAAAAACTTATTAAATACACCCAATAGTCACATACTTTGTCCTGATATACGGTCGTTGATCTTTAGTCTTGTGTCGTATATTAGAAACTAAAAAACTAAGTGGGACGTATGGGCTGATGCAGGCAAGGTTTTTAAATGAAAAGAAAAACGTTTCTACCTACAGCAAAATGAGACATGTGCTACATAAAATATGTATTTGCATTTAACTTAGCAATACATCACCAAGTCAGACAGCTTGACTCGAATTGTGCTAGTCATTATAAATGAGTGTAATGCGTTGGAAAGACGAGTTGGATGCATTCGAGCTAAAATGGCGAGATCTTGCCGAGGAAAGGGTCATATGGAGAAAAAAAAGGGGAGGAGTTTTTTCCGGCAATAAGACAAAATATAGGCTATGTCGGACGCAATAAAATGTAGACGGACGACATGGCTAAAGATGCAGGAAGTCGCTGGATGCAGGCCTCTTCCAAGAGGTCAATGATGTAGATCCTTGGGAGAGGCCTATGTTCAGCAGTGGATTTCCTGTAGCTGAGATGATGATGATGATGATGATAATGATAGGCTAAAAACATAGACATAGTAACAGTATTTATTTCCAATTCAAACTAAGCAAAATATAATTATTAATACGTAAAATAAATGCGATGCCTATTCATACAAGAACATTAAGCATTCTGAAACTTCATTATAATGTTACGATTTATGCTGAAGCACGTGGGTATGACAAGTAGGTGACCGATCATCGTAATGTTTCAGACTGGTTGCAGTGGCAGACCTAATATGAATGGATGAGTGGTCAACGAGACACATACACTCATATGTATTCAATAACAGGGTCTCTGATGTATGAAAGGCCGCTTTGGTACGTACCACCGCAATGCCTATTTCTCCCGCCAAACAGTAGTGTAAATACACTGTTGTGTTCTGGTTTGATAGACACTGTTGCTAGACTAACTACTGGATATAATGAGTCTTAAGATCTTATTTCTTAGAACGGCGAATGCAGTGAAATGCTAAGTATTTCTTTGTAATTTACGGTGTTGTTTCATTTTGCTACTGTCCATGGCTTACCATTAGACGAATGGTGTTTGTATCGCCACTCATCGCAATAAAAAATTTAATTCAATAATTATAGTCCCATTGTACCAATAAACTCTACGACTGAAATACCACTGCAGATTAGTGGCTTTCATACCATCCAATTTCTAATCACAGATTTTACAATATGCAATTTTCTTCCTAATATTTTCACAGAAAACATAAATAATCAATAAATTAAATAAAACTGATATTTTAAAAAGACTCCGCATCTAGATTTAATACTTTATCCACAATCTCACTGCTCCTAGGGCACATCATTACATGACAATATGTAGACTATTCAACGTTTTATAATATGAAATATTTTTTTATTTTTTACGAGTATATATAGTCTTTATGCCACCCACAGACGTCACCAAATGAATTGCCTTCTCAGGAAAAATATGCAATTTTGTAGAAAGTTTAAACTCCCACTCATCTCGTGTTCTCAAAGCCGTAGGTTCAAAGAAATGATGCTCCACATTCCACAAGGAGTTAAAATAAGATCGCGATGATACATGCGTTCTGGATGGATGCAAAATTTTTCTGTACAAGGAATTCCGAATTTCGTATGAAATATTCAGAGAGGACATCTGAAATATTTTCACGTTATTTTTCAGTGGGTATTATTCAAATACGCATTCGAGTTGTAGAATAGCTTTTAGCTCGTAAAATAATACGACGAATTCAAGCAGTTCATTTTAACGTTTAATTGAAAAGTAGATGTACTCAAAATATTTTGAAAATGTTGACTGCCTCCGTAGCGCAGTTGATATGATGCCAGCTGTATAATATTTGTGTAACCCATAGGTATTTCTTTCGGGTCTGGGTGTTTGTGAGCCCGAAAAATCTCTCGTAGTTTCTGAATTCCACTAGACAAGACAATAAATACATTTTTGAACTATTATTTATGCCAGCAATATAGCTATAGATAGCTAACATTTCAACATCGAATACCCCTTTTACTCATGAATATGCAATTGCTAATGGACTTATCATATAAATAAAATCCAAATTTGAGGATACACCTATCTAAAATATTCATATTGTGAATATTTCATCCAAAGCATTTTATTTGGATGGCGTCCGATATTTAATAAACGAAATATAAGTGAATAAAAGCAATATATTTGATTCATATTCTGTTTGCAAGCAGATTTATATAGTTTGCTGAGCGGTGCAATTTTTAACCATTCAATAGTATTTCACTCGCCACCGTAATCCTTAATTTACGCACTGTACGAAGTTTTTCGACGTTTTTACAAGCCCACAGCCTGAACGCAAGGCTCTTATGGTGACCGTTTAATTAACACGCCACAGTTAACGTATGTTTTATAGAAATTTCGAAATAAAAAAGCATTTATTCGACAGTTTTAGCGCGTTGACTGAGTAAACAGCTTTCAAAGGATTAACACGAGTGTTGACAAAATAGAAATGTTAACTTTTTTTTTCAGTTTTATCCGATATGTTTCATTATAGAAGATATGAAGAATCCCAAATTGCTTCATATACAGAATACATTAAGCATACATACGTAATTCCAAAAGGGTGGGCAGCGATCGAGAGGAACTATCACCACGCAGGAACTCATTTTAATTCCAGGAAAATAAACTGTATAATATCAGGATGTTAAAAAAACATGGAATCTGATGATTACAAAAAATCCCAAAAAGTTTAAAGACATTTAATATGGTCAGGGTAATATTTATGACTATCAGATAATTAATACATTTTATTCAATTAAATTAATTAATACTTTTGGTTGTAATTTCAAGGTGGACTGGAATTTATCAGCCCATATACGTCCCACTACTAGGGTAATATCAAGAATTCGATTGAGAGTGGTTAGGCCCTATAGCCCCACGACAACACGATGGCCTAGTGTGGGTTGGCGGACTTAACACACCACAGAAATTTTATTTATTTATTAATTTAAATCTTTATTGTACACAAACTTAACAACAACATAGCTAAACAAAAATAATAATAACAAAGAGTACAAATGGCGGTCTTATCACTCAACAGCAATATCTTACAGACAACCATGGGATGGATTTAAATGAAGGAGAGAGAGAGAGCGCAGTGTAACAAATAAAGAATTACGTAAATATATACATTTTACAATGTAATTCCAATAATTCCTCAAAAATATTTCATTAAAACTAGCGCAATTAAACTATCTTAAAGCTAGAAGTAAACGGAATAAATCTTTGAAATATCGCCTTGGAAATGGCTGAAGCTGTGTGGTAGCAAAAAAGCACATTATGCACCAGAAGCGTGGCAGTGGCGCCACCTGGTGTCATAGTTTATTATTATTATTTATTATTATTATTATATTATACAAGAATAGTCTTATCACTCAACTACACTCAAGTTACACGGCTTATTGCTTCTTGAGAACGGAATGGCACTCTGCAAACGCGGAATCGACACGCTCAGGAAATTACGGTCTGCAATAGTTTAAACAGCATTTGATATCGGTGTATTTTGTGTTTTTTTTTCATCACATAATATATTATGTGATGAAAAAAAAACACATAATATACTATATAATATTATTATACCGGGTATCTCAAGACTGCTACCGAAAACGAAGACGGGTGATAGTTTTAGTGGCTACAAATACAATGCAATTAAACATTTCGCATAGAAACGCGACAATTATTTTTTATGATTTTTTAAATTTTGACGTTTTTGGGTGGTAAATCCATAGTTTTTGCTAAAATAATAATTTAAACTCTTTTATACCTTAGAGTATTTATAAAAAAAAGGGCATAAACTATTATTTTAGGAAAAAATGTAAAATAGGAAAAAAAAATAACAAAAAAAAAATTGTCGCTTTTTTTTGCAACTTTTACTGTTGCATTGTGTCTGAAGTCGCTTAAACTACCACCCGACTTCGTTTTCGGTAGCAGTCTTGATATACCCTGTTTAGTATATTTGATGGTAAGTGCGTGGTGGCCTGTTGGTAAACGGACTAGACGCGACTGCCAACATGTTCACGGTGGTCGCGGGTTCGAATCCCAGGGCACACCTCTGATTTCGGAGTCATGTGTGTATTGATAGTCAATCACCACGCACTAAAACGGTGAAGGAAAACATCGTGAGGAAACCTGCATACCATAGCGACTTATAAAAATTTCTATGGTATGTAAGTCCGCCAACCCGCACTAGGCCAGCGTGGTGGACTATATGGCCTAACCACTCTCAATCGTACTCTCGATTGTAGAGGAGGCCCGTGCCCTGCAGTGGGACGTATATGGGCTGATACAGATATCTGATGGTAAGATGTTCGTATCCTTAATCCTTATGATAGCTATCATTATATACACAGCGGTTAAGGGTCTGCCATAGTGCTCCCGAAGCTGCCTCGCATTTTGAGTTTATCTCTAATGCAGGGTGAATCCATACTGCGACCGAAAACGAAGTCGGTAGTTTAATCGCTAAAATACGTACTGAATCTGTAAGTTTCCTTTTTTGTAATCATGATAAATAAATAAAAAAATAATAATTCAGACACAATGTAGCAAAAAACTTAATATATTGTAATACGCAAGGGTTTACATCATAATTTTAGAAAAACTATGTATTTACAACTCAAACAGGCAATAGGTAAAAAATTACAAAAGAAGTCTGCATTGTTAAATTTTTTTTGGTTGCGAGTTGTAGTTTAAGTGTCTGTAGACTTAAACTACCACCTGATTTCGTTTTGGTCGAAGTCTGAGTATACAGTATACTTGGGTACAATTAGGCCGGTGTCGACTAGCGAGAGATAGCTATCATGCGTTGCCTACATGAAATGAAATGAAATGTATGTCTGAACTTTATTGTTCTTCATTGTTCATGAACAGTAGTCTGTATCAGCCCATATACGTCCCACTGCAGGGCTCGGGCCTCCTCTACAATCGACAGTACGATTGAGAGTGGTTAGGCCATATAGTCCACCACGCTGGCTTAGTGCGGGTTGGCGGACTTACATACCACAGAATTTTTTATAAATCGCTATGGTATGCAGGTTTCCTCACGATGTTTTCCTTCATCGTTTTAGTGCGTGGTAATTGACTATCAATATACACATGACTCCGAAAAGTCAGAGGTGTGCCCTGGGATTCGAACCCGCTACCATCGTAGGCTAGGCCTACAGGCCACGACGCACATGAACAGTAGTATCGCATACTATCAAGCAAATGGGATGCTCGTCATTCATTGCGAAAAAAAAATGCATTGAGGTCATTTTGCCGTATCAGTATAAAAAAATCTCAGGCCTATACTCAATATTTCTATCTTTTCTAGGTGATTGTAGTTGTAATCTCAATAAAAAGGTATATATTTATAGGCATTAGAAATTATAGTCATCAGAATATTTCAACGAAATAACAAGATATTGTACATCTAACAGTTTTTTTCAAAGACTATTTATTTATTTCAACCTTCATATAAACATAACTACATATATGTAACTATGTTGATATAATAATATTGTTTCATTCATAAAATAAACAGAAGCTAGAAAATATTTGCAGAAACATATTACGCTACGATAAAAGCTACGTTGAAGTTATTAAGGAGAAACCTTTCGCGTTGATGTGGGTTTATTAATCCGGATTTTAACTAAAACTGTGTTTAGTCAAACCTACGTCAACAGAATAATATTCTGCGGCCAAATTATTATTTTCTTTTCCTTTAGTTTTGTTTGCTGACACAAATTGTTTATTCAACGCCTTATTTTGTCGGGAATATATTATTTTGTAACGCGTTTGTTTTGCGCTTGTTGCTGTGTTCGTTAATGACTTAGGTTTGATGCCCGAGTCAAATAAGCATTTTGTGTGCGATTTTACATATAGAAAAACCTAAGTGGTGATAGATTTGCCAGTAATTACTTTGGGATAGAAAAACAAATTCAAAAAAAAACATAAAAGAAGTTTAACAATTATATTCGGTTTAGAAGTGGGTAAACATTTTTAAAAACCATGGGATTTTCTGGGACCACATCTAAACGACCTAATTTAAGTTGGTAAGCATCACATGTGCTGTAAATCGATTTTTAAGGTTACAAAAACATCTCCCGTTCCACGTATTTGCTTCGTGCAATACGGTGCAGTTTAAGCGGAACGTGAAGACGCAATCAAACGAAGCAACCCTACAGTCCGTTCACATTGAGTCAGTCTATGGACTTGCATTGGTACGAAATTGTTTTTGTAAGACGGGGTGAGCGGGGTAAATTAGAGGCTTTAGTAAATGTTGTTATTATGTATTACCTACGAGTATGATTTCTTTGTAATGTGTTTATGTTACTTATACTTAGAGAGACCATATTGTAGATCTCTTAATCTTTCTCTCGATTGTTCTGCACTGGTATATTAACGGGCTGAAGTACACAAAGTGTACACAGACGATAAATATTAATAACTTCGGCCTTATTCATAGACAATTTATAAAACTATTTTAGCCATGATTTTTTTGTCTTCTTAGCTCAAACATAACATAAAAGTTGTTTGAAAGGGACAAACAATTTCATAACTAAAATTGGTATATGAATAAGGCCGAGATTAAAGTTAAAATTCACCAATGAAGTTCATACATCGACCACAAAACGCAGCATTTGAGCGTCGAACCAGACACTAGAGTGGCATAATTTGAGATAAAGTTGATACAAACTTTGTGACCGCAATAGTTCGCGTTTTCGCTCGTACGAAGCTTAAGTGCAAACAGTAATATGTTTTGTGTGCTTGCTGGAAATGTACAGAATATTGAAACCTGGTGAAATTAATAAATTAGCTGCCTTTGGGTGGTGGTAACGTGTGGATGTAATGAACCGTCCGCTCTTAAAAGGGATTGTGAAGAATCACATACATAGAACATTAGGATTAATTGAGATTTTATAGCATAAAAAAATACAGCAATGCACTTAGTGTTAAGTGCAGTGCAGTTCATATAGAGGATGTTTTAGTAAAAGATGGATATCGTCGGTCGACAACATCATGAGCGATCGAAACTGGATGTACAAACGCTTATCTCGAAACACGATATAGTTATGTGTGCTACTATGACGGAGTTTATACCACAAGGCTTGGTGTATGCTATCCAGGCTAAAAGAAATATCCTAATAATTTTTGTGCATCAGCATACCGTGTAAAGCCCCTCGGTACCACCCATCCTTTTGCATTTGGGCAGTCGTGAGTCAAGATCGTAACCTTTGCGCCCTATAATAAATTATGACATCATAATTCCAAATTCAAAAGTGTTCTTTTTGTTATTGGTTACTTAATCTTTGGAAAACCAACTCATTTCATGTCTTAGTACGCATTTTATTTTCTTTTTACAACTTCTTTATGTGCTATCAGCTGTAATAAAAGTTTGCCGTTTTGTCTAGCGTTTTTATGTCCATTCTGTATTGTGACACGAAAGTAAATAACGTTTTCTTGTTTCATATTTCAATATAGTTTTGTTTTTGAGGTGTATTTTTGCTTTGAACTAAAACAAGATTAAATATTTTATGATGTCTGGATTATACGGTTTTGTTTCTGGTTTAAGTATAAATTTCAGGGTCATACACATACGCATGTTCAGAATGAATATTATCTTCAAATTTCTGGATTGATTCTCTGACTTAATTTTGGTAAATGACTTACAAGTATTACTATTAAGACATATACCAAATAATGAATTATCTTCAGCAATGATTAATATAACAACAAAAATTTCCTCAAATGTCCCCTTCTGTGGACTGTTCGTAACGCACTTGGCATATTTTGATAGATATTTCTCATACTTGATATGCGTTATCTATTTAAGTTATATTAAATATCATTAGTATATATACTGACTATTAAAATTTTACTGAGTAAATTAATATATGTTAAAGTGACTCCACAAAAATTTCAATAAACTGTTGGTTACACGGTACTGCGACTTTTCTGTGGACCTTAAATTCAACCGAATAAATTGGCCTGAATAAAATATTATTTTACAAAAAAAAAGACGGGTTGCACTCCGGGAGTGCCGGCAGAAGTGAAAACTTGATTATTAACGATGATCCGATGATGATACGATAGGTTTATGGTAGCTGAAGCAAGAATCGAACAGTTTTGATTCGAACCTATTTAAATGTCTAATAAAGACCGCATCAATAGTAGTTTTGTATTTCGTTGTGCTAAGATTGCGATCATTCGACATAGTTAAACCAAATTCATTATTTAAAAATTCAATTAATAGTTGATTTTTATCGTCTGCGAAGTTTATGTTGAAATCTCCACTCAAAATCATTGGCAATTCATCAAAGCTTTATAAACTGACAGCTAACTGACAGCTGTCTACTCTCCATCCGTCTTACGCTTTTTCGATCAGGTCACGTGTCCTGACGCGAGTTTAAGATTTTATACCCATTACAGAAAAAGTGCTCAACGCCGCTAAAGAAGTTTTCACTTCAAAAATTAAACTGCCCACACTGACGGGTGGCATCGGTCACGTTGGATTTAATGACTGAGCCCAGCGTAGGTTGTTCATTAAGATATTGAGATCTTTAATAGTGTTATTGTCAAAGATCGGTGCTTCTTTTCTGTTCCTTGTGTACTTGAGTAAATAATTATTAGTTTTATTAATTCACATGCTGCCGAAATAGTTTAAGGGGAGTAGTTGTGGAATAAATTTACCTACTTGGCTATCCTCAAAACTAAATTAGCATTGCTAATTTTTTTTAAAGAATGTCCTTTCTGTGGACATCTTTTCTGTGGATTTATAAGTCCACACGAAAGACAATGTCTACAGAAAAAATTAAGTAATAATGATTTAACAAGTAAAGCAGTATTTTGCTTGCCTGTAAATGTAGACGTGGAGTGCTGTGGGCTCGATAGTAATGTATTTAGCTTATAATAATATTAAATTATTACTCAGTATCGGAATAAAACCATGTTCCATATGATAGCGAATTATGTGATGTCCGTTCATCATTCTTTAACTTTAGTGATTCAGATAACTCAATTGCACCATCGAAAAAACAAAAAATAAATTCAGCGATGGAGACACTTGCTTTGTAACTATTTTGATATGTTTGTTCTTTTGTGTAAACTCAAGACCCTTCTGTGCTCGAAAAAAAAATATTATAATTTCATTTTTTAGCCTAATCGAGGAAACGATCTTGTTTTATGTTTTAATTTTAATATTCTGATAATATCATATTAAATGAGACTGATTTTGTAAAAATCCCGACCATGTTTTTTTTATACAATTTTTCGCCTCGTTTTGTGTATGACCCATTTACGTCCTTGGAATTAGGTGTAGAAAATTCAGTAACTTGAATTCAGAGCTTATGAAGAATGCTTAAGAATGCTACCGAAAACGAAGCGGGTGGTAGTTTAAGTAACTACAAACACAATGTAACTAAAATTTCGCAAAGAAACGCGACAATTTTTTTTATTACTTTTAAATATCGTCGTTTTTGGGTGGGAAATCCCTATTTTTTGCTAAAATAATAATTTAAAGCCTTGTGTACTAAAGCGTGTTTAAAAATAATAGAGTGTACACTATTGTTTACGAAAAACGATGTATTAACCACCCTCATACGACGATGGAAAAAAATGCCAAAAATTCGCTATTTTTTATAGTTGCATTGTGTCTGAAGTCACTAAAACTACCAGCCAGCTTCATTTTCGGTAGCAGTCTTGATATACCCTTTATATCCGTACTCACCAATAAACAGTTCTAAATACTCACAGAACAGTTTGAATATGGTTTGAAAGGCAATAGCCGTAAAATTGTATGGAAACCAGTATCGTCCTTTGCGAAACACAAAACCTCTACAAATCTTATATAGAAAGCTTGCAATAGTCGATTTAAAGTATCGATAAAATTATGGAAATATGTTTTTGTTATAAGATCTGATTAAAAGGCTCAAAGTCACTCAACGAGCCATGGAGCGGGCTATACTCGGTGTTTCCCTACGAGATCGAATCATAAATGAGGAGATCCGTAGGAGAACCAAGGCTACCGACATAGCCCATAGGATTGGCAAGTTGAAGTGGCAGTGGGCCAGGCCCATAGCTCGCAGAACCGATAGCCGTTGAGGCCGAAAGGTTCTTGAGTGGAGGCCAAGTACAGGCAAGCGAAATGTCGGACGCCCGCCTACAAGGTGGACGGACGATCTGACTAAGGTTGCAGGAAGTCGCTAGATGCAGGCCGCTTCCAACAGGTCATTGAGGAGATCCTTGGGGGAGGTCTATGGTCAGCAGTGGACTTCCTGTGGCTGATATGATGATGATGATGACGATAAGATCTGAATTTATTTTATCGATATGCGGATTGGCTTTTCCTGATACAGTTATTTAATTATTATTACGTATGATACAGTTTTTTTTATCATCTTCTGTTTCACGAAAATGAATACTTATAACGAACCGTACTGGATTTTGTAGGAATCCAGTTGTCTCTAATTGTTGCCTTTATCGACTCACTCTCGGAAACCTACAAACGAGTAAATTATTATTATAAAGTATATTCAGATATAAATATATGTTCTCAAATTGGCGGAGTTATGACATTAGAACATAAGGATAGGTCGTCAACGTTACCAAACGTTACGAGTACTATAATTTAATATTACTAAACGATTTGATTTAATTTTGTTTGTTTAATGCCTATGTAATTTGATTTACGAGTATACGAAATCTATGACAACATCGATATAGTGACTCTGTACATGACTACAACACTGTGTGACATGTGACAAATTTCGAAGTTGACATAACAATAAAATAATTTAATTAAAAATTAAAAGACCGACTTCAATGTGCACTACAAAGTAATAAATAATATATATTTCATTGTGCTAGTACACATTGATTAATTTTCTTATTGACTAGACTAGCCAACAAATCTTAAATACGTAATATTTTGAAGGCGGGTCGCCAAGTGCCAAACGAGAACAAATTTAAGTAATGTAACACAGTTGAATATTACCTACTTGTAGATGTATCGTTGGCGCTCAGTTAGGTCTATATGTAAACTAGAAACAAATTAATTTAACATATTGATCCTACGTGTACATTTGTTGAAATTTTAATAGAATTAATATGTGTCATATATGTGGTCTAATTTTAATGTATTGCAGACGATCAAAGATACAGTGGTCAAGGGTTTCAACTCCAGGGTACACCATTGACTTATTGGAGTAATTTGCATATTTATATACAATTACTTTAACAGTGATAGGAATCATAGTGAGGAAAGTATAAGAAAGGGAAGGGTTGTTAAGTTGTATGTTTCCCTCGATTGTAGATAAGTCCGATACTCAACAATGTTGATTAAGAGCTGATATATTAAGGACGGGCGATTTTTCTATTAGTTATCAGGACAGGGACTGGAATTTGCACCCGATATGACTATAGACTCTCGCCCCCAATCACACCGAGGGACAAACACGCAAGGCGTAACGTGGGTGTCCTGGTTTATACCAGGAGAATCTCTGCATACCCCTTCTGGGAAAATGGCGTAAGTTTATATAGATTAAGACAAATTAATATTGCATGTAAAATTGCGTGTTTTTCGCTAGGATGTTTTACACAAATTAAATTTTTGTGTAGGTCGTCGTGTTCATCACTTGGCGACCCGCCTTCAAAATATTACGTATTTAAGATTGTTGACTAGTCTAGTCAATAAGAAAATTAATCAATGTGTACTAGCACAATGAAATATATTATTTATTACTTTGTAGTACACATTGAAGTCGGTCTTTTAATTTTTAATTAAATATTTTATTTATTACTTTTTAGTTTTCATAAGCATTGTAATGATTGCAAAGGTAATCATATAATGAAAACTGGAATCAATGTATATAAAAAATGAACCATTGTGATCCTTTATAATTTCAAAAATGAAATTAATATTTTTAAGGAAGCTACACTGTCATTTCGTTTTTATGATAAAGAAAATACTAAAATCGGCTCAACCTGCTAGAGATATTGAGTACACTTATGCGTGGTAACCATTCGTTACCCCCTCACCACTACACCTTCTTCACTTCCTATTTTAAATAAAACACATATACTTAGACAGATCGTCCGTCCACCGTCACGTCCGTCCGCAGGAAGTCGCTGGATGCAGGCCGCTTCCAACAGGTAATTGTGGAGATCATTGGGGGAGGCCTATGTTCAGCAGTGGACTTCCTGTGGCTGATATGATGATGATGACATATACTTAACCTAATGGACGAAAAATCATTGCGTTTCTGCTAAGTTTTGTGGAGGTCTGCTCTCCAGATATGTACCTATTCATCACATCATCACCATATTTTATGTGATCAACATTATGTATAATTCGTTCCGAAGAAAAGTTATTTAAAATAATTTATTTACTGTCGCAGATATTTAGTATTTATATTTGTATATATGCCCCCCCCCCTTCCCACGCCCCTTTCTACTTTCCCCTTTCGATCCCCCCCCCCTCGTGTAGTAATATACTTATACTGAACCTAATATAAAAAGAATTATTGCTGTACTGTTTAATTTTGAGGAGTTCTGCCCTTCAGGTCCAAAGATATTCATCAGATGTTCACAATATTTTTTCTGGTCTTACCTATCATATAATAATCTTTGACAAAAAAGTTATTTTAAGTCGATTAAGAACTGCCGGAGATATTGAGTATTAACAATTGTAGCTATTTTCCACCCCCTCACCCCCCACCCCCCTCCCTTTTCCCATTTTCCCACCCTTTGTAATAATATACTTATACTTAATCTAACGCAAAAAGAATTAATGCTGGACCGTTTAATTTTGAGGAGTTCTGGTCGGCAGATCCTAAGATATTCATCAGGTCTTCACCAATTTTATATGGGACCAACCCTGTGTATCATGCTTTCCGACAAAAAAGAAATTTTCAAAATCGGTTCACAATTGCCGGCGTAATCGCGTAACAAACATACAAAAAAAAATTCACTCGAATTGATTACCTCCTCTTTTGAAGTTGGTCAAAAATGAGTCGTATGCATTGCGTGGGAACTTGGCATTCGTGTACATTGTATGAGCGCGTAATCAGTAATGTATATTTTGATATGTCGTCTATCATATCATCGAATTCTTCAAAATTACGTAATTATAAATAGGAATTTGTGGAAATAAAGGTGAAAATCAATAAAATCGGGTTTAATAGTGGTATAAAATTCTTCTTCTATTGATATTCGACGCTTTAGTATTGGAACTACAAAATAAATAAAATAGCACAAATCTGCATTTTTACTCTATTTTGTCGGAGTACCTCACTCCAAGGCATTTCGACAACGACTGATTTGACAAATCATCCGTTCCGCGGCAGTGATGCTTTTTATGCACCACCTTGCGACTCGTCAAACGTTTGTATTTCCCTTCTAACCATATTCATCTGTTCTGTGTCAATACCTATTTATTAATTATTTATTTTGCATTATTAACACATAATTTGGTCGTTTAAATAAATGAGCGCTGAATACCATTACGGAATGCGATACGGATGGGGCCCAACCGTATTCTAGTTGAGGCTAGGTACCGATAAGGGTAATGTCAAATAACAAACAAACAAAGTGCACGAACAACATAATCAAGATTGCAGAAAATCGCTGAATGTAGAAAGAAGAAACCCTTGGGGAAAGTCGATGTTCAATCATTAACATCTTCTAGCTAATTCACTGGAGGTCTCTACTTGGTGAGCGGCTGCCTGGGTAGGTACCACCGCAATGTCTATTTCTCCCACCAAACAGCAGTGTAAATGCAATTTCGTGTTTCGGATTGAAGGGCATTGTAACCAGAGTAATTACTGGACATATTGAGATTTAACATCTTATTCTCAGGGTGGCGAGCGCAGTGGAATGCCAAGCATTGCTTTGTAATTCAAGGTGTTGTTTGGTTTGCTACTGATCATGAGCTGTTGTATAACATCTGGTGAATGGTAAGCATTTTCGTAATTTGTTTCATCTTCGTATTATATATTATGATACATGCCATCAGTAACATTTTCAGTTTATGAAACCAAAAAGAATAAAAAAATACTTTCATAATACATACATACATACATAACCTCACGCCTTTATCCCTTTTTATAGAAGCTTGCCATTAACCTACAGCGAGGACGATTACCGTGTTTTTGAAGCTCTACGAAGAAGGTTTATTCAGGAACATAAAAATACACCTATTTTCCATACTGAGTTTATTTATTGCGCATATTTCTCGGTAAATGCGCTGTTTTCATTCACGAGGCGGCGGCGTGAACTTCAACTCGGCTCGTAAAAAGCACTGACTTATGCCAACTTATATTGTCTGAATTTTACACTTCCTGACAAGGCGAAGAACTTGTATTTTTAATTTGTCATATTTACTTATGTTGTTGTTTTTTAACTTATCACTTAGAGTTGTGTAACATGGTTTTCGTGGATATTGGAGAAATATATTGAAAAATATCTAGTCGAGACTCCAGGGAATTGATACATTTCAAAGTGAAAAATATAAAATGTCTGATACCTGAATTGGACGAAACCTCATGCATGACGAAGTCGAGGGCAAATGCAAGTAAGATCTGAAATATTAATATCACAGACTATTATATTTCAATTGTATTCAATGGATTTTTTAAGTTCCAATTGCTCTATGGAATGTAGTCTTTAAACCCATTCTGAAATACTTTTGTATAACCATTTTGTAAACAAAATAACGTATCGCGAATCAGGGTTCTCATTCGCAATTTTTCTATCTTAATAATATTTTTTCTATTTATACAGAAGTAGGTAGTATCAATGTTTCTACACAAATACGAGTAGTAAATCGATGTTTAATGTATGTTTACTACACTAGAAACATAACAGATGATATTATAAAAAATCATATTAAATAAAATTTGTACATATTAATTTCACAAGAAACTGATTAAAATTCACCTGATGCCTAAATGCAATAAAGATTATAATTCACTGTTAAAATATATTAACCCCTTATTGTCATATTCAATCCTGTATTCTCAAAACAGGCTCAATCAAAAACGCAACACACTTCTGTCTTTGGCTATGATGACACTTCTACCATTGTCTATAACTGGTTGAAGTTTTGCTAGCGGCGTACAAAATAACTAGAATCACAAAAGCCTGTATACGCAACTCATAAAGCTTATACGAACTTTACGGTTGCTACTCAAGCCTACGATGTACCAAGTCCAAGCAATCTTGTTTGTAAACGTTATATCCCCAAACAAGAAAAAACGGGCGAAATATTATTCCAGTTTCATTTCCCTTTACCTTATCATAATGTTAATTAACTTACAAAACAATAAACAAAACGGAACATGTTATAATTGAATGTCATTAACAGTAATGTAATAAAAAGTTTAAAACGCTTTGTGAATGTAATAATGTTAAAAATACATCGTGTTGTCGGAAATGGGTAATTGTTGGTATTTTAAATACAATTATTAATTATAGTTAGTAAGGGCTATTTTCGAGGTATTTATAAATATGTGCCTGATTTTTGTATAAACGAGTTTGTCAATTCTGTATTCATCCGAATTAAGCTTATAATAGGTATACTTAAATATTTACGTACAAAAATAACACAGTACAAAGTTTTTTTTATTGCTATGAATAGCGAGACGAGCATGCCGTTGGCCTGATGGCAAGTGATACGACCGCTCATAAACAGTAGCAGAACCAAACAACACCTTGAATTACAAAGCAATGCTTGGCATTCCACTGCGCCCGCCATCCTGGGACATAAGAGGTTAAGTCTCAATATGTCCAGTAGTTACTCTGGCTACAATGTCCTTCAATCCGAAACACAACAATGCATTTACACTGCTGTTTGACGGGAGTAATAGACAAAGCGGTGGCACCTATCCAGGCGGCCGCTCACATGTGAGAGACCTACCACATGATTCTACTGCTTATATTTTTTCTTAAAACTATCGGGTTTGATTTTTCTCAATAGGCATATTGAATTATTCAAAATCTTAGTATGCACTACTCAGTTTTATTTTTCATCTGTCGCGCTCATGTGTCCGATCAGCATTTTTCGCTGTTGCTCATAATTTCAGATATAGCTTTCTATGGCTATTTGAAAAATTCAATAGTAGCCTTAATCTTTGACATAAAACTATTAACTAGGCAGAGTTATCTTTGCCTCAGTCGCAAACCTAATTATTAAAAATCTTACACCCGTTATAGTTGAAATGAAATGAAAATAATTTATTGAAGCCATTAAAATGTTCAACATCATTTAGATTCAATCATTTTTCTTAAATCTACCACCTGGTTCAGGAAAGCGGTTTTCAGAGAAAATGGGCAAGAAACGCTAGTTTTGCTCTTTTCAAAACCAGTTTACAATATAATGATTATTAAAAAAATTACAAGTTTGTTTAAATCAGAACAGTTCATTAATAATGTTGTAAATTAGTAATGTTGTATTTGTATGCATTAATTATGTTGTAAATTTAATCTTAATCTTCTATCCTGAAAATGGATTAATCTAATGACTGTATCACCGAAAATATAGGTAGAGTTGTCATTAGTATCAGTGATTGAGAATATTTCGATCTCATAATTTGATAGAAGCAAAACTACCACAACAAACTTTGTTAAATTAATTAGCTTTTGGTTTAAATATTTAATATTTCATTTACGTTGTTTTATTAACACCGTAATAAGATCTTTGATTGGCCATCAACAAAGCTATTCATTTCCCATACTATATAATTAGCAGATAAACAATGCCTAGTAACCCGAGCCTTTAATGTACAGGTAAATAAGTTATATAAGTTATATTTTTGAAATGTAAATCTATTATTGGCCATAAGATAAGCACACCAGTTGTATTATATTAGTATTAAGGGCTGTGGATTTTGTGGAATAAAGAAAATAACAAAAAAAAATAAATGCAGCCACATAGTACAAAGAAGATATAATTAATTAAATATATTTTTATACCAATGCATGATGAGATGAGCATTTCATTCGCCTGATGGTAAGCGATATGATCGCTTATGGATAGTAGCAAAACCAAATAAGATCTTTTTTTACAAACCAATGCTTGGCTTTCCACTGCGGGCGCCATCTTGTGACACAAGATGTTAAATCTCAATATGTCCTGTAGTTATTCTGGTTATAATATCCAACAAACTGGAATTGATCAGTACATTCACAGTGCTGCTAGGCGTGAGAAATAGAAATAGTGGTGGTACCTGCCGAGGCGCCCCCTCACATATGAGAGACCTACCAGTAGGTAAATAAAAAGATCAGTCCAATAGTCATACACAGTCCTGAACTATAAACAATCCTAGAAATTATGAAAGAGTTTTTGGTCAAACACTTAGACACAAAATTACTTCATGTCCATACAAATATTTGCCTCGACATGGACAGAGCTCGCGGTTTCTTGTTCAATAACCAGCGACTAAGCAACTGCGCCACAGAGATTGATGTTTGAAATTTTCCGAATATTACAGGCCCAGAGGGCATTTTCTCACTTTCTCGTAACCACATCTGTTTGAGCTCGTCACATCGCGGTTTTATTGGATAACTTTCCCATTCTGTCTTTTTAATACAGAATTATTGTACGGTGTCGTGTTCTATGTCAAGAATTATTTACACATTTTATGAAATGTTTTTATTTGATAGTGGTAATTTTAACTTTATCTAATTTAAATACATCTACTTGACCGGCGATATTATAATATGTGTATAATTTTATAACCGCGTGTTACGTATCGCGGCGTTATCATAATATATTTTTATAACTCGACATTATTATGTTGGTACACTGAATTGCTTCTTCACGCTCTTGCAAAAAGAATGTGGAAAAGTTAAATAACCGTAAATATAATTTTGGGTTCTAGCACTTTGTCGTATCTGTATTAAAAATACCACACATATTTTTTGTGTAAAATAATTTAGAAGTTTCGAATTCGTTGGTTGAATTTTGTGTTCTGGAAATCAATTATTGGCCTGGCTTATATTTGCCTGCAAACGTTTCCTAAAAAATAGCTCGTACATTTGCTTTGTGCGTAATTGAAATTGTTTTAACTTTCCATTGTGAAATAAATGGGTGTGTAAATTGGATGGCTGTAAATACGTTTTTTTATATCCAAATACATGTAATATACATACAAAACAATGCATCAATCGTAATGTTGTTATTTTGTTTTTGTAATGCTAAAGTATTTCTTATATTTGTATTATGTTTTTGTATGTACATTACTACAAAATTAATGCTGTTATTCAAGTATTTTTTGTATTTGTATTATTTTATTGTATTTCTTTATTAAAATCCCTTGTCACAAAAAAATATTTAATAATGTGACATGATAACTTTGTCTTAAAAAGCATCAGCTCAGAAGATTTAATGCGCTTTCTAAACAATACACACGTACAGATATCGTATAGAGCAATTAAGGGGCAGAACTAATATCAAATGCCGTTGCAAATAGATTTTCCTTGATTTAGAGCACAAATAGCCGTAGAACATTAGAAACAGACTTGCCGTGACCGCAGATCTATGTGCCACGTCGGCTACATCTATTACTGGTTATAGAAGGATTATTTGAATCTCTATAAATAATTTAGCACTTGAAATATAGTCAGTTTTGTGGTCGCTCCAAGATGTTCGTACAATTGCTTGTGTCCCCTACTATAAGGCTTTGGAAAGGTTTGCTAGAAAATTTTATTCATTCATATGACTCTGGTCACTGTCGTCTGATCATTTTAACTGACTTTCGCTTCTACCAGATTTGAAATTTTGTTATTTTACAATGGATTGATAATATTTTATTCTAAATAATGGATAACGCCATATTGTTGGCTCACTGACTATCACCTCTGACACAATTCAAATATAGACATTTTAAAACAGATTGATAATATTATTTTAATTTTAGATTGCGGAATCATGGATTATGGAAGATATAGGGGTATAAGGCCAGTCCGGTCAAGTTTAGTAAACTTTCTCATCATTAAAATTACCAGTATTATCACTTCATGCTATTTTAAAGTTTCTCAAACAGCATACTAGTGGATTCGGTTAGACGTCGCCTGTGAAACGAGAGACCGTAGGTTTGATCCCCACACCGATAGAAATGTTTGTGCGGTTCACAAA
The DNA here is from genome assembly GCA_009982885.2 of Hyles vespertilio. Taxonomy (NCBI): domain Eukaryota; kingdom Metazoa; phylum Arthropoda; class Insecta; order Lepidoptera; family Sphingidae; genus Hyles; species Hyles vespertilio. Next base: position 9,561,566 of record CM042815.1, on the reverse strand, counting down.
TATTTATTTCGGGATTGGATGTTTTTGAGATCGACAAGTATCTCGGAGTTCCTGATAGCCACGACACAAGACTTGATCATAGTGTGGAGTCAGGACTATGTATGTCACGCTTGTGCCATTATTATTATTTTCCAGGAAAGATTTTAAGGCTGTTCTTAGAATTTGAAGCGACTATAAATGTAATATAAAACGTACACTGTACCAGAATTTGAATGAAACCAGCATAGATCAGATATTTTTTTTTTGTATTGTATCAGCCCATATACGTCCCACTGCAGGGCACGGGCCTCCTCTACAATCGAAAGTACGATTGAGAGTGGTTAGGCCATATAGTCCACCACGCTGGCCTAGTGCGAGTTGGCGGACTTACATACCATAGAAATTCTTATAAATCGCTATGGTGTGCAGGTTTCCTCACGATGTTTTCCTTCACCGTTTTAGTGCATGGTGATTGACTGTCAATACACACATGAAAAGTCAGAGGTGTGCCCTGGGATTTGAACCCGCGACCACCGTGAACATGTTGGCAGCCGCGTCTAGTTCGTTTACCAACAGGCCACCACGCACATAGATCAGATACCAGAGAATAAATACCATTTTAGTAATCAATATGAATATATTCAGTTGAATTCATTCCATGCTGTAGTGGTATGGCGCCGGCTCCTTACCGCAAGATATGGCGAGACACGTCCTGAGTCGATGTAGTATTACTGAGATAATAGCGACTGTTAGTGGTTGCTATAGATCAGATCAATAACGTTTGTTATGGTGGTATTTATGTACTAAAAAGTATCAAGGTTCAGATTAGTATCTGCTAGTATTTTTTTAATTTTAAATACAAGGCGAAATGTGGGTGTGTGGGTGGGTTTTTGTATGTATGTAGTATTTTTGTTGTTTTATAACACGACATTTTATTTTTCGGAAATTACTGGACCAATTAAAACGAGATTTAGACACCACATTTTACCTATACTACAAAGGATAACAAGTCTAAATTTTAAGTTTGAATATGAACTCGAGATTTCTTTAATTATTTCAATAATATCATAATTTTGAATAGGTATACCTTTTCAAAATAGAGTATTAACCTCTACGTGATCAAATTGATTGAGGTGCGGCATAAAGAAGGTTTTAACTATCGCATACATTCCTATACCATCCCTCAAACAACATGGTAACTAACATAATATTTAGAATCCCTAGTGCTTCACTTATCATACATTTTTAATCAAACATAATGCAGCGAGCGAGTTCAATTCAGCACAAAATTAATATGCTAAGTAACATAATACCTATTCTAGCTAACTATGCGGACCTAAGTAAGGTTTCTAAAGGTAACACTTAATTAAATGCCGTTGTGCCTTATCGATTTCCTTCAAAGACAGATGTTGTCAGATCCAATTACCATAATGGAAATAGTAAGCCATACGTTACGTGGCGACGAGAATATTCCTTATACTCGAGTTGCGAACGTTTAATATTGATTAATTCTAATGTAAGGAATAATATGTATTTGGATTGATTACGATTTGGGGAGTCCCAATATGTTACCTAATTTTGTTATTGTATGTTATTTTAGGAAATATTAAAGGGAACTAAATGTTTTTTTTTTTTTTTAAAACAAAAAAAGGTTTTAAGATATGGTAACTGTGATTCTTAAAGTTAAAAATAAGGTAGTGTGGGTGCGTAGTGAAAATACTGAAAGTGAAAACATAATTTAAGTTAACTGTGATATTTCTAGTTTGCTTAATATTTTATTTCAAAAGGGTTTATTTTTAATATTTTAGGAAATAAAAAATACGCCTAATCTGATGACACGTCATCACACCGATCTACGGATAACTATAAATACCGATAAATATAAATATAGTACAGACAATTTTAGATGATTAGGACCGTAGAGTGGTTGCTGAAAAATAAGGGTTTGTACTGTAGATAAAATTTATCCCCGACTATGTCAAATTATAGCTTGTGTTAGGAGCATGCACTGATTGATTTCGATAAGGGTGTGATTGAGGGATGTGTAGCGTCCCCGTGGTTGTTCTACCTTTTCATGGACGGTTGCCTAAAAGATCTGAAAGAGAGTGAATATGGGATTAGAATGAATGAGTTGTTACTAAAATATCTCCTCTATGCTGATGATAAGTTATTCTTGCATCATCAGAAGAGGAGCTACAAAAATGGTGACAATCATGCATGTAGCGTTTGAGAGAAAAATAATGATGATGATAATGAGTAAAACGAAAGTTATGATATTTGAAAATGAGGAGAATATGAGATGTGTGATGTTATAATAGGTAATGAGCGAGTAGAACAAGTGAATGAATTCGTTTATTTGGGCTGTGTTTACCCAAGTGATGGAAAGCATGATGTTGATATTGAATGAAGACTGATTGCAAGTAATTGAGTGAATGGTGCGCTACACTCCTTTATGGGTAGTCGGATGGTCTCAAAAATGACACGACTGGCTTAGAGAGAGCCATAGAGAAGTATTAATACCAACGCTTATGTAAGGCAGTAAAGTAATTATAATACATGGTAACTAATGTGTATGAATTTTCATTATAAATATGTATTGAACTAGTTTATACTGATGTTAATGGCATGCAAATTAATGTGGAGAGCAACTGGTGTTAGTAACATATGGTTTCAATTGTTGCACGATTAATTTAATTGCTTGCGCTTAGATACGTTTTAATTATTACAACGTTAATGTTATTTAAAATTTCATTTTCTGTTTTCTATTATCTCATACTTATTTGCGGTTGGGGCAATTTGTCTTTTAATACCAACCACTGCCTGTCCAACAATAACCAATTTTAACCAATTACCTATTATTATATACTTTTGAATTCAGTTTGAGCGAAGATGACAAAACATACTACAGCTAAAATATATTTCAAAATAGTTTATGAATAAGGCCATTAGAGCCTATTAATTTAGTTCACTTGATTTATGCGGTTATCAGTATACACCTAATTTCTAAGTTCTTCTGGAGTATTCTCAGACATCAATATAAATAAATACACCCAACAGTCAAACACATAGTGCTGACCCCACCTTCAGATCAATTAAGTCGTGTGTCGCAGATATCAGGCAATACGGAATACCAGAGACTTTTCAATCTCACAAACATGAAATGAATACTTGTGGACCACACAAACATTTGTCTCAGGGTGGGTATAGAACCTGCAGCCTTACGTTTCATCGCCGTCTAACCAAAGACGCCATGGAAGCTGTCATCCAAATATAATTATCACATATGAGGTTTCACTCATCATATTTACTCGACCATTAAGAAGAATTCCTTCACATAAATTCTGGTGCCTTGTTGCTATATAGAAAAGGAAGAAAACTGAAAAATAAAGCATCACAATTTTGCCCCTTTTTCAGAGGTAATGTTACAAATGCTGAACAACGCTTGCTAATTACCTGTCTGTTTAAACTTCCCCGGCAAGGATACAATGCCTACTCATGGTATTAAACGAAGCAATAAAAGAGCATTCGGTCTGCTAATGTTACTTGTAATAACATAACATAAAACGCAGAATAGGCAATCGACGTAAAACGTTACGCGCACGCTTCATCGAACATGTCGAATGCAGGCGATCGTATATTTTTCACTTATACAATTACCTATTTCTTTTTTTTTATTGCATTGAATGGCGAGACGAGCTAGCCGTTCGCCTGATGGTAAGCGATACGCCCGCTCATAAACAGTAGTAAAATTCCACTGCGCTCGCCATCCTGAGACATGAGATGTTAAGTCTCAATATGTCCAGTAGTCACTCTGGATACAATGACCTTCAATCCGAAATACAATAGTGCATTTACACTGCTGTTTCAAGGGAGAAATAGACATTGCGGTGGTACCTAACCTATTTCAATAATCGCGCAAAATAAGCCTGGGAAGTCTATGACCTTTTATGTCGATGTATTATTTCTAAAATAAGTGAATTTACGTGGTGGCCTGTTGGTAAACGGAATAGACGCGACTGCCATCATATTCACAGTGGTCACGGTTTCGAATCCCAGGGCACATCTCTGACTTTTCGGAGTTATGTTTGTATTGATAGTCAATCACCACATACTAAAACTGGGAAGGAAAACAACGCGATGAAACCTGCATACCAAAGCGATTTATAAAAAAATCTGTGGTACGTAAGTCCGCCAACTCTCATTAGGCCAGCGTGGTATATGGCCTAACCACTCTCAATCGTACTGTCGATTGTAATGCCCGTCTCCTGCAATTGGACGTATATGAGCTGATACAGATTCAGATTGTTTCTAAATGTAATTGTGTTTCCTGGTAGTACGATACTCTAGTCCACTAGTATAGCTAATACGGTAGATGGCGAGTACATCATTATTTGTCAAAAGTGGCTCTTGTTTTTTAGTTCAACTTTTATATATATTTTATTTGAATACGGCTGGTTTTTATCGATTATCGATAAATAATTATATTCCGCCAGTGGATGCTCTACCTATGGAACTGCGCTTACCAAGTCATTCTATTCATTGTGCGGTCTCACATCTCCTATCTGTATCTGTATAAGCCCATATACGTCCCACGCCAGGGCACAGGCCTACTCCACAATCGAGAGTACGATTGAGAGTGGTTAGGCCATATAGCCCAGCACGCTGGCTTAGTGCGGGTTTATTTTTCTTTTTCATAGATTTTTTTATAAATCGCTATGGTATGCAGGTTTCCTCACGATGTTTTCCTTCACCGTTTTAGTGCGTGGTGATTGACTATCAATACACACATGACTCCGAAAAGTCAGAGGTGTGCCCTGGGATTCGAAACCGCGACCACACATCTCCTATACTAAAACTAAATTATTGAACACACCGTACAGTCACATACATAGTCCTGATCCCACACTAATATAGAGTCTTGTGTCGCGGCTCTCGTTTCACACCCGGCGTCTATTGTCTAATCTACTGCGCCACGCCTTTTTGTATTAAAATATTCAACTTTCTGGTTTCAGTTATAGTAAAATTGAAGCGCGTCGACCGACTGGTTCCGTTGTAAAACACTTAATGGGATAAGTTGGAACAACTCTTCCGAACAGTCGTATACAAATGAACCCATTGAAAAGTGATAGGATTGCAAAAGCACTCATAGCAAAGCACAATGCAATTATTTCATTTTCCTATAACAGCTAACTCAATGAAGGCCGTAAAAAAATATTAGTCTTTTCAGCTTTATTGAAGTTAGCTATAATGCCTTCTTGAGTTATTGAGTAAATTAGTTTATAGTTTTAAATTTGCGGAAGATGCGGATAACATTATAATGGTGATAAGATGTCACGGCCGTTCATGGGTTTTGCTAATTCCAGGGTACATTCACGACTTAGAGTGTGGTGGAAAGTTGTTGTATGTCTAGCTTCAAGAAGCTCAGGTCATAGTGCTCGCTTACAACCCCTTACAATTACGAAATATATTTACAAAATCATTGTAGGTAATAAAAAAAAATTAAATATTTTACTACCAAAGTACTAAGATGTGGCAATCGCAGTCCGCGCGTGCCTATTTTTACTACGCACGACAAAAATCGACTGCAGCCAGGCCGGAGCGACGTCCTCCCTCTAGAAGTCCTTGCGGCGGCGGTCTAATATGATGCAGGTCGGACAACGTGTTTTATAGTGGTTTTAAAATATTTGTAGAAAACATGAAAACTAATTTTGTTGAAATATAAAAATGGTAATTTATTGATCAGATGTTCTTCTATTATAATATGCAATTGCTATAAAAAAATATGTACGATAAGTTGGTGAAAAAAAAAATGTTCTTGACGAGAGTTTCTGAATAATGTCGCATTGTTAAAATTTTTATTTTTCAGGAATTTAACACAAAAATATTATTTTTCTCAGCAAAATCCCTCCATAAGGGTCTTATTAGTCTGATAATATTTTTATTTTCATCTTATATTTAGTGATTTCGGATATCTTCTTTCTAGCTTCTTAATTGCCATTTAAAGCCTCAATAACGAAACTTGTGATCAGTAATCCTTATAGTACTCACAAATTATCCATCAGTCAGTCAGTATAATGTTTTCCACCAAAATCCCTAGATTACAACCTTTTCTAAAATTAATACTAATTATTTTTCCTTTAAATTGTTTATTGGTGGCTATTAACTCGTTTGAAAAGTCCTGTTTTAAGCCAAAAAGCGCGCAGAAGGTATAAACGCTCTTAAGTAAACTTGTGCGGGTATACCGTTTCTGACGAAATGTTTTCAGCCTACCAAACCACAGGAAGGATTCTTCTAATAAAATAAAAAAACCTCCATTTCCAGGTTGGGAGAATTCTGCTGCAAATTGGATTCAAGATCTCACGTCTAAACCATACACTGCATCAACACCAATAATAGGGCATTAAGTAGATAACTGATATAAAATATGAAGTAAGCTCGCGTGCATTGTCGGGGTACAAAGCGCCCGCTCGACCCCGTAAGCCAATACATGAAGCTGTTAAAGTATCGTAAACCTAAATACGGTCGTATTTAATCATTATTAGGGGTTATTTCCTCAGACTATAAAGTTGCACCTAAGCAGTAAAGACTTAATGTTCAAATTGGGTGATTAGTTGATCTATAACTATCTAATTTCCCGGAAGAGCTTTTTTATTAATATTGGTAATGGATTTGATCCTTTAATGACCATTTCGGGAGTTAATGTTGATTTATATACAGTTAAAATTATGAAGAAGGAGAGAAGCCATGGATTGAATTTGATGACGTGAAATTGGAGAAGCCTTAATCTATCAGCACCAGGCTGCTGATGATTTTGATAATGATAATGGCGATGAATGAGTAACTGATATAAATATCAAGATAGAAATATGTGAAAATTTTTATTTAAAATTTTATTTTTTTTAAATTTTATTATAATTTTTATTCTCAAGCTTTGAAATATGTTATGGCAATGGGCTCGCCCCTATCACATTATGGTATGGAGCACACAAGGTGAAATGTGGGTGTCCTGGTGGCTCTGCTTACCCGATCTAGAAGAAAGGCGTGAGTTTACGTATGTATGTACGAATTAGTGCCTCAGGACCTATTAAAATTTTAGCCAAAGTTGATGCTTCGAGGTGATGCTATTTTTCAAGTATTTAGTCACTCACTCTATTGCAGTTTAGAACGCCGCGCCGGCTTAATTGTATCAAATAACACGGGACCGCCGTCTGATGTCATTCGATACTCTGTCTGGACGACATTTGCGCATTACTATACGTGCAATGTAATCATTGTGTCACAACAGATAAAAAGGAGAAGTTGAACTTTATGAAATTTTTCTTTCTCTCTCCTTTCTCTTATGTCCACCCAAAGGCTGCCTGTAAGAAATTGCCTGTTGCAATAAGGCCGCCCATTAAACTTACTTTAAATATAGCTACAATTGTGTTGTTTATCTTTCTATATTGTCAATACACTAAAGAGGAAAAAATATATCTCAAGATTCAATTAATTCCACTACACTTACATTAGGTTCATTGTAGTCACTTTACGTGGCAATATAAATAAACTGATTACTTTTTCTGCCACTTTGTGTGCCACTCTCACAATATGTTTCTAATACGCGTGTTGCAAATAGTGTGCGGTTTATGAATTTACGACCCACCGCTTGCCTTATGTCACCCTATTAGAAACAAGAAATAATATAACTTCAGTAAGCAAGTTAATTGAATAAAAAATTATATAAAATTTCAATACTGTAGTTGACTCGGTTTTAAATAAAAAGTATTTTTACAAATTAAAATTACAGATAAGCTTATAAGAAGCATTAATTGATAGTGGGAGTAATTGTCATTTACGAGTAAAAGGTTGCGTTTTTCACGTGATGACGACACTGTTATTACCTCACGAGGCTCGTATTTCAACTTATCGTTATCTTTAAAATAATACTGCCTTGTTTACGTCTTTAATGATGTGGTTAAAAACTTCATTTCATGATATTTACTCGTTTATTAAATGATAATAGTCGAATATTAGGATTCATTATTATATTACGAGTTATGTAAATCAAACTTTGAACCACACGACCGATACCTAAACTATAAATGTTACCCTAAGACATATCATCAACTCAATACGCCATTAGATATTTCACAATATTAAACTTAATCTTAATATCCAGGATATACAAGGATTATACATTTTTTCTGTTAATATAGGAGATAAAAATGTCTAATAAAGTAGTATTTAATATCATACGGTTATTAAATTTTTTATCGTGTTCAAAGCTTAGGAAAGCTTGTATGTATAAAGTATGAATATATCCGATATACCAAAATGACTTCCGGCAAAAACGTTTTTTTTTATTACATAGGTCCGGTAAACAGGCTTCAAAATTCTAAAATACCCTGAGATAGATAGAATGTGGATATATTTTGGGTTTACCTATGTTCTGCCATTTTGTCTAGCGGAGAAGGTTTGATGGTATCATAGGTACCATTCTACCCTAAGAACACCTATCATTGCCATGGTTCGTCTATATTACCAGCAGACAGCCAGTTTTCGTAAGAATAAAACGATTACTCACAATCTTAATGTGAATTACAACAATAATATTTAATGTAGGCTATCAAGAATAGTAGACATATCACACGGTTGTATTTATGATAATGTTAATCCAGTGCTAAATAATACTGATATTTGAACTATAAATTAACTATCAACCCACATAATCTATATCAATCATAGACATGTCAGCGACCGACAAAAATTCGATTAACGCAAGCACCACATTCGTACGCATTTTATAGAAAATAAATACGAAATGAAGCTAATAAAACTCTTAATAATATTTGGAATGAGTCACAGCGGCGTGACGTGACCCGACTCAATCTGCCCAGATCAGCCTGCCGCTGACGCACATCGGATTCAATACAACTTCGGAAAATAATTTTCTCCCGATTTATTTGACGCGCACACAATCGAACACAATTTATGCGAAAATAATAAGTCGCCATTCATCGGTCTCTATTCTGACATTAATTCGATATTTAGGTCCCGTCTGTATGTCCGCCGTCCCGCAGGAGTGGCGACTGTGCATTGGCCCATAAATTGGCAGCTTTTGTACGACGGAATTGGTTTTTCTAGTTTATCGTGTTGGTTAGCATTGTCGCTAAACAACTGCCCGCCGAGTGGATTGGAAAGATAAACTCCTATGAATAAAGCTAATCTGCGAATATTTTATTGCTTAGAAATTGGATACATTATTTGGTTGTCACAATAGCGAGACCTTAACAATAGAAATAATCGCCATTCTTATTCTGTAACGAGACTTGTGACTTGTCATAAGCAGGATCTACGTGTTATCCCACAATGTGTAATAATTTAATTGGCCTTACGTTCTGAAATAACTATAGTTTGTTTTAGTTCGACGGCTGATTTCAACATTAGCTGTTTACAAGTCTTTTGAATACTGCTAAAATCATTATATTATTTATGCATGTTTTATAAATGTTCAAATAGTTAATCAATAATAGTTAATTCTCGATTGATTAAACAATTGTATTTCTGTCTTTCTTAACATTTTTAGCACGTAAAATATAATTAAAAATTCCATTATTTTTTAGTTATTATTACACAGCATTTTACGAGATGTATTTTACTATAAAACATCACTGCCTTACCAAGCCCAATGCCCCTTTATGCAAAACATTACAAAACCCAACAAAGAAAATTGTCAAAATAATCCACTTTCATTATGAAGCGAATAATCACAATGGGCTGTATGATGGCCTGCGTTCAAGTCCGTGCCTTAGCAGAATACCCGATTACCAGCAGCTACATGCATCAGCACGTTTCGACAGTAATGCTGTCGAATATCGTTCAGAAACATAACGCCGATGGCTGCACGTCGCGAATAACCAAGCGGTTACAATGCGTTCGCTCGTATACGCTGCGTGCTATTCCGAATAACAACTAACGTTATAAATTACAATTTGTGTAAGTAACTGAAGTGGTAGAAGATATTATGTTATTTTTCACGTGGAGTACATAGCTCATATTAGATGATTTTTTTGTATAATATGAATGAAATGTAGCAACATTCCACTGCGCTCGCCATCCTGAGACATAAGATGTTAAGTCTCAATATGTCCAGTAGTTGACATATTGTAAAATACTCTGGGATTAAGTATGTTACCTAAGATTTTAATAAGTAATATTACCAATCTTTATCTCGCACTCAAATTTAAACTGCAATAAATTTTATTCTATATTCGAATGAAAAAACATTCCAAGAAATTACATGCATACATGTATCTCCTGTTTAAGGCTTAGACTTTGTTATATTGGATATTCTCCACGATTGGAAAATAGAAGTAACAAGTCGAGTTATAGTTTATTGCGACTTTCAAGACACATGGCAAAGCTATAGAAGTTTTGAGTATGACAGAATTGTCTCTACGATTCTTACGTCACAAACAGCATATCGGCTTTGAGATGTCTGAAATTGCCACTAAATTGACAATATTGCGCTATAAATTGCACGTTGTAATGGATATTATGTCTCAGCATCACTCCGAATAGTTTGGAGCAAATAAATTTTGCAACATTATTGACAGTTTGAAACCACTTGGACGAGTGGATTATTGGTATTCCAATAACAGTTATTGAACATTACACTGGAATACAAGGCTGAGGAAATAATTGTATTAAATGCCATTATATACACAGACGACAAATTGAATTACATTTGTATTAATATAATGTTCCGTGTAAAATTATTTTGCATTAAAAGCTGGATGCAAAATGAAGCAAATTATTATCAAGGATACGAGGAATGGGTTTACAATTCAGACAGATGAATGCGGGACAACTGTATGAAGCCGTAATAAGAAAATTGAAGAATAGTTTTTATTATAAGTCATATTTATTTAAATTCCTATATCAATTATTATAATTAGCACACATAACTGCGCTATAAATCTAGTCATGAATACGAAAATAAAACTTTAAATTAATACTTTTAATCCTATCCCTAATTTAAAACTGCCATTCCATATTAACCTACATCTTTAGCATTCTTAACCATTACTCCAACAGCAATGTTGAATAAGCACAAGCGCAACACTATTCCCAAAGTCCATTCATCATTACAAATGAATGCATTTGCGTACAGCGAACAAACCATCCACATACTCGAAACATTTGCATCTAGTGGTGCATCGTACGTTACGCTTTGACGTCTCCGTGATGCCGACAATCTAATGTTGCAGGCGTGCTGTAAACACGATATTAACGATCGCTCCTATGACGTATCGGCATCGATTCCGGAATTTTACACCGCATTCGAAGCCGATTGGAACGCGCCTGTTTCATAATCCAGATTACGCTCTTTGATTTTCTGGTATCCTGGTACCTGCGACTTAAAAGGTTTTGAGCTTTGATGAGTTTTTGTTAGAACAAAATGCAAAGCAGAATGATTTGTTTATCACATTTTGTAATCATGTGTGACTGTAGATTATACTGAAAAAAATAATTAATATCAAATATTATGCAATAATATTAAAAACAGTGTCCATCACTAATCTCATATGTGTCAATTATATTTATCCTAAAATATTCTTATAAGATTAGAATAGATTTAATAGAATTCCAAAACAATTATACATTCTATTTTTTTTGCTGTACTAAATAAAGGATTTTAAAGGAGCCAAATTAAAAGATTAAATTAAGGAACGAAATTACACAGATAACGAGACATAATATAATAATATAAAGGTATCACCCATCAATGACTTGATTTCAATCACTTATTGTTCTGTTGATAAAGAAAATAATTTATTCTGTACAAAAGAACATATTCGAAAAGTAATCGGAACTCTCGTAAAGAGATTTATTACCATGGTAATGTCTCGAGTGTCCTTCTTTCTCGGTACTTTTTGTTATCGAAACGTAGGTGGCCTTCGCTATCATATAATAAAATCTTACACGTTTCGTCCTATCAAAATAAATTAATAATATTAGTAGTATCAATGATAATAGTTTGCTATCTATTCCATTATAATTATTGCTTGGATTGACATTACTGATTAATTTTATTGACATTAATTTTCATTATTTTATTTGTTGTCACATGTGTTAGCAATTGGTAACAATATGACAAATATTATGTCCGGTCACCGATAGCTCATTAAAATTTTATCACAAAATGATGATTATTTAATCTATTTAATTCAAATATTTGTTGTAAATTTACATCTTTATTACTATACATTGAAATTTATCTTCTGACGAAAAAATTTAAACAACCGTCCGCCATAAAATAATTAAATGCTATACTGGGTATATCAAGACTGCTACCGAAAACGAAGCCGGGTGGTAGTTGTAGTGACTACAAACACAATGCACCTAAAATTTTCGCGTCGATATTTTTTTTATGATTTTTTAAATATCGGAATTTTTGGGTGGTAAATCCATAGTTTTTGCTAAAATAATAATTTAAACTCTTTTATACCTTAGAGTCCTTATAAATAAAAGGGTATTCACTATCATTTTAGGAAAAAAAATGAATTTGCCATCCAAATACGACCATAGAAAAAAAAAATAACAAAAAAATCGTCGCTTATTTTTTCAACATTTTCTGTTGCAATGTGTCTGAAGTCACTAAAACTACCACCCGGCTTCGTTTTCGGTAGGAGTCTTGATATACCCTGTATATTCTGCGATAATGTTCAGTTGTTTTCTGATTGTGAAGCTAAGCAGTAGTAGCTTATGGTTATTTCTGAATAAAGTGAATATAGAAGAAAACAGGAACTCTGGTGTATTATTGAAACGAAGTTCCTTATCGCGCGTTGTGAAAGGGGGCTAGACGGAAAAAAATTCTCACGAAAAGTAGGCACGAAAAACATTTGACAATCGTTTTTATTACTTTATTTGAAAATGATGTCATACATTTTATTTAACTCTAATAGAGGCAATAAAATATCCAAATACATATTAATATGTTAAAGGCTACAGTAAAAACTAAGAATACGCTGAAGCCCAAAATTAAGTGGAAAACGTTGCAACAATTTCTAATTTTCATCAAATGTCATAAATAAAATTGGTACAAAAGAAACATAAATTGCATAAATATGTGAAAAAAAAACCAATGATGGTGATACCCAAATGATTCTTTTGATGGTGACATATAATTAAAATTACATAATAAAACCGTAATACATTGATTTTCGACCCTCCTTAATATATTTATTATTATTTACAATTTTAGTCTGTTACCCTGCTGTCAATCTTCAACCCTAGATTTGACTATGTATTTATTTAAAATTGAGCCTAACGATTAAGTTTATATTACATTATATTTGTTATTTTACATAAAATTGCCGCTAACCACAATGTGTCGTAATTAATTTTGAAGATGGTTGTCCTGTGTGAAGACGTAGCGCACCGCGAATGCACAGGATTCGCGGAAGTTGCAGGCCACGCGCCCCTATTGGTCAGACACGCGATAACGTGACGCAGCGCTCACGTAATTGGAGGAATAGCCGCGCAGCGCCGGCGCACCGCCAACCACACGTGACTCAAGCCGTCCATTTTATTATAACTTAAAAAAATAAAATTTTATTACAATTCCTTCACTAAATTAATCGAAAGGAACTTCGTTCCATCCGGGTGTCCCTTGACACAACTCATCTTTTTTTCTTTAACTGAAAGTGTTACAAAAGTAGTGTAAAAATATAGGTATCGCTTTTCGTAAAAACCAATAAATTATAATATTCACGTTAATTTTATAAAATAAGTGTTACAAAAAGTTTAATACATAGTAGCTTTTTGAATACTTTCATGTAATTTTCTTATAAAGAGGATTATAAATATTTTATTCGAGAAACTATTTCAGTAAACCTAAAAAAACATTCGAATATAACCTATTTTTCACCACAACCATCAAAGACCTATAGCTACAATTGTTTTGTTTTTCTTTTGGTGTATAATTGTATGTATGATAAAGAGATAAATCAATAAAGTCCAAATGCTGCAGTTTGTATACGATCGACAGAACAGCTCTCAATTCATCACTATTGATAAGGGGAGAGATATTCTCGCATTTTCTATTCTTGGCGAGTTTCCAGACATCTAGAAAAGTTTCATTGAAGTTAGAGTCACTTAACTTTTAATCTTAAAATACCTTGTACGTGTTTCCCTTAAATGTTTTCATTCACAAAATTTATTTTACTAGAATTAAAATAAAAATAAATTTAAAAAGTCTGCTAAAGTTTATGAATTGAAGAATATAGACCCTTTGAGATTATATTTAAACACGAAATGGTTGATATGGAAAATTTTTGCATCGAACAAATTTAATCCACCTAGTAAGCTTTAGTGACTACGAGTAATGAAAAGCCTGCCAGGAATTTTGAATATTTTATTTTCGCGTACGTATTACTATATTAACACGTTGGCAGTCCAAGCCTGGGCATCTAGAGGGGTAGCTCTTGTGATTTTATCAAAAATTCTAAAATTTTATCAAAAAGATAGTCATAAGGCATATGACCAGAGATGATAATTTCCAGGCAAAATCGGGAAAACAGACATGAAAGTGGGTAGGATAGGATAGAAAGGCATTCATTATCTTACGCATTTCATCTAGGAGGTTATGTGGAGATGATATTTGTGCATAACATCATGCTGTAAGCTTCTTTCTGGCCTAATATATAAGGCGGTGAACTTAGTGCGCAAAAAAAATGTGATCCTACTATCACTAACAAAATTCAATAATCACTAAATTAATATTTTTATTATAAAAATAGTCCTATCCTAAACAAAAAGCGGTGCACTATTTAGTGTCTATTCGGCCAAAACAAAAACGTAGTATATTGTTTAATGTAGGGTATAAAAGTTCGTCATTAAGTGAATGCACATTAGTGATATTTGCATAAATTTCCATATTACTGCGCCGTTTCGCTTCACGGGAGCCGTTGTCAACACATGACGTAATTAAAACGCGCTTCGAGATGAATTATAGAGATTAAACACAATAGCACGCCTCCAATTTATTGTGTACGTTAAATAAAAACTAGCCCGCAATTTACGTTCAGTTATTATGGCCGGTATTAAAATATTTTGATATCTATTGTTATATATCTTTACATATTCTTTTGTAAACAATCACTGATGGGCATCGATTTCATCTAGATTTATTTAAAGTGATTTCCAATATTTTGGGTTAGTTAGTTTGACATGTTTGACAATTGTGGGCTATCATTTCTTGCGTTTTTGTCATCATGAACTTTAAACTGTGTATTATACTATGAACACAACTATCTTTGAAAATTCAATATATTATGACATAGGTTATATTTAACCGGTCTAATTCCTAAAAATCAGAGCTTTGTTTTTTGCATTTTTGACTGTTTCTCCTTATTTATATGACATTTTATTTTATTTTTTACAGTGAAAAGTAAATAAATGTGTTTACCTCGAAATTTGATATTTTATAGGGAAAAGCAAATATAAACAAATATTTTTGCGTACGGAATAAAAAATGTATGTTCCGTTTTTGAATCGCCAAACGAAAAATTCTGGCCGTCTAATCTAACTAGATATTTGTGAACATGCCAGATAGAAAAAAGTAAAACTCGGAACTTGTTTTGTGAGGCGGGAATAAGCGAGTGTTGCCCACAACGAGAATTCATTTCTTACCTGACTGCGTACAATAGGCTGTACCGTTGATGTGTTGCTAGCTGTCATTTTTCTATTACGATAAAAAGGATTGGACGGCTGGCATCGGGATGATTGGTATTTAAGGGCATTGAATGATATATTATTGAGTTCTACATTGTACGATACTCGTAGATTATATTTTGTAGGTAGGTAAAGTACATAATATAAAGCTTATATATTCACAATATGTTTTATTTTAACCTGCTATTAAACGAAGTCGACACATTGCTGTTTACATTAAAAGCGTCGGTATTTATAAAACACTTATGAATGAAAAAATAAAGTGCTTTCAAAATGTAAAATTTATTTTAATTTTTAAGTAATATTGGTACAAAAATATTTTACTGGTACAGTTCGCAAAGAGATTCAGGACTTAAAAGGAATGTGTGGGGCAGTTAGTTAGCTATGAAACGGGAGAGCGCGGGTTCGATCTCCGCGCCGAGACTACAATTTGTGTGATCCACAGGTACTTGTTTCGGATCGGGGTGTATGAAAAAGCGAACAATCTCGTTGTTTCTTGTACCCATCACACAAGACTCAATCTTAGTAGGCGGTCAGGATTATCTATGTGACTGTTTGATGTAATCATTTGAAAATTTTTTTATAGCTCCTTTAGACAACTTCTGAGAACGGAATACCTCTACAAACGGGAGTTTGATTCTTCTTATCACGGGTTGATAGTCATATACTATAAAAAATCTTATTAAAGTCTCTGTATATAAGATTCATCATATTTTTTATCACCGTGTAATTTAAATCTAGACAGGATAAATTACTTCGCAAGAGCCGGATATTTTCGTGTTTGAAATATAATTTACAAGGTACATACAAGGCGAAATGTGGGTGTCCTGGCACCTCTGCCTACCCCTTCTGGGATATAGGCGTGAGTTTATGTATGTATGTAAATATAATTTGTTTTGTATTGAAATGCCGTCAATTTTGTCGGTAGTCTTGTAATCATAATGTCGTTTAGCAGGGCGGAAGCATTGGCGAAATAAACGGCGCACTCCCTAATTCTTTGCTCCCCTTTCATAACATAAATATGATTGAATAATTTTGTTGTAATGCCATATTGTTGATTTTATATTTAGTAATTGAAGCTAGAACACAAATCTTGAAGTACTAATTATTGTATCATTTCACGTTGGTACTTTATATTATTTTGTCTATGATTCTGTTTACTATAATATTAATTAATCGTGTTTATTGTTTTGTCTCGATATAATTCTAATTCAAAGTTTGAGTGGTCAAGAAGATAATAAGACTATTAGACGCGACCAATTATGCGTAAATCCTAAACAATAACATTATATTATTTACAACATAAAATACCCAAGATTTCAATTCGAAAAAAGTGTTATTGTCATCATAATTCATAGGATAATTTTATAAAATTCGTGAAGCATTAAGAGCTTTTTAAATAGTATATAACTAGGCTGCCTCGGTGGCGTAGCCGTACTCCGGTACGGTTACAAAGCTGAGGTCTCGGGTTCAAATCCCGGGTTGGGCAAAGTGATATTGGATTTTTCTATTCATTATCAACCCAGAATCAGGAATTTGTGCCCGATATAGCGATAGGCTCGCCACCTATCACATCGTGGGACGGAACATACAAGGTGAAATGTGGGTGCCTTGGCACCTCTGCCTACTCCTTCTAGGAAAAAGGCGTGAGTTTATGTATGTATATATGTATATAACTAGGCATACATATATAAGATTTGATGCCGAGGAATATAAGTATTAATCCGTTTTAAGGGTGAAATTATTAAACAGGGAAGTTTAGCTTAAGGAAAGGGAAGGGAAGTTAGCTAAACGAATGAAATAATAACTTATATTATGAAATAAATAAATATCATTTAGTAATTACTTGGATGTTCATAGTGAATTGTAAAAGAATCGGGTCGTATAGATGCCATTGTAGAATATTACCATCATACGTTCGCCAGCTTAATGTACTAAAACGCCATAACGTCTAAAGCATTAACATCATTTCAACATGATGTAACAAGACATAGTAGAACTCAATATGTTTTGAAGGTGTGAGGCGCCAGGTCGTCGCGACAAAGCGACGCCGCCCTGACGTCACAGTGAAAGTCTCTTCTGGGTCAGTGTGGTAGGAAAACAGTTTCTATTCAAGGTCTCACAAGTGAGATAAGTAGATTTACACTCAAGGTTGCTGTAATTAGTCTGCTCTATATATTTAAAACTGACCTGATTTTAAACTAATAGGGAATAAAAGTTACTTAGTGATGGTATATTTAACTATGGAAAATAGGACAGAGGTAGTTATAGAATTATTATTGATAACTTAGCAATTAAATCGTTACTAATTGTGAAAATTAAAAAGTATATTTTGAGGCAGTCGTTGTTTCCACAAAGCATGAAGGACACTAGAGACAGTATTGAAGTTTAGGGGCCATATTGTTCCTATTACTGTATCTCTTGGATTCATTTTTTTTAAATACATAAGTAAAATATTCATTTAAATTGAGTGGTGACGACAGAGAATATCACTTATTCAGTTTTCCAATACTGATAGAGCTACGCCGTAGCCAATCTTGATTGCAGCTGAATCGACCTCCTTGACTGCGCAAGTTGACCTACTACGCGTATCTTACAAAAAATCAACGGACAAGAGCTTTGCCCAAGAAGATTAAATTTAGTTAATATCGAAAGCCCTCTACTTAATACCTATTATTCTCATCTTTTCCTTTCTTCCTATCATTCCCCAACCGGAAAGCCGACAATACCCTTTAATTTTCCATATGGGTGTGCTTTGTATATGGCAATGATTTTTTATTAAATTGCCTGTTTATTTGATTTAAAATACAATATGATGACACCGATAAAGATTTGTGAATCTCGCTGTGATCAGTAATATATATTAGTTTTACTTGGATATTATATTATTTTATATGGAACTATCGGACCTCAAACATCAAAAGCATTCATCATGCAACTCGAGTGTTAAAAACGTATCAATCCAAGGTCTCATTAAATACCGAATGTTATATTTAAATCAATTAATCCATTTGTAAATGACAATAAATCCCATTACCACATGAAAATCACAGCCAAGAAAAAGCATCAACTGGAATATCGTTAGGGTGGTATCGAGGTCGCAGGATTCATCCCCGGGTGCGTCGGCGACAGTGTGGCGCGACGGCGTGGCGCCCGTGACGTCACAGGCGCGATCAATACCCACATCTACGTATATAACAGTAAACATTTGGCAATGTTCCCTGTTTTTACATAATACAATTCAAAATGTGAAGTATTTGTAGAAATATCCTCGCTTCATTAGTATTCCCGTGCACATGAATGTAATATCTTGGATTTTAATTTACATACGTTGTGTTACGTCGATAATTTTATATGCATTAATTCGGTTTTGTGAAAATTTATTATTGTAGATATTTAAACTATTTACGTGTTCATTTATATCTCATAAACAATATTGTCGTACTGCAAATATTGGGATGTAAATAACTGTACTGGCTGGACCAAGTGCCCACCATTTTTATACCATTGGATATAGTTGTTGCTGTCTGTGTATTGAAGGAAAGATTATTATTACCGTACACACGTAATGAAAATTATCTAGTTTTACCTTTTATCAGCAAATATACGTATAGACTAAATAATAATACGAATTAATCCAATACTCTAATTAGAAAGGAGAAACAATATGTAATAATAACGCTTCGGGTAAAAAACAAGTAGCTTAATTAAAAATTGAAAATATTTTAAAATTAACTACGCAAGTAATATTTTGTAAACAACAATAGAAAAATAAGACAAGGTTTTCAAAATAATGCAAATCTGTGATAACGATCGATCATCTTAAATTCTGTTACCTACATGGAGTTTGCGAACCTCAGTTTTATTGCGAAATAATTCATCATTTATTTCATTTGTTTGGCGTATTTTGTAACAAAAATTGATCGGCAGTGTCCTAGCAGGTCCTGTAGCGCAGTTGGTAGAAAATTATAAGAGACTTAGATTAGTCAGCAGTTAATTAAATTATGAATGATTTTTTTTAATTGTGATAGAATTTCTCCACCCACATACCAATTAGGACAGTATCATGCTAATAATTCGCTGTAACCCACTGATTGAGTCCCAAATCTTTGTCACATATACATATGTATAAGAGAAAGCATATTAATAAGAATGGGCCCAATAAACGCTTATATTAAAAATGATAAGATGAATGAAAAATGAAAATGATAAGATTACCATATTTTATTGCATTAGTCCGGCAAACGAGCAAACAGAACCTGATGGTAAGTGATCACTGCCGTCCATGAACATCCACAACGCTTAGGTCATAGAAGTGTTGTCTGCCAATTCCATGGGGTAGGGAGCGGGAAGGAAATATATTTTAATAAATAATTGGGAATTCCGCAATCTCACTCACCTAACGACATACGACAAGAAAGATGTCGGCTCACGACGATTTTCTGTATATGAGACAGTAGTATAACCCGAACGAGCTTGCTCATTCAAGCCGAGTTATGACTCATGAATGACAATAGCCTGGCTCTACTTTACTCAAAAATTAAGATAAATCTTAAATAAATACACACTGATTATAATCTTTGCGAGGAAAAGGTTAAACTAAAAACTGCCACAGCAAAGATACTCTGCTGCAACTCTTTAAAAAGTTGTCTTGATAAATTAATTTAGGAGCTCTGAAAATCCTTTTTACATAATGATAAAAGTAAACGAAAGATTTAGGAGTTTTTTAACTGCGAACATATTTTTAGCAATTGGCGACAGTTTTCAGGCATAATTAAGATGTCAAGGAAGGTTTGGCTTGTACTGACTTGTAGTTTAATGTTGGTATTAATGATTTCTCACCTTCACAACTAGAGTGACAGTGAGTTTTTCTTTCGAGAAAAACCCGACTTCAGAAAAACTACTACAAAATATAAAATAAAAATACCACTACAAAGTAACAATATATATTTTATTGTACTTGCTACACATTGATTAATTTGCTTATTGACTTGACTAGCCGATAAATTAATATATATACGCGTAATACATTATTGAAAGAGCGTCGCCAAGTGCAAACATGATGCACTTGGCGATTACATGTGCAAAAATTTCTAAAATCATCTTTCTCCAAGAATTTTCTAAATTGCTTCAGTCGTCTTCGATAAACGGTGAAAATACTTTAAAAAAGAGAATCCGATGAATTAAGAATCTCTTCCTTTTTGTCGTCGGTTAAAAAGGAGCGAATGTGATTGTAACAAATAGACAATTCTTTGACAAGTCGTTGTGTCAGAAAATAATATCTTAAGTATACTAACCAAATGGAAACAAGGAAAATATTACCTGCCACGAGCTGTTGGTCTATAACTTATATTCAATACTGATTTTACTAATGTACATATAAGCTGCTCAAGAAATTTGATTTTTTAGTCTATTTATGTTGGACAATTCTATTGGGATAAAATGATTAAATTATTAAGAGAATGAGAATATACTTGTGAACTATTGGTCTTGTAGTAAAATTAATTAAATGAGACCAGAAGGCCGCACGGACACTATTTTCTTTTTATTACACAATGTGTTGCTGAGAAGGAACTTTTCCTTTTTTATTCAAAGACCAGTCGTAGATTTCTTCTTTCTAATTAAATTCTACGTTAATTGACTCATTTTTAGTTACAAACTTGGTGAGTAGTTTTTCAAAAATATTAAATTCTGTAATTAATTATTTAGACAGGAATCTATGAATAAGCTTTGATTTTATTGTACAATTTTTTTACCTAATATCTGAAAGGCCAAATTTTATCAATTAAATATGAAAAAAAATACAAGCACCAATAGGGTCGACTTTTGTGTATGAAATTACCGCTTAATTAATATCTTGTTGTTCGGTAGAGATAATTTAATTCGAGATTTGCAATCACGAAATCAAAATTTTATTTTGGCGACTACAATTTTAAACCTAGCTAATAAAAATATAAAAATAAGCCGACAAGATTTGAAACTTGGTCTAATGAAATTTATGAGGAATACGATGTAAAATCAGCTCTTTCAACCTTTTTAGAACACAAATATGAGGCTAGTTTAAAATCCTTCTCCATTGCTGTGAAAGCAAAGTTTGCTGCCAAATATAATGTGATAGCTTTAACCGTCTCGTCCGATTCTCTAGTAAAAGAAGGAAAGTATAAGGCGAAGGTTGCAAACTGTAGGGTCTTATTGGATAAGTTTCAACCTTTTGTACAGGTCGGATGGTTAAGTTGTAATATAAAGTTTGAGTTGTAAGAGTGCTTTCCTCATCGCCTCAAAGTTTGCATTAAGTCAGTTTTTTTGTGGAAAAAAAAGTTCTACAAAACTAGAACTTGGTGGTTAAAAATAACGCAAAAATATAAACTAATTGATCGCTTTGGTGCAGTTGATATATTAGCTTTCGCAATAAGAAAAATTGTGTATCTATGTGAGTGACGAACGTTTGGCGTATTATACAATTGAAACGCTTTAACTATGGTATAGCCAATTAAGTATACTTATGAGATACTTTATTAATATTTTAATGGAATGTCAACAACATTGTGATACATAATTGCTTAATTTTTCAGAATATTCGTCTACTGTATAATTCGTAAAACAAGATTTTGTGGATTCCTACGTCTAAACCTATACATGAGCAAAGGCCAACATATTCTGATTTAAATAAATATTTGGAATGACCTAAATAAATGTATGAAGAAACATTATTTTAAAAGTATAATTAACATTAATTACACTAGCGCATGATCAATCAGCTCATGTATATAATTTAGAATACTAGTTTACAAATTTAGCGTAAAAGATAAACACAACTTTAACACCTGCTAAAATTATTTATACCCTCATTTTATCTTTACCGTAGTCAGATAATAAAAAAGTACATGGCAATTCTCACTAATATATACCAATAGCGGCTACTGAAGTTAAGGAGAATCTGTATTTAAATTTTGTGTTGAAGGCTTCACGAATTTTCATCCTACACCGTTTAATGCCCTTTATATTTATTACCTTTTAGCATAAGACATTGCTTGAATATTATATCTTACTGATGCAAGTCTTTTATACACAATTTTTGTACATTTAAAATCAATTCTAAGCTCTCTAAGGTTACTTATAAATACGTTATGATATTCTTTTTGATCTATACGCTGAGACACTTCTCAGAATATTCATAAATATATTTATTTGCACAGTACTTGAGATATTTCTGCGAAGTAATTGAAATAAAATGGCTCTTTATTAATCAGATGTAGGCCTTCAATAAAGCTATTAAAAAAAAAGGTATCTAGATTAATGATTAATTTATTAATATTTTTTAATACGTAGAATGACAAGACAACCATGCAATACATGACAAAGCAATACTTAGCATCCTACGCTCGCCATCCTGAAACATAAGATGTTAAGCCTCAATATGTCTAGCAGCTACTGTGGCTACAATCTCCTTCAACCCAGAACATAACAGTGCATTTATACTACTGTTTGGCGGGAGATTGCGGTGGTACCCAGGCGGCCTCACACATATATACATACTTTGAAATTTGTATTCCAGCTCAGAGTTCAGTGTTTTGCAGTCAAATAAAACTAATAAACTGGCTGAATGAATAATGAAAAGTTCATCTCGAAAATTTCTGCAATAACGTGCGTCACGGCTCTCATTTGTCATGCGTCTGGGCGTCAGTTAACCAGGGTTGTTTGTTTCACGATAACGATGCCTTTAATACGGTTTTATATTCAAGTGCTATCAATATAAAGTTAATGAACCTACATCCGAGAGAGGGTGATTAAATGTCGTTATCTACATACGTGTGTGAGAACACACGGTTTATCACTAAAATAAAACTAATATTTACAGATTTTATCGCGGATTTGGTTTAGTTTTTAAATTTTTTGACTCCCCGACGTTTCGATCACTTTACAGTTTTCATGGTCATGGGCGGAATTTGATATTAGTCATCCGTTTAGTGACTGTTAATTGTAACAGCTTCCCTTATTTTACAATGATTAAATTGACTTGCAATGAGTTGCCAACTAGACAAAGGTCGGCGGGTCGGCTGCTTTGGTGAGTAATACGCTTTAGGGTGTCTAGTGCAGTGAAATGGCACACAGTTCTTTATAATCTGAATAGTGTTCCTGGGTTATAGACAAGCTTGAAATTTTCTATCACTTAGAGGGACTTGCTCGTTCTGTCGTTCACAATAAAATGGATCTATATTTTTAACACAACTAGTGGTAAACAGTAAATGTACTGTTATACACAACATAAATAATGTATATACTAGTTCTGCAAACCATAGTTTGATGAGAGTGTTAGAGTTAATTAGGTCATATTCAAGACTTCAACGTGTGTTACTTGTTATAGTTCAGAGTTCAGTATATAGCTCTAGGTAACAACTGTTCAGATGGTCATGTAACATGTCGCTATTTTATATTAAACAGCTTCCAGGAAGATGCTGTTTTTTATCCATTCCTTCTCGGAAACTAAATGATAAATACAAATACATATAATATATGTCATTAAATTTGTTGATACAAGTGACAAATACGGTTATAATATTTGCTCAGATAATAAACAAGAATATTTGTACAATAAATATTTTATAGGAAAAATCAGAAGGGAAAAAAAAATTGAATTATGTATAAGGAAGTTTACAAAACAAATAAAAGAATCGACTAGAGTTGGAATAGAGGCGATACGAAGAATTTATTGAGGTTAAAAGAATTTAGTATAAATGTGAAATAGACACCCGTAACACATGAGATTTGTACTAGATTCTAAGTGATCCTGAGTGATCGATAGTCTATTTGGGAACGGATCAACTGATATCTAAGTTTGAAGGTACAAACCCCTAGTCAGACCCAAACTGAAAAAAATATAACGAAATAACCTATTCACAAGAATTTCAAAAGTTTATGAAAATAATATATTCACTTATTAATGTGAACATATTACATATCTATACATATAAATAAAATTGAAGTGTCTGTTTGTAAAGCGAAAATAAAAAAAATGTCCAACTACATATCGTTATATACACGATACCTAGAACGAAAATGACCTTAGATTTTATTTTGTCTGTCTATCTGTTTGTCTGTCTGTCTGTTTGTTCCGGCTAATCTCTGAAATGGTTGGACCGATTTGACGGGACTTTTATTGTCAGGTAGCTGATATAATAAGGAGTAACTTAGGCTACATTTATTTTAGAAAAAATATTTATTTAATTATTTTTTTTTTGCAGTGAATGGCGAGACGAGCAAGCCGTTCGCCTGATGGTAAGCAATACGACCGCTCATAAACAGTAGCAACATTCCACTGCGCTCGCCAGCCTGAGACATAAGATGTTAAGTCTCAATATGTCCAGTAGTTGCTCTGGCTACAATGTCCTTCAATCCGAAACACAACAGTGCATTTAAGCAGTGTTGTTTCACGGGAGAAATAGACATTGCGGTGGTACCTACCCAGATGGCCTCTCACATATGAGAGACCTACCACCAGTAAAAATAAAGTTTTTGTTAAATTCCACGTGGACAAAGTCGCGGGTACAGCTAGTATTTAAATAACACCGACTAGTCGGATGGACTAGAATCATAAGCTTTCTAAATCATAAATGCCTTGGTTTATAGTAGAACACATATAATTAATATGCAAGGATTGATATTAGTACGTATACTAGATTGAAAAGCGAACTGAACAAAGCATCCGTCGCCATGATTCAAACACATTCAATGCTTCGGGCATTCAGTGTAACTTCTTGTATCGGAAACTCGTCAATATGCATACATTTCCTATAATGGAACAGCTGAATAATAACAACTTAAATCTAAAATAGTATACTTCCGTTTAACAAGGAAGGTTCCATAACAAAATACTACAAAATAAGCACAAATTCAGATATAATTAACCGTAGCTTTTCGAAACAAATTGGAAATTCAAACAAATGATGCTTAACTTCGTTCACTTTAGTTTCACTTCAAAACTCTGTAATATTGCAGGAAACAATATCGAAATTGTTGTGTAACCCTTTACAATGTTATTTATGGGATTTTTTATTGTATTCTTCACGGAGTGAACAAGTAATTTTAACAGTTGAAATATTCTTTAGTAATAAAAATTGCTATATTGGAGATTTTGTTGGTGTTCTGTACGATACGCAATGCAACGTTTCTGATTAAAAACGGTACAAGCTTTGTTTAAAATAATGAAATAATGAATTTTAAATATTATGAATACCTTTTTATATAGTTCAATAAAACAGTATGATGAACTTTTTAAAAAGAAAAACGTAATTTCAGAACTTACGCATTAGTATGGGAATAATTCATGTATTTATAAAGAGCATATGCTAGATATCACTTAAAAACTGTTAAAAATTATCAGAGTTTACTTTCGTTTTAAGACAAATATTGAAAGATTTTTGTTTTTGAGCACCACGATAACTTTAACAGTGCTTAAAAAAATCTGCTACCAATAACAAAATAAACCAGATAACAATCCGGAAATATACTACGCGTTTAGCAAAATTATCTAATTTACTTTAAACATAAATTAGTGGAATTCATTAACAAATAGCGAGCTCGTAAAGAAACATTGATTAAACCTTTTATTTTTTGGCGGTAGGTGTATCGATTGAACGTGTGTCAGCTGATTTTTGTTTTGAAAAATAATAGTAAAATAGAACAGTATATATTTAAATTCATATATATTTTACTTATCTGCAAATTAAAACGCAGTGTATGTTAAAGAAACAAAGTACGTACATGATATAGCGGTTACATCGGACACACCACCTGCCAGCGCAACACAAGACACTTTTTTTTAACTGTGACTCATTTCGGGATCACGAAGGTGCACTATGGCGCAACTTGCTGACATCCAGACCACCCAGGCCAAGCTTGAAGAGTCGTTCGCGAAGAGAATGGCGGAGCTCGAAGCGCAACTGCATACCGGAGCTACGTCCAAAGACACTGTTGCTCGTGTGGCGGAGGAATTCCGCACTTTCCGTGAAATCATGCTGTCCATGCTGCGGCTGCTGAGGCAGCAGATCAACGAGTGTACACGGATGGTGGATGTGATCGAGACCCGACATCGGCGGAAGGCGCTCCTCTTCCTTGGCATAGCGGAGGATGCTGATGAGAACTGCACTTCATCTGCTTTGCGTGTCATTAACAACACCATGGGGCTAAAAGACATCTCTGCCTCCAGCTTCACATCGTGCCACAGGATTGGTGCCTCTAATAAGGAGCACCATCGGCCAATCCTAGTTTCATTCACCACTGTTGAGCACAGGTCGGCCGTATGGAAATCCAAAACCAGGTTAAAAGGGACTTCTGTTTCGGTCAAGGAGTTCTTAACAAGATCCCGGCAAACAGTCTTCAGCAAGGCATGGTTGCGCTTTGGTATTCGGGGGTGTTGGACGATGGACGGCACGATTGTGTTGAAACTCCCGGATGGAAGTCGTCATAAGTGTACCACTATCGATGAGCTAAATGGCCTGACGAGGAAATACCCCAAAGTATCAGGATCATCTTCGTCGGTGAGTCGTGGCGGCGCTGAGACTACAGGATCGTCAGGCTCGAATTTAAAACAACGTTAGCTATAATGTATACTTATTTTAAATGTTACAGTTTGTAAACTACTAATAACACAATTTCAATTTGTACACAATTATTATTTTGCCATACACTTGTATTATGTACTAACAATCTAACAATATCGTTATTTTACTGTCTTACCCGCAACTAGTTTATATGTATTATCTGTCGCAACTTGTTTTTTTGTTATATTGGTATGTCAATGGTGTTTACAAGTATTATCTGTTTCGTTTGGAAATCATGTTTATATTGCGAATGAATTATGACATTCGTAATTTTACATTTTAGTTAATTTTCTTTTTACTTTATTTTTACTTAATTATTTTCCTTGGTGATCCTGTTTGTCTATTTTAGTGTTTTAGTTGTTTTAATAATTTTGTCTATGTGTATCAGCTGGCGGGTGGTGCTGAGCATGTCTGGTTTAAAAACGTTTATTTGTGACGTAAATATTGTTATCTTTTATACATTATTATATATTTATTATTGTATATTAATATATTTATTTATCATCTGTTAGATGACAAATACAGATAATGAGTCCTATCATACAGCAACTGATTCTGCTTCTTTAAGTAGCAATGACAGTTTTTGTTCAATGACTGACGATGGCCTTGGTGGAATGCTACGTGACATATTCACCAATCAAGCTCGTCACCATTTCAACGTATGTCACATTAACGCACAGAGCATACCTTGTCACTACAGCGACTTGTACGAAACCTTTGCTAACGCTAACGTTCATGCCGTCCTGATTTCCGAGACTTGGCTCAAGCCTCAACTTTCTTCTACTGCTTACCCTCTTCCTGGCTTCATACTGATTCGGAACGACCGAGTTGACAGGAGGGGTGGCGGAGTTGCAATTTATCTTCCCAGTGATCTTGCGTATAAAATAGTCGCGACTTCTCCCTCACTGCCTTCTGTCTCCGCAGAGTATATTTTTCTTGAGGTTTGGGTCAAGGGAGCCAAATCCATACTTGGCGTCGTATACTGTCCTCCCTCTAAAGACTACTTCTCCAGCCTGGAAGCAGTGCTGGAATCCTTGGGGTCGGATTATGCTCACCACATCATCATGGGAGATTTTAATACTGACCTCCTAGCCCAATCGTCCTTTCAATCCCGCAAACTCCGTTCCATCATTGAGTCCGTCGGTCTCAGTGTCCTGCCTCTTCAACCAACTCACCACAACATAAGTGGAAAGGATACTTGGCTTGACTTAATCCTCACCTCCAACCCCTCCTTTGTCTCCCGCCACGGTCAGTTCCGTGCCTCCGGCTTCTCACTCCATGATCTGTTATTCCTTTCCTATACACTTAAGCCCCCTAAATCCCCTCCCAAGGTAGTGCATATGCGTTGTTTTAGTCGGTTAGACCTCAACATGTTGTCTAAGGATGCCGCGAATCTTAATTGGGACGAACTGACGACAGCTACTACCGTGGACGATATGGTACAAATTTTTAACACCAAAGTCGTAGCACTTTATGATGCTCACGCTCCTGTTAGGAAGGTTAAATTAAAACGTTTGCCGGCACCTTGGATAACATCAGAGGTTCGTCTGGCCGTGACACGAAGGGATCGAGCTTTTTGTAAATTTAGGAAGGATCGCTCAGAGGAAAACTGGTCACGGTTTAAGGCTGCAAGGAATCGGTGTAATCAGGTGATACGCAATACTAAACGCCGTCACATTCTCGTAAACATATCCTCTTCCTCTCCAGCTAATACGTGGAAGTTCCTTCGAACTTTGGGTATTGGTAAGGAGAGGAACCTCGACTTCCGGGGGACATTGGATTTGAATGATATCAACTGTCACTTTTCTGCACCATCTGTAATGAATCATCAAATCAAATGTCATACCCTGGATTTTTTAGGCACCTTACCCCTCCCCAACGTAGACACTTTTCACTTTTCTCTAGTTTCTGCGGAGGAGATCAAAAAGACTGTCCTTTCCATTAAATCCAATGCCGTTGGCTACGACAACATCACCCGTCGTATGATAGTCCTAATCCTAGATCACCTCCTGCCAGCCCTATCCCATATAATTAACTTCTCCCTTAGCACTGGCAATTTCCCATCATTATGGCGTAAGGCTTATGTTATTCCTCTCCCTAAAGTAACCAACCCGACCCTCGTTAACCATTACCGACCTATATCCATTCTCCCTTTCCTTTCCAAAGTCCTAGAATCCTGTGCACATAAGCAACTCTCCAAGTTTGTGTACTCCAACAAATTGTTAAGCCCACTGCAGTCTGGTTTCAGGCCAGGCCACAGTACTACCACCGAACTCCTCAAAGTGACTGGCGACATCAGGGCTGGTATGGAGGACACGAAGGTCACCGTACTCGCTTTGATTGACTTTTCTAATGCCTTCAATGCGGTCAGTCACGATATCCTCCTTCCCATCCTGTCCCGTCTAATGATTTCTTCCGGAGCACTGGACTGGCTCTCTTCGTATCTTCGAGGTCGACAGCAATCAGTGCGGTTAGGCGAGTCTTCGTCGAACTGGTGTGCACTTGATTCTGGCGTTCCTCAAGGCGGAATACTTTCTCCATTATTGTTTTCAATTTTCATTAATCTCATAACCAAAGACCTTTCATGTGCGTATCATCTATATGCCGACGATCTACAGCTTTATGCCCATGCAAGTGTGGATTGTTTGTCCACAGCTATTGAAAAAGTGAACACCGACTTAGAGTACATTAGGGGCTGGTCTGCTAGGTTTGGGATAACAGTTAACCCTAATAAGTGCCAGGCCATAATCATAGGCAGCCAGCGCCTGATAAATCGCATTGATTTTTCGTCTGTACCACCACTTACATTTGACGGCACAATTATATCGTGGTCGTCATCTGTTAAAGACCTTGGACTTATTATAGATAACGTACTTAACTGGCAGGTGCAAGTTTCCTCTGTTTGCCAAAGAGTCACTGGTGCCCTTCGTGTTCTATATCGCCTTAAAAACTTTCTTTCCTCTAAGACGAAATTGATGCTTGTGCAGACCTTAATCTTCCCACTGATCGACTATGGTGATGTATGCTATTTCGACCTGAATGCAGATCTTCTTAACAAACTGGACCGCCTTCTCAATAACTGCATTCGATTCATATTTAACCTTCGCAAATATGACCATGTATCTTCACATCGCACTGAACTGAAATGGTTACCAATTCGTCAACGGCGAAATTTGCGTGCCCTTACAACTCTTTTCAGTATTGTAACGTCTCCTACACCACCTTCTTATTTCATTACCCACTTCCAGTTTCTTGGCGCAAGTCATGAGCGTAATCTTCGCTCCTCAAATAACCTTCTTTTAAAGTGTCCCCCCCATCATTCTAATTTCCTACATTCTTCCTTCTTCATACAGTCTATCCTTCTTTGGAATGCGCTCCCTCTCGAAATCAGGACATCCATGAACCGTTTTGTGTTTAAAAAGAAGGTTCGGGATTTGTTGCTGGATAGAGTGGCTGAATCATCACAGTAGTGTGTCATCGTATATATTGATATATATTTATTTATGTGTATATACCGGGTATCTCAAGACTGCTACCGAAAACGAAGCCGGGTGGTAGTTTTAGTGGCTACAAACACAATGCAATTAAAAATTTCGCCTAGAAACGCAACAATTTTTTTTTATGATTTTTTAAATATCGTCATTTTTGGGTGGTAAATCCATAGTTTTTTCTAAAATAATAATTTAAACTCTTTTATACCTTAGAGCATTTATAAATAAAAGGGTATATACTATTATTTTAGGAAAAAATGTATTTACCACCCAAATATGGCCATAGGAAAAAAATAACAAAAAAAAATTGGCGCTTTTTTTTTGCAACTTTTTCTGTTGCATTGTGTCTGAAGTCGCTTAAACTACCACCCGGCTTCGTTTTCGGTAGCAGTCTTGATATACCCTGTATATTATAGTAATTATGTATATTTGAACATATAGTTTTACATAGTATGTAAGTATATACTTATTCATATATTTGTTTATATATATTATGTATTATGTAGAAATAAACCAACATCAATAAGCAAATAAACATATGTACCACTACCTCTGTAATCTCAGCACCATCTCAAGGTAGACTGGTAGAGAATGCCTCTGGCATTAAGTCCGCCTATGTACATATTTGTATATAAAGTTAAATAAATAAATAAATAAATAAACGAGACAAAACAAATTAATCTCGACGGAATTAGAATTTGATTCGTCCCACGGGTAGGTAAGTAAACCTAACCGAAACTAATATCGGAGCCGGAAGATGCTGCGGTGACACTTGGTTAGGCATTTCCAACTATTTGTTCGAGTTACATGAGTTCCGGCTGAATCGCGAAATATAATTTTTCAAATGACACCTAATTTTACACATGACTTGTATGTACATCTTTTACTTTAACAGCTTTGAAGCAAAGGTAAGATTTTCAGCTTCCAGATTTTTTTCAAAATTTAACAAGTAGGCATGAAATTTTATGTATTGTGTGTTCTTAAATGCTGGATATTTTTAGTACATTATGCATAAGTATTAGTGAAAAACTCACTCACCACTCTCAATCATACTCTCGAATGTAGAGGTGGCCTGCAGTGAGACGTATATGGGCTGATCCAGATTACAGATAAGTGAAAAAATATACACATGAACATATCACTTATCAATACTTTGACAGCCTCCGTAGCGCAGTTGGTTAGACGCCGCCTGTGAAACGAGAGGCCGCGGGTTCGATCCCCGCACCGAGAGAAATGTTTGTGCGGCCCACAAATATTTCTTCCGGATCTGGGTGTTTGTGAGACCGAAAAGTCTCTCCTAGTTCATGATACCCACGACACAAGACTCGATCTTAGTGTGGGGTCAGGACTATGTATGTGACTGTTGGGTGTATTTATTTATTTTAATAATTTTAACATGTAATGTCGCCTTTCAAGTGATTTTTACGAGAGAGTCTTCCATGTATTGATAGGACAGTAAGTAAAACTGTCAACCCTTGTTGCTACTATAAATATTATAAGAAGAAATATGAATATGGGCTTCACTTTCAAGTTCGTAAGTGTTCATACCTTCTATTGCTGATTGACAAATTGTCCATTTTGCTAAAATACCGTGGGTTGAAGTTCGTATCTTGGACTATGTGAATTATTTAAAAGCTTAAAGGTAAATCTATGTATATAGGGCATTGGTCTAATAAAATATTTACTCCAAGAAAACCACATTGATTGGCCGTACTAGAGTGGGTCCCAACCTGCTTATCATCATCATCATCTCAGCCACAGGAAGTCACATGCTGAACATAGGCCTGCTCAATAAACACGACAAACTTGTTTGTATCCGAGATCACAGACGCCATCCATTAAATTCCTTAGAGCGAAGACATACCACGAATATCATAAAATTTATAGCCTCAATAATCGAGTTATGTTCCGAGGGCAGCTTTCGATAATCCAGTAATGTTATCAATTTAAAAACAATATCGAATTCTCCGAACGTCTTGAGTTTAATGTACGTGGAAAATCCAATATCTCGTGAACTCCAATAGTAAATCGGCGTATAACAATGTTTTTATTATAATGGATGGCTCGACATCTGGCGTCACGAAGCGGGCCACGTGACGCCGACGCCAACTCTCGCTTACTTCCCGGCGAATGGCTGTTTACCGATTCAGTGGGCTTTTTTCGCAAACATTGCGAGTGATCATCGCAATAGATATTGCCTCATTACGTAAGTTTTGTTGAAATTAGGATATTAAATGGTAATGCTTTGGAAAACTTTTAGGCTTTTTTGTATAGGTACTTTGCGTAGATAAATTTAAACTTAATAAATATTTTATTTATATAGTCACCTCCATTCATATATTTTACTAGCGACCCGGCCCTGCTCGGGTGCAGATACTTTTAGACTCTAGAACACATCAGAAACTTATTATTTTGTGAACCTACTAACTATAGCTTTATATCAAAACTCCCGTCCTCTATTGCTTTTCACATCCTGCCCGGTTAGAACTATTTAAGAGTAACGTTGTAACCGTTTACAGCGCACACGCAATGGCTTATATAGCTTTGAGCATTCTTCGATAAATTTTCTATCCAAAACAAAAATATTTTTTCCATATGAACCAGTGGTTCCAGAGATTAGCGGGCACAAACAAACAAACAAACTCTTCAGCTTTATACATTAGTATAGATATATTGGCTTGACATTGCGTCTTTGATAAGGGCAGGGTCGCTCAGATAGAGAAATAATAGAGAAATAATTGTCAATATGTTTATCTATCGCCAATTGACACGAAGTTGACCTTTCTATTTGCTTATCTTTCCTTAACGGCCGGGTATCAGTAGTAAAGATTTATCTCTATCGTAGCAAAGTGCTACGATAGAGATGTGGCCTTGTGTGGTAAGATGGCGACTAACTTGAACAAGAGGGCTGACAGCGACTGGGGAAAAAAAGGAGAAGACCGGGTTCTGTGGCGTATCTTGAGAGAGGCCTTTGTCCAGCAGTGGACTGCAACGGGCTCATTATGATGGGATAGCAAAGTGACTATAAAACAGCTGACAAAAAGCACAGCGCAGTTCAGAGGGGTTTCTCAATCATCCGAAACGAAGTTCGAATGTTCGAACATCGTACGTAAAACTGTACAAATGTGCCTACATACTCCACAAAATGTTTGAATCCTCTATCGTACGTTATAACCATAAACTTAGTTTGGAAAAAAATATAAGTATCATAGAGAGTATTGAGTTTCAAAACATTCGAACGTCGTTTCGAATCACAGAGTAACCCTCCAGAAAAGTGTTCACTGGTATCGTATCTTCGAACGATCGATACGATTAGACCAGTTTTTTCGAAAACAAATAAACATGAGCTGACCCCGAAGCATACACAATCGCGTGGATATCTACCGGGTATCTCAAGACTGCTACCGAAAACGAAGCCGGGTGGTAGTTTTAGTGACTACAAACACAAAATGCGCGTTTTTATACTATTGCGATAGTCGCTATACGATACGAGTACTTACCACAAAAACCTCAGTACTAATTCACTCATTAATATAATAATCCTAACATAGATTCAGGACATAAAGCAACTTCGCTGCTCTCAATGCAAGCAATTTGTGATTCGAACCAATAAACTTTGTAGCTGCCTGGCATCTGAAAGTCGAATTCAGTTCACTTCATACCATATAATTTATAACGTACAGAACATACGTTTTGTAGTTGGGGTAGCAAAGGTATAAGCGTTTAGTTTAGTTAAAGTACCGTAGATATTATATCATATAATTAAATAAATATCACATAAATTTTATATTATATAATGTGATGATATATGTAATGAATGTTTACCAATCTATACTGATATTATAAAGCTGCAGAGTTTGTTTGTTTGTTTGAACGCACTAATCTCTGGAACTACTGGTCCGATTTGAATGATTCTTTCAGTGTTGGGTAGTCCATTTATCGAGGAAGGTTATATCATCACGCTATGACCTATAGGAGGAAAGCAGTAGTGACATTTCTAGCAAATACGAGGAAATTTTGTTCATTTTTCGTGGTCCGATTGGTCGATATTCTAAACTGATAGTCAGAATTAAACATTTCGACCGCCATTTTAAAACGTGTATGCACCCGGGCGCAGCCGGGCCCGACCGCTAGTGTGTTATAAATATTATTTAATTGATTTATTATTTACATACTATATACAGGGTATATCAAGACTGCTAAACGAAAACGAAGCCGGGTGGTAGTCTAAGCGACTTCAGACACAATGCAACAGAAAAAGTTGCAAAAAAAAGTGAAATTTTTTTTTTGTTATTTTTTTCCTATGGCCATATTTGGGTGGTAAATACATTTTTTCCTAAAATAATAGTGTATACCCTTTTATTATAAATACTCTAAGGTATAAAAGAGTTTAAATTATTATTTTAGCAAAAACTATGGATTTACCACCCAAAAGTGACGATATTTAAAAAATCATAAAAAATAATTGTCGCATTTCTATGCGAAATTTTTAATTGCATTGTGTTTGTAGCCACTAAAACTACCACCCGGCTTCGTTTTCGGTAGCAGTCTTGAGATACCCGGTATATTATCATGGTTGGTAATGGGCCAGACGCGACAGCTAACACGTTCACGGTGGTCGCGGGTTCAACTCTTAGGGCACACCTCTGACTTTTCGGAGTCATGTGTGTATTCACAGGTAATATCCCCGCACTAAAAAAGGAAAACATCGTAAAGAATCCTGCATACGATCGCGATTTGTGAAATCACTATGGTGTGTAAAGCCCGCCAACCCGCACTGGGCCAGCGAGGTGGCCTAACCACTATCAATTGAATTCTCCATTGTAGAGTAGGCCCGTGCCCTGCAGTGGGGGGTCTACGGGCAGATACGGACAACATTAAAAGGCATTTATTTCGTAAAATAATAATCAAGAAACTCGTTAGTGGCTTACAATTACAAGCGCTTCAATTATAATGAATTAAGTACTACCAATGGAATAGAAGTTGTAGTTTTCATCTGAATCGATTGTTAAGGCGAGTCAACGACCTGGGTTGTATTATATTATTATTGTAATACCCTAGCAATATTATGAATATGAAAGTATGAGCCTGTATAGATATTTGTCACTCATTCACGCAAACTATTGAATCGTTTTAATGAAAGTTCTCAGTATTATATCTTATAAATGACAATAACGCAAAGGGTATAATCTCTCTAAAGGATAAATCGGATCACGGACAAAGCTCGATGCGGGCGAAAACTAGTAATTAATAGAGGATATCTCTTTCAACAGAGCGCTCTAGAAATTTTGGAGTGAGGGTTTATTAGATTGGATGTCAAAATCGATAAAAATGGCTAAGTATTCCAATTTACTCATCATTAATTTGGATTATTTTACCTTGTTTTCTTTTGATTTTGGAAAATAAGATGCAAAGCACAGGTTTTAATATTTTGCACGACGCGCAATATGGAGCATGAGTGACCCTATTCCTCGTTTACATAAATGAATAATTTCCATAGCCCCAAAAGGGCACAGATCCATGCATTTTTAAAAAGGTTGTAACAGACAATTTCCTTTCCAAAGCCTTTGATTCGATCGAGACCTGGGCTGTGCTACAGTCTCTTCAGCGGTGCCACATAGACTATCGGTACATCGAAGTGTTGAGGTGTATATACAACAACGCCACCATGTCGGTCCGAGTACAGGATCAGAGCACGAAGGCTATTCCACTACAGAGAGGCGTGAGACAGGGAGATGTCATATCTCCGAAACTGTTCACTGCCGCGCTGGAAAATGCCTTCAAGCTCTTGCAGTGGAAAGGATTCGGCATCAACATCAACGGCGAGTATATTACTCACCTTCGATTTGCCGACGATATTGTAGTCTTGGCAGAATCGCTGGAAGACCTTAGCACTATGCTCGAAGACCTTAATCGAGTTTCCCAACAGGTGGGTCTTAAAATGAACATGGATAAAACGAAGATCATGTCGAATATCCATGTTGTGCCCACCCCCATTGGAGTTGGGGGCTCGACTCTCGAAATTGTAGACGAATATGTCTATTTAGGACAAGTGGTCCGGTTAGGCAGGTCCAACTTCGAGAGAGAGGTCAATCGGCGAATCCAACTCGGTTGGGCAGCGTTCGGGAAACTTCGCGACGTCTTCTCGTCCAAAATACCTCAGTGCCTAAAATCGAAAGTCTTCGATAGTTGTGTGTTACCAGTGATGACATACGGCACCGAGACGTGGCTTCTCACTGTGTGCCTCATTAAAAGGCTCAAAGTCACTCAACGAGCCATGGAGCGGGCTATGCTCGGTGTTTCCCTACGAGATCGAATCAGAAATGAGGAGATTCGTAGGAGAACCAAGGTTACCGACATAGCCCATAGGATTGGCAAGTTGAAGTGGCAGTGGGCCGGGCACATAGCTCGTAGAACCGATGGCCGTTAGGGCCGAAAGGTTCTCGAGTGGAGGCCACGTACAAGCAAGCGAAGTGTTGG
The DNA here is from genome assembly GCA_009982885.2 of Hyles vespertilio. NCBI lineage: Eukaryota > Metazoa > Arthropoda > Insecta > Lepidoptera > Sphingidae > Hyles > Hyles vespertilio. Next base: position 9,524,299 of record CM042815.1, on the reverse strand, counting down.
ACGCCCGCCTACAAGGTGGACGGACGATCTGACTAAGGTCGCAGGAAGTCGCTGGATGCAGGCCGCTTCCAACAGGTCATTGTGGAGATCATTGGGGGAGGCCTATGTTCAGCAGTCGACTTCCTGTGGCTAATATGATGATGATGATGATGTAACAGACAGACGCATAATCTAATGATACTTTAAAAGTGCTTCTTTATATTATATTGTGTCCCAAAAACTAATATAAGATCAAGAAACCTTCACGAAAATTACGTGTACCTCAATAGCCATATAACACATTATATTGCCCTAAGTAATGGGCGCAAGTCGACATTATAGTACACTCCCTTATACACACTGCCCACAAAAATAGGTATCTCGGCAATAATTCATTGATAGCGGCAGTGTCCCGCCAATTTATGCCTCGCTTTGTGAAATTGACTGCAAATATTTACGTTTGCCGAAAAACGAATTGTATTTATTTCACGTTGATTACAATTGCTTAGTAAAATATATTTCCATTTATTTAGAACAGTTATATACAGCGTTGACCATTTATGACGCAAACGTGCATAATTTGCGTGAAAGATTACTTGTATTTATTTTACTATAAAAATAAAAAAGAGCAGTTTTACTTCTTTTTATGCAATATAAATTTTTGAATCCTGAACTTTTACCCTGCACTATAAAAAATATATCATGCCATACTCTTTAAGTTTGATCAATTGGTAATTTTAAAAAGTAACGTAACACTAAAAGGTCAACCTACCAAATCAAAAAACAGTTTACCAAATTACGAATAACATTGTACCTATAAAACGCAGTAAGGCCATTTCGCTCCTGGCTCATCATAACCAGGATCGTCCACTTAACCCCCTGACCCATTGTAATAAAGTTAGCAAGACGGGAATTCCATTAACTAGCGCCGATGGCGCGATGACTTAACCCATTAAAGTATCATTACTAACAGGCCCGCGCAAGTTTCGCACTCAAACACCAAGTGATTTAAAAAAAAAACGAGCGAAGGGCAATAAATATCGGAGTGTAATTACAAAACCTCAATTAGCTGTCTGTATCGTGATTGATTACGCGTATTGTTTACTTGTTGACTAAACAGGGGACTGACTAAAGGGAGTTAACAAAATATTGTATTTGTTTTTGGTAAAATAATACACAATGATTGGTTTGTGGTGGCTGTATTTTAGAAATACTGCTATCTGTGGTTCTCAGTCTTGACTACAGTATAGTACATTTTTTTATATTGCTACAATGCCGAGACAAGCGAGCCGTGTACCTGATGGTAAGCGATCCGACCGCTCGTGGACAGCAGCAAAACCATAAATTTATATATAATACCTAAAGGCAAAACCAAACAACACCTTGAATTACAAAGCAATGCATAGCTTTCTACATTCCGACATTCATTGTGAAAATTTATCTGAAAACATGTGTGTTTATTGATGTGAATATCAAAGAAAACTGTTGCAACCTAGAATTGTTATTGTACAAAAAGTCTTCTTATATAACAAGATACAGTGACCAAACCGTTTAATTTCCACATTATATCCATCCCAAGGCCTTCTACATTGCCAAAGGTCTGTAAGAAAACACAATGCCATGCCAGCAAGAAAGAATATTTGGCAAAGCCCCACTTGACTTCATAAATCTCCGACTCCAAGTTTACGTAAAACTAATCAATAACTATATTCCTCTTAAGACGAAAAATACCTATAATAATAATTCGTATAGCTTAACATTTTAACACGTTCACTGCGTTAAGGGGGCTTTTCATACTCGTACGCTGCTGTCATTCAGTGCGGGCGAAAAAAAACGCAGTCTACGCGCTGGTGCGAAAGCTGTATCTCTGGAATTTGTTACTACATGGCTGAGATTACTATATATTTGTGTTATCCGTGAAATGTACAAAAGGTGATACTTTAAAAATATACGGGGCTTTATGAACCCCCCTTTCGACCAGACAGTGAAAATTACCTTTCAAATAAATTATTGCGTACCCGTACGGGGTTGTGAGCTTATTTGCATAAATATAAAAATGGCCAATCTGTCAAGAGTGCATGACTACTATGTGGACTCGACTCCAGGCGAAGGCGGGCTGGGCCGCTAGTATTTAATAAATGTATAGATATATTTATTCCCCATTACTATTATCTTATCGATAAAAAATAATTATGTGCGTTACGGGGCAATTACAGCCCCGTATATTATAATTTCTAGTGCGATACGGGGATAAGAAAACCAAGTGCATTTGATTTCTTTATAATTTCATCAGGTTTTCGCAAATCTGGCGAATCTTGCGAAAACACAATAACTTGTTATGTTTCTTAATCTATTATATTAAAAAATAAAAGAATAAGAATGTTGATTATCAGGTAGTTAAAAGGAAATAAAGCAACATGGGCGTACGGGGTTATCTTATACGCGCACAATAGAGTTGCTCTTTACGGGGCATAATAAGTCTCGTAACGCACTTGAATTCTAGACGGGTTTTGGGCTGCCGCAGTGAACGTGTTAATAGAGTAGTTAATTTGATATAAATAAAAAATAAAGAACAAGGAATTATATAGTGAATTTGTCAATTTAATTGTTGTTGCCATCAAAACAATATTGACTGCGAGTTTACGAGTGTTAGGTCTCTAATATGTGAGAGGCGGCTTGGGTAGATACCACCGCAATGTCTATTTCTTCTTCTTAAAGGCAGTGTAAATGCACTTTTGTGTTTCGGTGTGAAGGACATTGTAACCAGAGTAACTACTGGACATATTGAGGCTTAACGTATCTCAGGATGGCCAGCGCAGTAGAATGCCAAGCATTGCTTTGTAATCACGGCGTGTTTGGTTTTACCACTGTTCACAAGTTGTATCGCTTTTAGGCGAACGGCATGCTTGTCTCGTCATACAATGTCCCACCATATTCTCCACCATAACTTTACAACCAATAAAGCCTTTCGAGGCAATGGCAACATAATATGAATATGAAGTAGTAACATTAGAATTTAATTCAAACTTTAGCCGTCCCTACACCGTCTTTAGGAAATTTATCAAAACATCGTTAGTGGCTGAAGTTGCATCTGTATTATACTCGTACATCGCCTTAAACAAGATTTACATTTAAGCGTATCCACAATCTACATAAACGTGCCGATCTAGAAAGAAGCCACTTAACAAAATCCTCTAAAGCCGAACAAAAGAGCTCCAACTATTTTCATTGTTGAAAAAACATTCACATATATTGCTTTAGAATGTTTGCAATCTTGTATCACTTTTGTAAGTGCGTGGTGGCCTGTTGGTAAACGGACTAGACGCGACTGCCGACATGTTCACGGTGGTCGCGGGTTCGAATCCCAGGGCACACCTCTGACTTTTCGGAGTCATGTGTGTATTGATAGTCAATCACCACGCACTAAAACGGTGAAGGAAAACATCGTGAGGAAACCTGCATACCATAGCGATTTATAAAAATTCTATGGTATGTAAGTCCACCAACCCGCACTAGGCCAGCGTGGTGGACTATATGGCCTAACCACTCTCAATCGGTAGTCCATTGTAGAGGAGGCCCGTGTCCTGCAGTGGGACGTATATGGGCTGATACAGATCACTTTCGTAAACAATCTTTCAGTTTACAAGTATAATTGATGTTTGGTAATCAGTCCAATAATGCTTTGGTTTCTAAGTAACTTTAACATCTTGTTATGTCTAGGTAAGTCTAGACCAAAGTAACTTAGTAATCAATTGATCTATTACATAGTAATTCAGGTACAGTAGACAATCTGCTAATTAGATTAATTAATCTTATCTTAATTAGGATCTTATCAAAAATGGCGTCGAGGCCGTTGGATAGCCTTCAACATTCTAAGAAGACCTATTTAGAGTTCGGTAGATATTAATCTCTTGAACCTACATCAAGTAGTTCGCAGAGTGTTTTAAAACGTTTTTTTTTAAACAGTTACTATATTATATGAAATAAAATTGTTATATATATTTAAAACATGAGCGTTCATATAGCTTATCTTCAGGCAAATGGCATGCTTGTCTCGGCATTTATTGTTATAAAAAAATCGTAATATGTATGTGCCACACTACCAAATTTTGTAATACAAGCAGGTTCGCTTTCTACGTCCACAATATGTAGAGCATATTTTAGTGCTCATACAGTAGATACCTCTTTAAGTTTATTAGCTTAATGTCTAACCCTTCTCCCGTATAACGTGTAAACGGTTTTTTTTATCTAAATCGACTTCCAGCAGGTTTACATTGTTTACAAACGCGTTTTCCTTAGACAAAGCTATTGTCTGCGTTTATTTTTTTGTTGACAGCGGATAATTACTGAGAAACATTGTTTTTGTTCAAGGAGTTTCCTTTTTGCGGATTACTGCCTGTAAGTGTCTTGTTAGCGCCTAATTGCGTCATGTATTGTGAAATATTGTCAACGTGATAAACAATTCTCATTATTTTTTGTTTATGGTGTTAGTAATGTTTTGTCAATAGCTTTTGGTAAGTGGTTACAGATTATGTTGGAATTATTAAAATTGGAGAAAATAAAACAATTAAATAAAGACTTCTCATCAATATTCTATTCTATCTGTTATATGTGACGATTTTATAAAGACGGATTCATAAAATTATTTTTTGTTTGCTAATTTGCTCGTGGACAATAGATTAAATTGCGCCTATCGGCCAGTTATATCATTTTTAATTCATTTAAGTCCACAAACAAAATATAAATTATTTCAACAAAAACAAAAGCCAAACAGCGCGATATTAATTCCTCTATCATATTTTATATCGTCGACGCCACAGAGTACAGGTCAGATAAAGTTATTAGGGAAATGTCAAAGGCAGTTTGCTATTAATTCTCAAGCGGTGTAGTGCGACGTGCCAAAAACTGTAAAATAATACCCAACTGAAATCTCAGCTATAAAGCGAGTTCGCACGCTATTTGTCTTGCTTACTTTTATTTGCAGCTTTCTTAGTGCGCTTTGGTGTTTTTTTGACTCCAGCGATAAACAGCGCTAAAGGTTTTTTTGTATTTTTTTTAACAGAAAAATTACTACGTTTTTTTGACCTAGCTCTCTTTTCTATTCTGACTGGCGTTATCCCGGCCGGTGCCAGGGTCCGCCTTCCGTCTACTTCTCCTCCATTTCACCTTCATTTCAATCTTCGGCATCCTCAATAGTAAAGCCATTAACCCTCATATCTTGACGATATCTAGCCAGGGTTTCTTTGGTCTACCCCTTGGTGGAGGTCCGGGAATATTGAAGTTCAGGTACACATTGCACGTGCCTTTTGACCTAGGTAAAACCTATGTTAAAGCTCATTGATTAATATAGTCATTGAAATAAAACTATTATTTACGGATATAATATAGTCATGCCTGTCAGATAGATACCAGGTAAAGATATACATAAGTTTAACCCTAAATGCGACAAAGCTGCATGGAAAATTACGACGGGTTATGCAACTTTTCCACTTTTTTGAAAACATTCTATCGCCTATGTTCATCAGTTATAATGTAGGATTCTAATGGTTAAGGATTTTTCATATCGGTCCAGTAGTTTGAGAGCCTATTCAAAGCAACCAAACAATCAAGTCTTCTCTTATACTCGTAATACTAGTTTAGAAAAACAAGATTGTTTTCGAACAATAGGATTTATTTTATTCGATGTAATACCGATTGAATTCTTGAATTCTACTTACTCCATTAGTTTAATTAATGGAATCATTAGGATATTGGAAACAACACAATCTAACTTTATTGTACGAGTAGTTGTTACCTGTTCGTATTCAAGTGCATTGAAAACACGTAGGGTCGTAAAGAGCTATTTCAATAAGGACTTGGTGCAATTAGACCCATTATGCCCTAAGAGAGGTCTAATTAAAGCTATATTGTGGCGCTAAATTGGTGTATGTCTGTTAGTATAGGGTGATTGTCTCTGTGACCGAAAGGTTTAGCCAATATAGCCTTTAGCGCTCCATATCTAAGGCTATTAAGTCGACTCAATGAACGGTCTTGCGTTGTGTGTTGATGGCTCCTGAATGCGCTAATCTGAGTACGTGACAAACAAGTATTGAGAGGGAGATAGCATTTCAATCTATCGGCGTTTGATTCAATATTGGCGCAGCTTGAATCGAATCTAAGAGTGAATATCGAATGTGAAAGAGGAAGTGTGCTGATTGATGCTTGATGTTATATTCAATGCGCTGTACATAACTCTCATAGATCGATTTTATTAGCCTAGATAAGGTTTTGGGAGTGAACTAGATATTTGAGCTTGGATCCTAATGTCGGGCGATGGATCTGTGAATTTTTACATTTTTTTCGAGTCTGGTTATTGTGAAACTTCGCAGGCTGTTCATTTTATGATGCCACACAAGATATTTGAATGTAGAGTCCTAACTATATGTGTGATTATAAAATAAGATAGCTATGTAATTTTCGTACTATTTCATATGAAAAGAACACAGGATAATACAATACATTTATACATACATAAACGTCACGCCTATAGACGAAGACTATCGATCTCTACTATGCTCAATCCTAACATACTACATACAACTTTCATTAATCTCTTCATGCATTCACATTGTTGGTTCAGGATACTTTAAACCTGACCCTTCTGGAGGGTGGGTGGATAAAATAACATTACGGTATAAATATAGAGCGAAGGCCTTAAAACTACGCACAGCAACGGAAGTCTTTTCCAATAATAATCCAATTATAGAAGTGCTGCAGAATATTCGCCCAAATACATAATTGATTGGTCACTTAAGATAATTGCTGCTTTTTGTATTGGCAAGTCGTCAGATGATAAATAAATAACAGTATCGAGTGTCAAATTATCTCCCAATTGGCACAATCAGTTCACAGTACATAAGTTCACTCCTATATTTGAAGGGAGATATGTCATTATTGGCATTCATCTTTCCGAAACATTCAGCTACTGGTATGCCTGTAGTTCTATAAGACAGGCGGTGATGACACTAATACCACCCACAGTTCTTTAAGATGATTACCGTCTCAGCATGTGGTTTAGGGCGAGCCTGCTACCATGTCAGGCATAAATTCCATCCTAGTATCGGAAAATTATTTTTTTCGCAAAAAGTGATCACAAAGTATAATACCTAACTTCAAAAAGTCACAAATCAAAGTTTATACACGCCTTTATTGCACCAACTAGACATTTATTTATAAATGATAAATTATGCTGACAATTGTAAAATATTTTCAGCTCCTCCTATTATTTATTTCTGATAAAAATTGCGAGTAAAGACAACTTAGACATTTAAGAATCTTCGAGCTTCAATGCTCAGTGTCTTTACAATACGTACAGTCACGAGCATAATATATTACTATGGGTAGATTAGCAAAAATATCTGTCCCAAGAACGAGTTCAATAATATCTGTCTGCACGTACGCAGCAAAAATATCTGATGTCATCAGGCAGCATAATAAAATGGCATCAAAATTATGTGATGAAACATGTACATCCAAAAATTGTGATAACCTTTCAAAGCAAAGATATGTGACGTTACAGGTGGCAAAATGTTGTGATCCCTCGTGGAGAGCAAATATATGTATTGTTTTCTATTTCTGTAATTTGCATTGATTCCTCACGAAAAGCATAAATATGTGACATCAACTAGGTGGCAATAATATGTATTTTTTTTTAATCGAAAAATAACTATTGAGCTCCCCGGGGTACTCGGCCTCCCGGCCGAAAAGGGTATATCAGTGTCACTGGCCTTCAAGCCCGGCACAATGTGGATGCTGTGGCTGAGGTGGGTCCCTAGCAATACTTGCGCCAGCATGCTGACTAAAAACCCCTCGAAGACCGTCACATGTATTGTGGCGGCATCGGATGAAAAGCGACCCGATTTACGTACGCGTTGCCGCCCCGCGCAAAACCATTGCTGGTCCATCTACTAGAGGAGGCCCGGACGACCCTCACTTACGACTATTTTTTGGACGCCCGTTTAAGGTGTTTACGGGCGTCCATAACAGAGACGAAGCTTATCGCTCGTCTCGGAGTCGTATAAGTGAGGGTGCACCGCCCCGCAGTTTGCCCAGCGACACTGAAGACCCTCTTTGGTCACCTCTAACGACGTGGCGGAATTCTGGCACCACTATAGGGTAAAGACGCTGGTTCAGCCGTTTATTACCCGGCGCCTTCTTCATTGGAGGCAGCGAGCGGGATCGTTCCGTTCACGATCCCACTGCCGAGCACTCCCGGATGTTTTGCAGCCACGACTTTTTCTTCATCTCGTCGGCGTCTCTTAATACAAATTACAAATAAATAGCAATCCGGCCCGGCTTCACCCGGGTGCATATAGCTTTTGAGTCCAGTCCACATCTACCCAGTACAATCTATATATTATATTTCCCGCGCGCCGTCGACTATATTCCCCGTCCTGTTATGTCCGGTTTATGTCCCGTTTCTTTCATTCTCTTGACAAAAAGCATGCAATCCTGTCCTCTCCTATATCGTGCCACCCATTCGAATTTCAAAGAGTACCAAATATTTAAACCTGTGTCCCTGACTCATCCCAGGGTAACGCTAGGATTTTTCGGGATGAAATATAACCTATGTTTTTGGACTGTACAGACATTGAATGATAGATTTCGGTGTGCACCAAGGCTCGGCGCCAAGTTCATTTCTCTTCAGTGTTGTGCTCGACGCCATTACGTCTCACATCCAGGACCCTGCACGCTGGTTGTTGATGTATACGAATGCGTATCGCAATAGTGGAGGAAGATCAGTGAATTTTGGAGCGCAAGGTCAATCGGGGGTCAAGGTCAAGCTCAAAATGACGATATTTAAAAACCGCAGTCCGCCCCGTGACCACGAAAGCTGTAAAGTAATCGAAACGTCGGGAATTCAAAAAATGTAAAAATTAAACCAAATCCGCGATAAAATCCGTAAATAATAGTTTATTTCGATATTTAAAAAATCATAAAAAATAATTGTCGCGTTTCTTTGCGAAATTTTTAGTTGCATTGTGTTTGTAGTCACTAAAACTACCACTCGGCTTCGTTTTCGGTAGCAGTCTTGAGATACCCAGTATATTTGCTCTCCACGAGGGATCACAACATTTTGCCACCTGTAACGTCACATATCTTTGCTTTGAAAGGTTATCACAATTTTTTGATGTACATGTTCCATCACATAATTTTGATGCCACTCTTTTATGCTGCCTGATGACATCAGATATTTTTGATGCGTACGTGCAGACAGATATTATTGAATTCGTTCTTGGGACAGATACACACGCCGGCACAATTAGAGGAACACGCACAAAAATTATTATTTTTTTTTTAATTTTGTTTGCTGTTTGTTTAAATGGTCTTTGTTTTTATATTTCAGCACCTTTAAAAAATTAAATGATGCAAAAGATTTTTGGATATTTAGAGTTTTATCGTTAATTATACGCTCTCAAGTGTTTTTAAGATTTTTTCACTTTCAAGTGGTTTTACAAAATTTTGTTTAATTTCATTTTATGTGACTTAAGATATTTTTATTGTTATTGTTTTTAGAGTACCTGTCTTGTAGGATATAAAATGAGTGGCTTACTTTCCACTGAAGTTGCCAGAGCGGTAACAATGATTGAAAATGGTCAAGGGTAGGATTCAGTAAGTCGCGCATTGGGTGTGTCGGTATCTGTCGTCTTTCTCAACGTTAAACCTTAGAGGCACATAGGCTCTTATGTGCGGATGCCAGGATAAGGCAGAAAACGGTGGACCAGTACCCAGGATGGTCATTTTATACGGCTGAAAACTTTGAGAAATCGTCGTCAAACGGCTATTCAGACCCGAAACATGTCACAAGAAGTCCGTGATGTTAATATCAGTGAGCGTACAGTGAGAACACGTTTAAATGAAGTTGGACTTAAGTCTTACGTTCCGTCAAAAGCTCCAAAACTCGAGGTGGTACATAAAGTAGCCAGATAAGCATTTGCTCATCAACACCGCGACTGGACAAATGAGTGGAGCCGAGTTTTGTTTAGTGATGAAAGCAGTTTTGTTGTGAATTGCATAGAAGGAAGGGAGAGGATCTGGAGGTATCGAGGATAACGCTAATCAAGGAAACTTTACTGAAAGAGGTGTGTTATGGCGGAGGGTAAATTTTGGTATGGGGTGGTATATGTTTGGAAGCACGCGCGGAATTAATACTTATAGAAAATGGGTCTTTAGCTGCACAAAGATACGTCGCAGAGATCTTAGAGTCCCATGTACTGTCTTTTGCACCATCCATAGGCGAATATTTTTTATTTATGCATGATAATGCGCGGCCCCACACAGCGCAAATGGTTCGCGGCTACTTAAATCAGGCCCAAATCGCGCAAATGGATTGCCCAGCAAGATCACCAGACATGAATCCCATAGAGAACGAATGGGACGTTATCGGAAGAAAGATAAATGGAAGAAACCAAGCCCCTAGGATCGTCCATGGATTAAAATTCATGTTAGTGCAAGAGTGGAAGAATTTGTCGCAAAAAATGATTGAGGACGTCATTAAAAGCATGAAGGATCATATCCAGACTCTTATCAGAGCCCGTGGTAGCAATACGCATTATTAATTTTCTTAAATTATTTCTGTAAGTTTTTAAAATACACGATTACATTTGACAATACAGAAATTTCATTTTACTGTATTTCCATTTAATTGCATTTGCGTCATTAATTAAAGTATTTTTTACACAATTATAGTAATTTGTTATAAATTTTGCCTCATTTTAAATATTGAAAAATAAAAACATTCAGTTATTATAATATTTTCTAAGAAATTCAATATTTAACGCGTGTTCCTCTAATTCTGCCGGCGTGTGTATTTTTGCTAATCTGCCCGTAGTAATATATTTATGCTCGTGACTGTACCACTGTTGATCCTAGCTTATAAGATTTGGAGTGGCGGGTGTGAGGGCGGGACGTTCTCCAACTGTTAATGATACCCAAATAATTAAAACGTCAAAGTTAAAAGTAAAAAGTAATTGAAAATACCAAACGCCACAACAAAAGGGAATAGACGGACAATGAACTATGTGCCGTTCAATTGACGTCATCAATTAGGCGAGTCCAGCTGAAATGAATTTAATTTGATACTAGTTGGTCGCGTGCGCATTATTCCACATATAGTGTAACAAAATTGAATGCCACGCGTTACAAAGTCGACTGTAATGAGCAGTGTCTTTGTTTTTTGGTAGGTTTACTTTGGTATGTTGAGTGTTGCATTCTTGAGAATCAAATTTTTTGATTTCACAGTGTTTACAGTTGGTGCAGAGATGGAAGAAAGATCCACAATTGTTTTTTTCGGATCAGGGTGTGGTGAGATTTAAAGGAATATACCCATTCATAGTATAGGTATTAAATATTATTGATCCCGATCCCGATACTGCTTAAAATTAATTATAGTATGATTTATGGTTTGTCCTTGAATGCTTTCCTTTTACAGCCGCTGCCAATAAATAATCCTAATTCAAAATTTTCCGATTGAGATTGACAGTTCAATCTTTTTTCTGATACTATATTGCCACTTATCAATCTCAGTAGTGAAAACACTATGGCAACATGGTAAATGACAAATCGAAAAGTAGAAAACAATCCAGATTGACTTCAATCTATTTTTTTCGATTGATTATTGGCATCGGCCGTTAATATGTACACAAAAAGTAAATTTCTTAGGGCACAAAACAATTTGCACCGATACTAAGTTTAATAGTAAAATGGGTACTCTACTTTTTTCTTTGCGTAGGTATTAGATTATTTTGATTTGAGGTATTTTGTGTATACTGTGACCAAAAAATTATAAAAGTCAGATAGTATGGAAAATTGTGTTGAGTAAGAGCTGATCACCTAGAAGGAATCATTACGTTGTAATATTAATAATAATAATAATAATATGCTTTATTGTACACAATGACAACATACAGTTTTAAGATCACACACTATAACAGTTATGTACAATGGGCGGCCTTATCACTAGTAGCGATTTCTTCCAGGCAACCTTTGGATGGACAGGAGTTATATGTAGATTATTCAGTGTGCAGCAAAAGCATACGACGAAAGAATATTAAAAAGTTGTGTAATAAATAAATGTAACACATTCCATAAACATACAATAAACATTATATATATGTAGACATAGTAAGTACATATATCATAAACACATAATACCATAATAATAGATAGATATCAGTATATAGGTATATAAATTATTACAAAGATTTTAACACAATGGTTATTATAAATAAATAATAATAACACCCAACAGTCACATACATAGTCCTGACCCCACACTAAGATCGAGTCTTGTGTCGTGGGTATCAGGAACTACGAGAGACTTTTCGGTCTCACAAACACCCAGACCCGAAAGAATTATGTTCATTGCGTGGGCTATTCTTTAAAAAAGAAAAGGTTTTATACGGTAATATCGTTCAAATTGTCAACGAAAGGTATATTAAACAAATTGGTGTATTAAGAATGATGGTCAAGTATAGACATTCCGTTCAGTGCTGGTTCGTTAACAATGGAAATGTAAGTTATAGAAATGAGCGGTCTTAATGTATTAGTAATTTCATGCCGCCTGCCGCCTTTAGCAACCAGAACATACAGTATTACAATATTAATTAATAAATGATTGCCAATTAGAGGGTTCTATTGAGATTCCAAATTCATACCTTTAGTTCAGATTATACGACTGGTTTTTGAAGTGAAAACTTCTTTAGCGGCGTTGAGCACTTTTTCTGTAATGGGTATAAAATCTTAAACTCGCGTCAGGACACGTGACCTGATCGTAAGACGAAAAGCGTAAGACGGATGGAGAGTAGACAGCTGTCAGTTAGCTGTCAGTTTATAAAGCTTTGATGAATTGCCAATGATTTTGAGTGGAGATTTCAACATAAACTTTGCAGACGATAGAAATCAACTATTAATTGAATTTTTAAATAATGAATTTGGTTTAACTATGTCGAATGATCGCAATCTTAGCACAACGAAATACAAAACTACTATTGATGCGGTCTTTATTAGACATTTAAATAGGTTCGAATCAAAACTGTTCGTTTCTTACTTCAGCTACCATAAACCTATCGTATCAGTTTTAGAGATTGGCGATGATAGTTCTGGTAATGATGATGGTGAAAAAGTCGTTGAAATTATGGATGAAAGTTGATTTTTCGGAGAGATAAACTTTTTAATGTAAAATAATTGTAATAGTTTTAAAGTGTTAAATTTTTTATGTAATATAAATTGTCATGTTTGTGTACGATAGCGCAATAAATGAATATTGTATTCTACCACATAAATGATAGTACTTTTATACTGATAAAGCAATTGGTGCAAAATTATTCCCTAACCATTCCAAAATATCAAACATGCTCAACGTTAATAATCAAGTTTTCACTTCTGCCGGCACTCCCGGAGTGCAACCCGTCTTTTTTTTAACATTTTACGTAGGAATAAATAATTAGAACGATTTTTTGGATCACGCGAATGATACCCATGGAAATAAAACTGCGGCCCGTGATGTACGACAGCTGTAAGATAATCGAAACGTCATGTAGTTAAAAAAAATAACGAAATCCGCGATTAAAGCCGTGAAAAATATTTTTGTATCATTAATCAAAACGTTCTTTACGAGAATTTCAATACTATAATATAAACATCACCAACTCGTACTAGTCTAGTCTTACGGAGTAAGAACAAAGGTACAAACTTTCTATCACACACAAAGCCCGTAAGAAGCAATATTATTTATATTAGTTCAACTTAAACTAACCAAAACTAAGCCCAATTCGGTCACACTAATGTTTCTTCAAACATTTTATTACATTTCTCATCAGCCGTTACCGAAACTATGCAAATGAATGGACACAAAATTGACAATTACATTCGGAATGTTCTAATGTACGCACGAAGTTTCGTTGACCCGCCTACCAAAATAGGGTATTATCCTTATGGGCTAGGCCGCCACGCCCAATGACGACTGATGGCGAAATATCATGTTTAAATTCCCTTACGCGCAATGTAAGGCTATAAATAAATGGCTAAGTAACAGGTGATTTTTAACATATTGGATTTAGTTTTGTTGGGTCCATGCAATTATTTTGTGAAGGGTTTTTGATTTTGAACTGCAATGTTATCGATATACGTTTTTGAGATTATCTGATGGACTGAAATAATTATCATTGCGGATATATTTGGAGTATCATCATAAAAATAAAATACAAATACACACATACGCAATAAGAAAGTGGGTCATGCTTAAATTCCACGTTTATCCGAATTTTACTTGTACAACTCGATTTTTATTGTGGAAAAATTACTTAAATCTTATCATAAAAATCGCTTACAGCTATAAAAATCACTTGATTGATCACGTGGCTGTGCCAATTGTACAATATTTCACACAGCTGGTAAACACCGAAATTGGTTCAATGCATAAGCCTTGAATGAATGAGATCAGTCTTTCACATGTATTACTGTAACAGCGTAAGGATGCATAACGATAATATTTTATCCTGAATTAAATTGATTTTAATAAGATAACAATTTTCAGCTACAACAAGTAAAAAGGCTTTTTTAAAGGACTTCAATAGCGAACTTTTGGAAGCTACATCCAATAACATAATATGTTCAGTAGTAGATTTAGATATAAAGAAACAAAGAAAGTAATTTTATAAGTACGACTTCAACTTCACACATACAGCACAAAAGATTAATAAATACAACAAACAAAAGGAAAAAAAAAACACTAACAAAAAGAAGAGATTTTTTAATAAAAGACATGTCAATAATTTCTGGCGATCGTTTATTTCTAACTAGTTAAATGATCAATCATATAGAAGTAGATATTATTAGATAATTAATTATTAGGACTGCCCAAGAATTTTTGTATCTTAAGCAGCCAATAAGACACGTCCCACTGCTGTGCATGGACCTACTCTACAATCGAGAGTACAATTGATAGGTTAAAGACATTTTAAATAGAAAAATCATTCATGCAACCTGATAATGGCAAGTTCATCGCTATATTACAAAGATACTAATCAATAACATTATTTTATATGTCAGCTATCACATACAAAAATGATCAAAAACAGATAAGTCAGATATCTATATATCTTCAACTCAATCACTGATGCAAACAATTACTTTGTTTTTAGTTTTGCAAGTTTTTTTTCTTTTCTTATCTATTTTCCCTGTTATCAGTTCTTTGTAAAGAGGTCAGGGTCTATCAAAATCAATTGAATTACTGGGTACCGGTAAAAAACCTTTGATTACTGGGTTATCAACTAATTGACTTTAAGCTGTCGAAAATATCAAATGTTTTATAGTATGAATTTTATAGTACAGTATAAACGTCCGATACTGGAGGACTGCAAATTTTAAATGAAATATTTATTAATTTTACCCTATGTGTGATACGTGTTTCACAACTCTATTCTTATTTGAAGTTCTCGTCAAGATCGGATTAAGTATCAAAACAAGTTATGCTTTTACTAAGTACAATATGTGAAAGTGAATACGAAATAAATAAACTAGTTGATGGTACATTATAAAAAATAAAACCATGAGAGACTATTATTTAAGATAAAAGTCAATTTTAGACTTTTTACAACCTCCTATAAGACCCATTTTTTAAACTTTAAATCTCTTACACATGTACTTATATATCATATGCTTGAAAATATTATATACTTGTATCTCCACGTTTTGTAGATTTATGAATATATACGAAACCATTTAGAAAAGAGGTATGATTTGTCACGCAAATTTGACAGATATTTAACAGCTAATTTAATCATGTTGCTTTTCGGCTGTCGGTGTGCACGTGCATTGTATATTTTCTCATACATTTTTTTCTTAACTACTCATTTGTTATTATGATTGTGAATTATAATCAACTAAGCATACTTTTAATTGTAGAGAAGGCTCATGTCCTGCATTGGGATGTGTATGGGCTGATATAATTTTATACAAGCATACTGAAATTGATATTCCAATATAAATAATACACAGTACATTTATGTTTGGTTAAAAATAAAATACTTTAAAGTTTGTTTAAAGAAAATTGCCAAAATAGTCATATTTTTAATACAAATAATCGTATATTTTATGTTAAAATATATAGTATACGCAAACAAAGCGATAAAAGAGATATCTGCAATTTAAATTGTCTCGACAGCTTAACAGCACTCCAGTTTATACTAATTAAAGTTAATTTTAGAATCATGAATGACCAGGGGTGTAAAACTTACCAGTTGTATTTTTTCATATCTTCTGCTTACTACTGTAATAGTGTTGCTAATAACATCAATAGATTAGCACAAATTTTGCATAAAAACTAAAATACAATATATAATAGATTAGCACCAATTTTGCATAAAAACTAAAATACAATATATAATAGATTAGCACCAATTTTGCATAAAAACTAAAATACAATATATTACTTGTGAATACAATGAAAATTATCGGTACCACCCTCAGCCACAAATAGTCTACTTCTGAACATGAGCTTCCCCGAAGTATAACCGCAAAGTTCTGTCACCTAACATTGTAGCGATATCCTGCGAACTTCGTTACATAATAAACACCTTAAGGACGAAAACAAGACTCAGCCAAATTAAAAGTATAAAACTTATAACTAAAACAATATAGCCATAACCCCATAAAACCGGACGAGTAATTTTTTAGAAAGTTTCAGTGATATATACGGTTCGAACGCAGAACCTTCATTTTTGTGGTCGTTATAAGTACTATTATGCCAAAATAAATGGTTCCAATTATTTTCTATAATCAAATTGGGACTTTTGATGTCAGACAGAATACATTTATATGACTAAACATGACATTGACAGCGCTTATGGATATGAAATAATATGTTACGGGTAATATCGTAGCTTCAGATGAATAAAATAAATTGTCTCTAGAGATTAGTTTCGGAAAACTTAGTAAATAAGAAAGCAGGGGTAAAAAATCAATAGATTCTACTTAGTACATATGCAAAAAATATTAGGCTTTCTAGAATTTGGGAGAAAGACTTGGAAGAAAGGCTTTCCAGACGTATTAATTTAGGAATTTTATATGTCATATTTCAAAATAATCATCCAAGTGGCTAAAACTGAGTGTACATATTTACCTACACCTAAATTCCAATTTATCGTTTGTATAATATATTAATTGTACAGTAGCATATGAAAAAAATACTTCTATTGGTAACTCTCAGCTGGTAAGCCGATATGGAAACAGCACCATAAATTGCATTATTCAGGAAAATAAATAGAATTAAAATGCATTGACTGTACGGTTGAGTACAATGCTGAGGTCTTAGGTCCGAATTCCGGGTCGGGTAGAGTGATATTGGCTTATCTATTCATTATCAGCCTGGAGTCAGAAATTTGTGCCCGATATATACCGGGTATATCAAGACTGCTACCGAAAACAAAGCTGGGTGGTAGTTTTACTACATACACAATGCAACTAAAATTTTCGCAAAGAAACGCGACATTAATTTTTAATATTTTTTTAAATATCGTCATTTTTGGGTGGTAAATCCATAGTTTTTGGTAAAATAATAATACACTGTTTTATGCCTTAGAGTATTTATAAGTAAAAGGTTATACACTATTATTTTAGAAAAAAATGTATTTACCACCCAAATATGGTCATAGGAAAAGAATTACAAAAAAAATGACGGTTTTTTTTTGCAAAATTTCCTATTGCATTGTGTCTGAAGTCGCTTAAACAACCACCCGGCTTCGTTTTCGGTAGCAGTATTGATATACCCTGTATAGGCTCGCCCCACTTCGTGAAGCGGAACATAAATTACGAAAAGTGAGTAACCGGGCATCTCTGCTTACCCATTCTGGGAAAAAAGCGTGGCTTTATGTATGTGCATTGTACTGAGAAATATTAATAAGTAAAATTTAATGATAATTTTTCCTCACAACTTAAATAAAACGTTTACGATTAATTATCGTATAATTCCCTTTGGAGAAGAAAAAATAACTTTGCAGTAGAATATTCGGGAACTTAATACTTTCGCCGAATTACGCATTCGTTGAATAAATTCGGTGAAGTTTGGGCAGATTGTGTGTAAATCAGATTAAGTAGAACAGTGGGAGCTCATTGCTTTTGAATCCACCTGAGTTTCCGGATTGCTAAGTTTATTTTCAATTTAATATAGTTTGATGGAAAACCAATTTCTTTTAGATATAAACGTAATTTGGATCAACATGAAAGGGTCTACAGAAATCTGTTATTTATCGTTATATGCCAAATTAACTGTGTGGTACATCCCACGGCATTTTATATTATCATTCTCCGAACAAATGTGTTTGTACGTAATATATTAAGATAAGTGAAACGTGTATCATTTTGATGTATGGCGATGTATTAATTATGACAGTCGGCCTAATTGTTCATTTTATATCCATGCATTATAAAATGGTGATAAATGTCCATTGCATGCAATATTTTAATGTATTCCTTGAAAGTTTATGGAGTAGAAATATAAATATTAGTGCTATTAACAAAATGGATCGCATGGAGTTTTGTTTTTCGACAAAAATCATTTTTTTGTCAGTTCATTCTGACATTCAGATTTTTCCTGACATTTTCGACTAAAATAAATAAAGTCGAATATTGCGAACTGATAATTCTTGATTTTTTTTAGCGGGAGGTGGCATATACGTTGTTAATACGCACATGGGCTTATTCAGCGAGATACTGGTTACAAGTTCCATCTAGGGCACTCCAATTTGTGAGTTTTTCAATTCCGAAATTGATCTACCCGTATTTATGTTTCCTCTGAACTTAGAATAAAGAAGAAGTACCCAACGAATTATAATAGAACGAAAGGTTGTAAAAAAATGATAGAGCTATTATAATTTGGATATTCAGATCCTTCATTCATCCATAATGCTCACGTTTTAAGTTGCACTTGCAGATACATGGTTACTCATAATAATTAATTCTGCATAAACTAAGCCACAAAGAATCTCCATTGGATGAACTATTCGAAAACAATGTGTATTACAGACATTCTATGAATTTTCATGAGAAAACTTATCTTGTTACAATTTAATTAATAACGGATAATACTTGAGATATTATTTCGAGTAGGCGGAGGCCACTAGTGCCATCTACAGTTCACAGAGGTTATTTCCGTCCCAAGATACGAAAGGCGACGATTCTATCACCATTCCAGACACGAATTCCAAACCTAGGCTCTTTACATGCGTTTTCAAAGTGAAAAATCATACTAGATTGCTTGCAGTTGGAATCGATATCAGAATAAAGCAGTTTACAGCTGATATTGCCACTGGAACAATGATGAGAATAAAAATAACAAAGGAGATTTAGTATAATATATTATTAACTTAAATATTTTGAAGTATATAAAATACCTAATTATAAAATGAATATCTTGACGCTTAGGGAGTTATTTAGCTCACT
This sequence comes from Hyles vespertilio, assembly GCA_009982885.2. Classification (NCBI taxonomy): domain Eukaryota; kingdom Metazoa; phylum Arthropoda; class Insecta; order Lepidoptera; family Sphingidae; genus Hyles; species Hyles vespertilio. Next base: position 9,504,841 of record CM042815.1, on the reverse strand, counting down.
ACAGTTGCAATATCTTGATCTGAGACAGTTGTAGTATTGAATAGTACTAGACCTTACTGAGAGACAAAATACTTTTGAGAATACACTCTAGTAAAAAATGTAGTAAAAAAATGATTAATACAGCACAGTTTTGTATTACGTAATATGTTGACTTAATTGGCCCGGTGTTTTCCCCGGTCACGATAAATATAAAATATTGACACTCAAATGAAGCTTCATTTTATTGCAATTACATAATTCTCGGAATTTCGATTCAAAAGTTACGAATGGAAACTTAAATACCATGTATCGGCAGAATTTTACAAAGGTGACGTAATTTTCGATACATCATCAAGTTATTGCACAAAAAGTAATATAATTCGATTACACATCAAAAACATATTACAGGTTAATACATACAATAAGTAAAACTAAAGGGAAACAATTTGTACTGCGGTACGTTTTAAAATTAAATGTACCTGATAAATGTTTTATATAGCTTCCTATCGAACTATATAATATTTTATTAAAACATCGTATCTTCGGTACTATTTTTTTATTAAAGATAATTTCATTTACTATTTTTATTCTACGATAAAAACACTTTTATGCGTTCTCGGAAAAAAAAATCTATGTTTAATTATTTATTTATTCACTACAATTTTTTTTCGCCTTGTACCGTCGTATTAAAAAATATTATTATATTTTATAACTGAATGAAGAAAATAAGGTCATTGTCAGCGCATTTCACTCTTTTTTTTACAAAAATAAAATAAAGTCCGTGTTACTTTATGAAATATAACACTTTGGAGTTTTAGATGGTTCAAGTTGATATTAAATAAAATTATAAAATTATTATTAATTTCAACACAGTATAACGCTGTAGGCCGCTTCCAACAGGTCATTGTGGAGATCCTTGGGGGAGGCTTATGTTCAGCAGTGGACTTCCTGTGGCTGATATGATGATGATGATAACAAATTGGTCTTTAGGAATTACGTTTGGCCGAGCGCTCCATACTCAGCGCCCTCTATCTCAAAAACGGCTCGACATACAAAAAAAGGTTTCATATGAAATTCGCACAGAATTATAAAAAAATCTACAACTTTCATAATAAATGCAAATACAATAAACGGTAAGACAATAAGATATGCTCCACTAATATTTTTGCGTCTTTTCTCCCTGCATATCCACTAAGAACGCTTACACGTTGGCATACAACTTTTGAGACATTCCTTTTTCTAAAATAAAAGTGTACAAAAATTCAGCTTAATCCGTTAGATTTCGCGATGAAATGTTTAAATTACTGCACTATATACCTCAGTATAATAGTGGATCTATTTTCCTATTCGTCTAAAAATAACTGAAAATGCAATATTATCTACTTTTCGCTAATTTCTACTACTATATTCGTACATTTGTATTATTTTTAGTACACACGTCAGGACCATGGTGCGTTAAGCACCATAAAATTATTGGTGCGTAACCTCATTAGTTGAACGAACTATAATTGACACACCGGCTGACCTGTCAATTAAACTGGCGCACGAGCACCACAATGACATTTTTTCGTTGATATTGTATCGTTTAAACTCCTCTGATTGTACTAGATATTATCTTGTATTCTTCAGAAAAATGTGATCAGATCGAATATTAACCGTTCTGTTATTTGAGTTAAAGTTAAATAGAAAAATATTTTGCGTTACACACATCCGTACTCTGAGACATTTAATGTTAATTAAATCATTGCTTTTTGTAAATTCTGGAAACAAATCTATAGTCTACTGAACAATTAATTGACATGAAATGTACTGAGTGCGCCCGTCAGTCTATACTCGTATATGATCGTAATAGCTTTAAGTGATCATTTTATGGGATGATATTGTTGCTAAATCATAATTTCCTTAAATAAAAAAGTCAAAATCTCTCAGTCTCAAAATATTTATTTGTATTGTGTAGATTTCCGATGTCATCATCATCCTTTAAAGTTCGAACCTCCTAATGTGGATTCCCAACTTCACCAATATTACGCGATATCCTCAATTTATCGAGTCCCTTAACTTATGTGATCTTCAATCATGAAAGCCCCTTGACTTATACTTTTATTATTTAAATTATGTACCACAAGCCAATATTAATTATAAATTACTCGGATACTTGTATAGTGTCGAACGGAGTTAAAATTTTGATCCAAAGGTATAATCATTTTTCATTAAAGATTATCCTCGAGTTATTGAAAACATTCAGACGAATTTGGTGTAACTAAGATTACCCGTAATACTCGCCTGATTGATACAGATTATATTATTTGATGTGACCTACATTCTTTGAAGTCTCCCCATATATTAATAAAAAATTAAATTACTTAAATATGTATTGATTAACTAAAATAGGAATTCATATACTTCAAACTGCCTCTACAATCCTGAAATCATAGAATCTTCATTCCAATTTCGAATTTTAAAATTACGCTCGCGAACGTCATACCTTAAACGTACGAGGGAGCCTATACATTAATTTGGTTTGAGACAATAGCCTTGATTCGCAAATATTGAAGAGTGAAGGTATCTACTGCGGAGTGATTTCTATTAAGAAGCCTACGTGATAGGATTTCTGACGACTTAAGCCAATATTGAAATATTGACCCATCAAGCGGAATATATTGCAGGAAATGTTTATAGAAAAAACGACAGAAAATGCGACTGTGAATTGAGAACCTCCTCCTTTTTTTACAGTCGTTTAAAAAGGACGCAAAAAGACAATAAAACACAGGTACAGAGGAACGATTTACAAAAAATGTGTGCTTAAAAATATACTTCTGTGTAAAAAACTTTTTACAAACATGAAACATACGGTAGGCGAAACATTAAAGGAATTTAATTGTTTTCAATATTTTTTTTACTTACCTGAACAAACAGAGATGAAGAAAAGTACAGCCGTTGTAGACCACCGCATTTTGAAACCCACGATTACACAATACACGACATATAACGAGTTGGGTACCGTACTAGTACTTAGTACTGTAAACTTTTACGCGGCTCTGCGCTGTGGAGCCGGCTTGTTTGAAGCGACGAGCGCCTGTGAATTCCGTAATGGAACTACTCTGATCATTGGCCACGGACAAGTGGCAACCTTTGACACGCATGCGCACAAATGTCACCTCTTGGCAATAAAATAAAACTTTAAACATTCATTATAACGGCTAATTGGATTATTTCATATTTATTTTTGTATCATGCTGTATTTTTTGTGGGGAGTTTTAGTTTTTAGGACGTTTATATAGGGTGTTTTTTTGTGTAAATGTAAATTGAAATTTTTATGTCTAATACATACAAATTGTGTCTGTCAGACTGAAATAGGTTACTGATGTAATATGTCTACGACCTAGTTAGATTGTGTTAAGGATCAATAACTTTGTCTTATTCCTACTGGATATTGATATCGTGCGATGTGAGTATGTGTTCAAAATTATTATGATTAACTTTAATTTATGATAAAAAAAAACACTGCCAAGATCAAACAAATGACATGACATCATTTTGCACTAAATGACACCGCACAACAATTTTAATTGTTCATCCTACTAACATTGCAAATTAAACTTTTTTGAGTACTGATGTATCTACTAAATAAATTTTGATATAACTTGACAAAATTGAAGGTTATATACAAAAAAATACAAATAAACTATGATATATATAAAATTTTTCTTGGGTAAAGCGAGACGGCCCGCTATTAATTTTTTAAATTCTAAAACTTGATTGATACTTAAGTCATTTAAAATCTGATACTTATTCATGTTCTCAATACCTATATCTTGAGTCATACGAATGTACAGCATTTTTTTTTTATTGCATTGTATGGCGAGACGAGCAAGCCGTTCGCCTGATGGTAAGCGATACGAACGCTCATGAACAGTAGCAACATTCCACTGCGCTCGCCATCCTGAGACATAAGATGTTAAGTCTCAATATGTCCAGTAGTTGCTCTGGCTACAATGTCCTTCAATCCGAAACACAACAGTGCATTTAAGCAGTGTTGTTTCACGGGAGAAATAGACATTGCGGTGGTACCTACCCAGATGGCCTCTCACATATGAGAGACCTACCACCAGTAAACCAGCATCTACACTAATATAATAAAAAGGTAAAATTTGATTGCTTCTTTTCATTGAATAAGCTCTAAAACTACTGAATCGATTTAAAAAATTATTTCACCATTAGAATCACACAGTATACCTGTTATTTTTGCTACTACCTGGGAGCCTTTGATCAGTATTTTTAAAAAGATTGCTCACTATACCCTAGCTTGTTATACCTCGCTGGATAGCCAATTAAACGGAGATATTATTATACCTATCTGCAGCATAATTGTTACAGATTTTTTTTGTAACATTTAGGAAAGAAAAAAATATTTTTAACGTATTATTTTAGTTAGAATTTCATCTCCCACGACCCAGTCGGTTCAGTAAAGTGTAACTTTAGTGTTGAATAAAATAAAGTAACTTATACACTACACAAAAATTGCAAATACAAATAAATTTATGGCAAGAAAACAAAAAAATGGTCCAATAGGCAAAAAAAAAAAGATATTTTAAAGAAAAACCTTCAAAGTCAAATAACGTGGAAACGGCTTAGTTAAGGGCACAGGGTCTCATAGTCAAATCAGTCAGGAATGATAGAAACTACAACCTCTTAAAGGATCTAGGTCGACTTAACCTGTAACCCTGTACATATATATTGTAGGCCCATCAAATCGAGAAGGGAGCGGAAAGGAAAAAAGACTGAAAGAGGAAAGGTGTATTGGATATTTGCGAATCTATTGCATTGTGTAGTGATAACAGGTTCGACCCTGGATATAACTCAAACTTTAGCGTCATTTATGTAATGTTTGTTAATTACCAAGCACTTTAACAACGAAGGAAACGTCTTGAGGTAACCCGGAATAACAATACTGACATCTGTCGCCTTCATCATCGTTGTTTTATTTTTATTGCAATGACTGGCGAGACGAACATGCCATTCACCTGTTGGTTAGCGATACGACATAAACAGTAGCAACCAAACAACAATTTGAATTAAAAAGCAATGCTTAGCATTTTACTGCGTTTGCCATGCTGAGACCAACGTTGTTAAGTCTCAGTATGTCCTATAGTTACTCTGGCCACAATGTCCTTCTATCCGAAACACAACAGTGCAATTAAACTGCTGTTTGGCGGGAGAAATAAGCATTGCAGTGGTACCTACCCAGGCGGCCTCTCACATATGAAAGGCCTACCGCCAGTTTTTATGCAATTCTGATTCAACGGGAGTCTCTTTCGACTAGGCTAGGTAAACATCTCGGGTCGTTGGATATCTAGGTAACATTCGATCCATTCATACAATACGGTGAACTGTAGTCTCTTTGTCGTTGTATTATTTAATTTAACATGCACAATTGAGTGTCAAAAACACGCAGAGATAAATTAAATTATATATTTCTTCTATCGCAATACAATGACAATATACAATATTCTAGTTACGATTTACAAGTGACCGTATTAAAAACATAATTCCAACCTTATTAAAACCCAATCAGTATTAAATATAACATTGTTTTTCAACAATTTACCATTTCATTATAAACAATCCACAAGTACTTTAATTACAACTGCAATTATCATACAATTCCCTAATCAGAAAATAAAGTTGAATTGAATCATAATTCAATTAACAGAGAACGATTATCATTTTATTTGACCAAATAAAGATATAAAAATATTAACAACATTGATTGCAGATAATGGAAATCAATTCACGATGCTATCAGTGCACCTAATTATTCATTTTATTGCAGTACTATTTTCGTGAACGAGTACACCTAACTTCCGTGAGCTACGGGAAATTACTATTGGCAAAACAAGGATGTTTTTTAATTGCAGTTAGGTACAAATTTATTACCTTACTACGATAAAAGATAAAAGGAAGGGTAATGAGTAATTTATTTTTTTATTTTATTAAACACAAAACAGACTACAATCATGTAAGCTTCATACGTGATACATATTATTAGACAATAATTATAACCCAAAACATGTATTCCAAAAAGTAATTAACAAGTAAAGCTACACACTATAGAGTTAAATAAGGTAATAGATAGAGTAACAAGTAACGTTAACTAAACAATATTATTATGTGCGGTTTATGGAATGTGAATCTTTGAGGATATAGTGAATTTGTCGTTTTAAGAGTTGATATTATTATTAAATAAGTCGATATTAGGATATTTTTTGCTGAATTCGTTATATTGTCTACACATACGTATTATGGGATTATAATAAGAAGTATTATTGCGATTTACTCTAAGGGAGAAAGTATTGGGCTTGGAAATTTATTTATTTTATTTAACATATTTATTGTATATATTTTCTTATGCAATATGCGAGTATATAGTATTATTTTATTATTGAACTAGCTTTTTCCCGATATTGTCTTCGTGATTAATTGTATTTACGATATGTCTTATAAAATTAAAACCTTACAATTTGTCATTATTTTATTTATCTATAATAAGTAGATACTACTAAACATAATAAGCTCCCACCTCTTAAATTTCTAATACCGGAACCACGTACAAATTTACTAAATCTATATCTATGTAGTTGTTTTTTTATTTTCATTTTACAAACAGGCACTTCCATTGTAGACCAAGAGCCCGTGGCGGCCAGACCTTCGTAATTTTATAAGAGCTGAAAGTTTGTGTGCGCATGCCTCTGACATAGGCATCACACAATTAGCTATAATGAAGTTCCGATCGTGGTTGCTTTGGAAGTTATGAGCTTCAATGTTTCTGGCAATATGAAAGAACCATCCAAAGTGTCTGAATACTAAGGAAATATTTGTTTATAGTTGCATTAATAACACATATAAAATTCAGATTTTATACTAGAACGCTGACAAAATTACATTATGTTGAAGTTTTAAGATTGCGTGATATTTAATAACATGTAATTTTACCGGCGTTATTGTATAAAACCTGAATTTCATATATGTTATGAAAGCAACTATAAACAAATATTTCCTTAGTATTCAGACACTTTGGATGGTTCTTTCATATTGCCAGAAACATTGAAGCTCATAACTTCCAAAGCAAACACTTGATCTATTGTATTTACATCTATAGACAACTCCGGCAAAGTACAAAAGCCTCCCTGATGCTAACTGACTGTTACAGTCTATGCACATTTACAAATCTAGGATTGTATATGTGTTCTGTACTTGCCCCTATACGTCCCACTAAAGGGCGGAGTCAGCTTTAAAAAAAAACATGAAAAAATAAGAACCGTTTTTCATATTTGGAATAAATTAAAATAAAAAACTACACGTACGTTGTACATTCGATTTCGAATTAAGAGCCGTGAATGTATCAAATGCCTAAAGGCCGGGTCTTAACCCAGACGTCGCGTCTGACAAACAGTTTACAGGCCGTGAGCAACCGCGCAAGCTATAAAATTGTATCCCCAGGCATACACTGCCAAGCAATTTTGGGTCAGTAAGTGAGCGATCCTCATAACTTATAGCAGTTGGACGTTATGTACAGTATTACTGCCAAGTTTCTCGGTACATGCGTCACGACAGACGCAACTAACCTAGTAAGCGGCACCGTACATTGCTCGCTTACCAATCTATAAAAATTCGCATACAATGCCTCAAAAAAGTACGATTATTACATTGTTTAATAATGAAGATCAAAAAAAGCTAAAAATCCTTGTTATATAATTTTTAATTATTGTTACGGTTTAATTATTGTTATTTATTTATACATCGGAATTATCCAAAGCACCCAAATATTTAAAAAATACCGGAAAAATTCAAAACTACAATAGGTTACATAAGCGATCTATGTGCTTCCTTTTTCGTATTCATACGTTATGGTTAGTAAAACTTCTATTACTACATTTTGTTTGATGACAGATATTACCGCAATGTTTTGTCACCCGCTTTGCACGGAGGGAAGTGGACAATAATTTATTTGCAACTCCTCCTATTCATTTAACTTTCTGATTAATTTCGTTGCGGGTTAAAGACAAGTTAGACATTCCCGGAGACTCGCCGAGCTTCAATGCTCGGTGTTGTGTGATCCTGGCTTACAGGAGTTACAGTGGTGGGTGTGAGGGCGGGATAGTCTCCTAAGATATTACCGCAAGTCCAATACATCAAACATCCCATCCAGATATATTCCTTCCCCTGATTGCTCGTTCCTTGTAAAGTCTGGCAGCGTGTGGAAGATTCTCATTTAGTTAAGGCATTTGGCAAGTCGAAGGATATTACATAACAGTTCCTCCATGCTAATCTCGTAGAAGCGGGTAGGCGCTATGGATTGTTAGGTCCTGTATTCAATTCCAAAGTTCGGTGTTTAACAATTTGTGTTTTTTAGTACAAAATCAATGTATTCTTTGAGATTTATTGTTAGAATAGACACTTTCTAGTTACTATGCCACTTATAACAAATTGTTCTGGAAAAGGGCTCTTGTAAAATATCGATTTTGATTTCTTATAATTCATGTTCATTGGAATGAGATAAATAATAATGAATACTCGTCTATTTCGAGGATTTTTTATTGCCTCTTACTTGTGTTGGATGAATAAGACCGATGGCTTTTTTATTGCTATAAATGGCGAGAAGATCGTGCCCTTTGCCTGTTGTTAAGCGATACGACCGCTCATGGACAGTAGCAACAATTAACAAGCCACTGCGCTCGCCATCCTAAGACATAATATGTTAAGTCTCCATAATATGTCCTTAAAACCGGAACACAATAGTGCGTTTACACTACTATTTGGCGGGAGGAACAGACATTGTAGTTGCACTAACCCAGGTAGCCTCTCACATATGACAGGCCTACCAGTGAAGATTAGATATCTAACTTAAATATGTCAAAAATACGAATAAACTCAAAAATCTGCTTCTGAATACCGCAATGCTTCTTACAGCATCTGATACAACCCAAAACTATCTTGCTTTGGAGTCGTTTATTATGGATTATGACACTCACACATATATATACAGGGTGTCTCAAGACTGCTACCGAAAATGAAGCCGGGTGGTAGTTTAAATGACTACAAACACAATGCAACTAAAAGTTTCGCAAAGAAATGCGACAATTATTTTTTTATGATTTTTTAAATATCATCATTTTTGGGTGGTAAATCCATAGCTTTTGTCAAAATAATAATTTAAACTCTTTTATACCTTAGAGTCCTTATAAATAAAAGGGTATACACTATTATTTTACGAAAAAATGAATTTACCATCCAAATACGACCATAAGAAAAAAATACAAAAAAAATCGTCGCTTTTTTTCAACTTTTTCTGTTGCAATGTGTCTGAAGTCAATCCGGCTTCGTTTTCGATAGCAGTCTTGAGATTGATGTCAATCAACAAAAAAAGCGACTTTTTTTTCCTAAAATAATAGTGTATATCTGGGGGCGCGGCCGAGCCCCCTCCAAGTCGAGCTATAGGCCGTAACATCCTTTTCTCGAAGCAATTCAGACCATTTTCAACCCCCTATAACTTTGTTGTGGCTAAAGCATGAAGCCTGAATTTTCAGTTACTAAGCAGGCATTGTGTAAACATGGTATATTTAAAATTTTATTCAATTTGAACCAGTAGTTTAAGAATTGTAACTAGTCAAACTTTCTTAATTTTGTCACTCACTGACTGACTGACCGATCATCAAAAGTCTAAGGCACTTCTAGCAGACATAGAACCTTCAAATTTAGTATATAATTAGTGTTTAGTGTCTAAAGTAAGGGAAAATTCAAAAATTTCATAATTTGTGTCTAGTTTTCTAGATAGACCAACTGCGTGAATAACTTGCTTTGTAATCCCATATAAATGTATAGGATTATAAAGTTACATTTGCAGTTAATGAATAATTGTACCCGTATATAATGGAATAATAGTTGTAGATAGATATCTATATACATGAGGCATAACAGGAGGGGATATAGAGAGGGAAATGGTGTATTCAGCCCATGAAACTGTACAACATTCCTCTAGAAAAACATGACGAAGAAAAACTTGCAAATAAATAGACTAATTAGCTCGAAATTATCAATTACAATGAAAGAAAGAACATTAATAATCAAATCCGCTATATTTGTGATAAATTGATACCTACAAAAATAAGAAAAATCCATAAGACAGAGGCTTTAAGAAAAAGCGTTAGTGATATCCTAGAAGTAAGAAGTACCGAAAAGGAAAAAGTAGGACTCTACAAAAAGACGTGAGATCCCATCAAAAACATCCTGTAAAAATTTTCAAGTCTCGCAGCTCAGGTTTTCTACCGCAAAAAGTTGTGAGATGCATGTAATACCATGTCGATTAATTTATTTATTCCTTAAGGGACCTTCTATATAAAGTTATTACGTTAAATATTACCATATCAATATTAAAAAAACGTTACATTATGTTTTCATGCGATGGCCAAGTCGATCCATTTATTTAAAACGTAAAGAATTTTTAATATTGATATGGTAATATTTAACGTAATAACTTTATATAGAAGGTCCCTTAAGGAATAAATAAATTAATCGACATGGTATTACATGCATCTCACAACTTTTTGCGGTAGAAAACCTGAGCTGCGAGACTTATAAATTAATCGACATGGTATTACATGCATCTCACAACTTTTTGCGGTAGAAAACCTGAGCTGCGAGACTTGGATTTTTTTTACAGGATGTTTTTGATGGGTTTAATTTATAAATACTCTAAGGTATAAAACAGTTTAAATTATTATTTTAGCAGTCTTGATATACCCGGTATATATATATATATATATATATATATATATATACAGGGTATCTCAAGACTGCTACCGAAAACGAAGCCGGGTGGTAGTTTTAGTGGCTACAAACACAATGCAATTAAAAATTTCGCATAGAAACGCGACAATTATTTTTATGATTTTTTAAATATCGTAATTTTTGGGTGGTAAATCCATAGTTTTTGCTAAAATAATAATTTAAACTCTTTTATACCTTAGATTACTAGTAAATAAAAGGTTATACACTATTATTTTAGGAAAAAATATATTTACCACCCAAATAAGGCCATAATAAAAAAATAACAAAAAAAAATTGTCGCTTTTTTTTTGCAACTTTTTCTGTTGCATTGTGTCGGAAGTCGCTTAAACTACCGCCCAACTTCGTTTTCGGTAGCAGTCTTGATATACCCTGTGTATATATATATTACTTCACGCAATAATTACTAACAAACATTTGGAATAGCTCATCTAGTAAAATTTTCTACCAAAATACGTTTGTCCCCACGCATCCCCTATTCTAAATACTTATTCATTCAGTACGTCCTACGCGTAAATATTGCAGAAAAGTTTTACTGTTATGTCTCACATGGACCTTTGCAAATTTTCTTTACTGTGAACTTTTTGTAAAGGATTTTCCAACCCATCCAATCGGGAGGGGAGCGGAAAGGAAAAAGGATGGGAAGAGGAAAGGGGTATTGGGTATTCGGCAATCTCACTCATCGAACGAAAGATCTTGCTTCACGGCGATTTCTTATAAGGTAATGGGACCCCGGGCGAGCCTGCCCATTCATGCTATTAAGTCGGCTGGAAATAGCGTGGCTGTATCACGAAGTTGTTTTTTTAAAATATAATACACTTGATTGTGAATTAGCCTCATTTATGCAATAAGTAAAAGCCTGCTTTAATAAGAGTGAGCATCGGTTCGAATTCCATATCGAGTTTTTTTTAGACCTGGAGGATATTAGACCAAAATAAATTCGTAATTTTGATGAGTAGAATATAAGACTTTAAATGATCGATGTTTAAAACTGTTTTTTATATTTATTTGTATTAACACTTAATGAAATGGTTACTATCCTTATTACATTCATCACACAGATGCTTATACCAACATATATTTTTTGAACAAATTTACTAGAAAATTATTTTTTAATCGCAGTTTTGAATAGCCTATAAATATAATAGGGTTTCAAAATTTATTAGTTGAGAAAAATGGTTTTTGTTACGATCCCTTCACAAACATTGCAAATGCTACAATTTGCTATTAAACGCATGCCGATAACTTATCGATAGCCCATATATTGGAAGGTTCAATACCAATTTTGTCGGTAATATTTTCTTTTGATGATACATTCATTTTATCGTTAATAAATCTAAGATTGGTGAATTTTATCATCAAATCTATTTGCAATTTGGCGTTGTATATAAACCTGTGGCTTTTTTGAAATTGTATCATATTGGAAATCAACTAGCCAACATGTGGGTGAAGGTCTTGTGCTTAGCCGCTGTTTTTGCAGGTAAATTAAATAATAAGAATCATTAACTCATAATTTGGTTATGGGAAGGTATAGGTATCAGCTTGAAAATCGACCACCATAGACAATGGTGGGGAACGTACAATTATGCCATAATGAAAAACAAGTCACAGTGATTCACGAAATTGTGTTATGTTGTGGGTACAACCTCTTTTTGGCTTCAATCTGATCGAAATTATTGTGCTGACAGGCGATAGATTACAAAAGCCATAAAAGGTTCGAATCAAGAAGCTTATACCCAAATGGAGATTGCATTCCGTATATAAAAGTGAAGCACAAAAATTTGACCTCGAATGACGTTGCTACTGATTGCTATCCTTTTCTTTCGAGTGACAATGAATGAAAATGACTTTTTGTTCATTCATTGTCACTCGAATGCATTAAATACAGCCCAGAAATCCGACGTCTTACGCGTTGCGTCATTATATCTCGGAGTTTATTCTACTTCAATTTTACTCCGGTGGTAAAAGTGGATTTGAATGTTTAATGCTATAGTATATCCCATCAAAAACATCCTGTAAAAAAATCCAAGTCTCGCATGAAAACATAATGTATTGTACAATTTATACATAATGCTGCTGGCCAAGTCGATCTATTTATTTAAAACGTAAAGAATTTTTAATATTGATATGGTAATAACTAACGTAATAACTTTATATAGAAGGTCCCTTAAGGACTAAATAAATAATCGACTTGGTATAACATGCATCTCACAACTTTTTGCGCTAGAAAACCTGAGCTGCGAGACTTGGATTTTTTTACAGGATGTTTTTGATGGGATCTCACGTCTTTTTGTAGAGTCCTACTTTTTTCCTTTTCGGTACTTCTTACTTCTAGAATATCACTAACGATTTTTCTTAAAGCCTCTGTCTTATGGATTTTTCTTATTTTTGTAGGTATCAATTTATCACAAATATAGCGGATTTGATTATTAATGTTCTTTCTTTCATTGTAATTGATATTTTCGAGTTATTTAATCTATTTATTTGCAAGTTTTTCTTCGTCATGTTTTTCTAGAGGAATGTTGTACAGCTTCATGGGCTGAATACACCATTTCCCTCTATATCCGCTCCTGTTATGTCTCATGTATATAGATATCTATCTACAACTATTATTCCATTATATACGGGTACAATGATTCATTAACTGCAAATATAACTTTGTAATCCTATACATTTATATGGGATTACAAAGCAAGTTATTCACGCAGTTGGTCTATCTAGAAAACTAGACACAAATTATGAAATGTTTGAATTTTCCCTTACTTTAGACACTAAACACTAATTATATTATAAATTTGAAGGTTCTATGTCTGCTAGAAGTGCCTTAGACTTTTGATGATCGGTCAGTCAGTCAGTGAGTGACAAAATTAAGAAAGTTTGACATGCTACAATTCTTAAACTACTAGTTCAAATTGAATGAAATTTTAAACATACCGTGTTTACACAATGCCTGCTTAGTAACTGAAAATTCAGGCTTCATGCTTTAGCCACAACGAAGTTATAGGGGGTTGAAAATGGTCTGAATTGCTTCGAGAAAAGGATGTTACGGCCTATAGCTCGACTTGGATTAGTATATTTATTTCAAAAGAATAAATTAAAATTATTAGTCTTGAGTGGCTAATGTTTAAAATATCAATTCAAAATGTATGACTAATTCAGATTTATAGGCAAAAAGAGTTAAGTGCGTTGGTGTAGCACCGTAATGCAAGGATGGAAAGGGTAAGAAAATAAGCTTCCATATTTTATATGAGTTTACGTTCTTACCCCTTACCAACTACTATTACGGTGTGACCCCAACGGAACTTAAAATTTATTTTATTTGTATTGGCCTCAATTGGATTATATGTTCCTCAAGATATAGGCGTGAATTTAGTACATAATTCAGTTTACTTTTACAGCATGCGAGGCGAATTCTGCACAACCGGCGCAAAGAAATTTAAGGATTAATAAATACTACGTTTTCACAAGGTAAGCTAATATTACTATAAAATTAAATTATGGAATAAAAGCCGCTCGTACGAATTATATATTAAATAAATAGTCTATAGAGCAATTAGAAATAGCTGTGCCCGATAGTTTTTAAACAGCAAGTTAAATAATGTACATGTATGGAAATGCGCTATTCTCTGGAAACTTGGAAGTAAATCAAAGCGGCGTAGTGGCATTTAGACTACAAACGTTTTTTTATATTACAATGTATGGCGAGACGATCATGCTGTTTGCCTGATGGTAAGCAATACGACCATTCATGAACAGCAGCAAAACCAAAAAACAGCTTGAATTACAAAGCAATGTTTGGCATTCCACTGCACTCGCCATCCTGAGATATACACACATAACATGTCATGCCTCAATATATCCAGTAGTTACTCGGCAATGTCCTTCACACCGAAACACATCAGTGCATTTACACGCTGTTTGGATGGAGAAATATTCTTTAATTATTAATTTTATGACACAGGTATTTGTTTCGGGTGCGGGTGTTTGTGAGATCGAAAAATTTCTTTTAACTTCTGAAACCCATAACACCATATTCGATCTTAGTGTGGGGTCAAGATCACGTGTGTGACTTTTGGTTGTATATTTATATATTTTAATAAAAATGTGTTCACAGGGCTAATCGAAGGGATGCGTATGAATTGGACGAAACCAACATAGCCAATTCTCCGATTGTGGATTCCGATGACACCGTTGTAGTGATACATGGCTTTGGCGGCACCGCCTTCTCTACACTTAACCCAACTGTCCAGGAAGGTACCATCTCGTTTATATTATTATTATTGCATCGAAAACAACCTCTGTCTTATTATTTTCTTCTCCTTTGCTGTGGAGGGCTAACTGCACAATTATCAAACTCGTCAAATTAATTACACTAATTGATTTATTCCTTAACAAGTTATGGCTAGTCATTAAAATGCATTAAAGGTAATTTTATCCTGGCTTGAGACGTTGCAGTGGGGGGAAGATAAGATATAAACTCTAGAGGGCAGAAGATATAAACTCTAACGTACAATAAAAATATTATAACCTATAGTATTTAATGGCATATCTAAAAACTATTTTTAAATCAAATCTATTTTTACTTTATCTAACGTTAGATGTGGGTAAACGAAAAGTACACAGCACGTTTACATACTCAATGTTTGCGATAGCTACTTGCATTATTACAGTTACTTACTGAGGTATTTTATGCCAATTTACAATAGCAATCAGTTTATATTCATAAGTAGGGATCATGCTTTACGAAAAATAAAACATTGAAATATAAAATAATGTTATATATATCAAAACGGTTTGTTAAAATAATGTATGTAATAAATGGTATTTAAAATAGAAAATCTATTAGTGCTTGAATATACAGAGTCCTTTCATAACGGTACTTTCCTAAGAATACTTTCAGAATACCTTTCATAAAGAATTCTACTAGTGATAATTAAAGTATTTACAGCAGAGGAGTGTGGAAGAGGCACGCTGTTGTCAGTCATGACCCAGCACGAATAAATAGGCTCATTCGGGGCAGTACTACAGTCTCATAGGAAGTCAATGTAATGTGACAGCTTATGTTGTCGCGTTTCGTTTTGATGGGCCCGCAGCACATCCATGTTCCCAAATGTTATACATGGTCATGGGCGGCAGTGATCGCATACCATCAGGTCACAATCTGTTTGCTCGTTTGCTGGACCAATAAAAATATTTGTTCTTTTTCATCAGATCTCTTCATAATGACATCTATTAACCTTCCTACATAATGATATAAGCCATCTTTCACAGCATTCTTAAGAAACGCCTCTCTAAACGTGATAGTGGTGGATTGGTCTCTCTATGCAAGCCTAAGCTACTCGAATGCAGTAGTCGCGGTGCCCAGCGTCGGGAGTGCTTTGGCCGACATGCTCAATCTTCTGGCAAACGCCCCGTATAATTTAATAGAGTTTAACAGGCTCCACATTGTCGGTTTCAACCTTGGCGCTCATGTTGCTGGCTTTGCTGGCCGAAGTGTGGAAAGTCGCGTTGCAAGGATTACTGGTAAGTCTTCTCTTTTGTTTTTCACGTTTCATTTTCTAATATATAAAGCCCAAGAATTTGGAATCTCAGGAAGTAATGGTTGAT
This sequence comes from Hyles vespertilio, assembly GCA_009982885.2. Classification (NCBI taxonomy): domain Eukaryota; kingdom Metazoa; phylum Arthropoda; class Insecta; order Lepidoptera; family Sphingidae; genus Hyles; species Hyles vespertilio. Next base: position 9,488,410 of record CM042815.1, on the reverse strand, counting down.
ATGGTCAGGATAATTGTCATGTAACGAAGAAGTCTGTAGGGTACTTTTTATCCCTTTTTAAAGGATTAGGAAAAACACTATTGTCCAGACAATTTTATTTCTAATTTGAGTACATTGCCAATCAAAATATCATGTCGTATGGAAAGAGTAGAAGTTACGTTGTTTCCTACTACAACCAACAGATGGTGCCGTTACAAGATAAATATGTCTGCTCTAAAAATGTATTATGATAATAACATTACTACTGGTGGTACTGATACTACACGGTGGTCGCGGGTTCAAGTCCTGGGTCAAACCTCTGACTTTTCGCAGTCATGTGTGAATTGATAATTAATCATCACGCACTAAAATGGTGGAAGAAAACATTGTGAGGAAACCTGCATACCATAAAGATTTGTAAAAATTTTAACGTAGAGACAACTGGATTACTACAAAATCCAGTACGATATGCTCTAAGTATTCATTTTCGTGAAAAAAAAATCCGTATCATAAGTAATACAAAACAAACTAAAAATAATTACGTGCAACGCTTGTGGAAAAATGGTATCATAGGGGTGAAATAATGAATTATTGTATGAAATGTCAAAAGCACTGAAGCTAATGACGTGAAAAATCATAATTTAATTTGATTAAAATAATTGCATATACATATGTGCCTTTTCAATATTAAAAATGTTAATACTTCACACACAGCTGAAAATCTTGAAAATCCTGTACATATAAATTTGTAAAATAGTATACAAATTAAAATTAACTTTCAATATTAGATATTGCAGTCTCATTTATTTTCCGTCTATCGACATAATACTAATTAAATAATTGTAACCGGTAAAACTATTAAGCATATCGATAAAATAAATTCCGGTCTTATAACAAAGACATATTTCCATAATTTTATCGATACTTTAAATCGACTATTGCAAGCTTTCTATATTGGATTTGTGGAGGTTTTGTGTTTCCAAAACGACAACACTGGTTTTCATACAATTTGACGGCTATTGCCTTTCTCACCATATTCAACTGTTCATCGGAAAGGTCCACCTGTGCAAATATGCCTGCACAGGTATACCGAAATGTGTGTGGGAATAGTAGGTCTATTCCCACACACATTTCATTGCAGTTTTTTGAGCCTGTGCAGGCGACCGGCGCAGTATCGAAAATTCTTTCGAGTGAGTGAGTGTGTGCGTGTGTGTATGTACTCCGGTCGCCTGCGCAGGTCGCGTCAGTTGTTTTCTAGCATGGCCGATTAACGTCCCTTAAAACATTTGCGATCCTTTATAACCTATGCTTATACCATTACATGACATTAGCACCCCTCACGCAAACCTTACATACCCCGCGGTCGCCTATCGCTCTGGGGTGGCGTTTGCGCCGCGGGCCGCCATGATTGTTTACAACAATTTTTGTTATAATATAAGTATAGCGTAATGCGTCGATAGATTTTATTATATTTTCTTGTAGTGAAGTTGCTACCAGCTACTGTAGTGACCAGAAACTATGTTTTGTGCCATGATTATTGTGCAGTGAGTACACATGTATCAAACGTGCAGTGTAAGTGACGTCAAGGAAACATTCGTCCTCATTCGATGCCATCGCAAAAAGAACTGAAGACCGCTCCGGTAGATCGTAGTGTGTATGGTTTACATAACTTAGGAAGTTTTGACGAGAAATCTGAAAGTACGGTCGGCAATTTATTCCAATTATTTCTTGTACTGGAGTTGTGTTTGCCTTATAAAAGTTATGATATGCATTGTTCTTCAATTTATTTATTTTTAGTTAATAGGTTCGCTAATAGTATCTTTAACGTCATGAAAAACTTAAATATTAATTTAAAGCCCTTTTTTTCAAGCAAAAAAAGCCTCATTCTTCAAGTTGGCTGAAAGGGGTATCTGGAGTTTTTCAGAACTATTTAATTCAGGTCTGGGCGTAGGGAGATCCAAAATTCTTGTAATTTTTGTAACTGATGAAACAATACTTCTATACCAGATCAGGAATAATCTCGAACGTTTTATCCAATTGTCATCTAATGGCCTTTATACCGGGTATCTCAAGACTGCTACCGAAAACGAAGCCGGGTGGTAGTTTTAGTGGCTACAAACACAATGCAATTAAAAATTTCGCATAGAAACGCGACAATTATTTTTTATGATTTTTTAAATATCGTCATTTTTGGGTGGTAAATCCATAGTTTTTGCTAAAATAATAATTTAAACTCTTTTATACCTTAGAGTATTTATAAGTAAAAGGGTATACACTATTATTTTAGGAAAAAATGTACTTACCACCCAAATATGGCCATAAGAAAAAAATAACAAAAAAATTGTCGCTTTTTTTTGCAACTTTTTCTATTGCATTGTGTCTGAAGTCGCTTAAACTACCACCCGGCTTCGTTTTCGGTAGCAGTCTTGATATACCCTGTATGTATTTACTTTATTGCTATTTTTTCCACAGGCCTAGACCCCTCAGGAAGTCAATGGGTAAACAATCCAAACAGACTTAGGAACAGCGATGCCGCCTACGTGGAGATTATCCATACTGATACCAAGTCTAATGGCATTGGCATTGCCATCGGGCACGTGGACTTTTATGTCAACGGCGGCAAGAACCAGCCTGGCTGCGTCCTCCACATCTGCAGTCACAACCGAGCATATGAGATCTTCGCTGCGTCATTAACCACGGGAGGTTTGGTAGGAAACCGCTGCAATAGTGAGGCCCAACTCAACTTGAATTTGTGCCGTGGCTACACTCTTGAGTTGGGAACAAACGAGTATGATAAAGACGGGTGAGCTGTTTTGTTATTTGTTCATATAAAAAATGTAAGCAATCGAGACATTGGTATTGGTCCAGCCTGTTCTAAAGGAAATTTTAGAATCTTTAACTGTGAACCATATGATAAACTGACCATCTATAATGATCATAATTTCTCCAAGTGTCTCACTAATTGTACCATGATTTTCTCAAGATAACCTCAAGATAATCTCAAGATTCATAACTATTAAAAATCAATTTTCTTTTCAGGTCTGGAATATTCCGCATCAATACGGGCAGATCTTACCCTTATGTCTAAGTTACAAAGTGAAGCATTGAGACGAAGTATTATTACGAAGACTTGGAATCAGATTATGAAAGTATTATTAATATAACAGTAATTAATATAGTGAGCATTTTTTTAAATCAGAATTATTTTATTTTTGATATAACCTTGTGCCATGTGTGTCCAAACTCCCTTTAAAGACTATAACGGGAAAATAAGTGCAACTATGTAAGTTTTACCAAATTTTATGTATACATTCACTGACCATATTCCGGAGAATAAGAAAACTCACATAACAAAAGATACAATTCAATAAACATGCTAAAGCGTGTGGTCGCTTAATGGCAATGGAGCAGACGTGGCTGCATACATGTGTACGGCTGTCGGGAGTTCAAATCCAAGGGCACTGACTTTGCGAAGTCATGTGTGTATTAATACACAATCACAAAGCACTTTCATGGTGAAGGAAAACATATTAAGTAAACCTGCATTCCATAAGAATTTTAATGGTAGGTACTCATAAAGCCTGCAAACCCGCACTAGGCAGGGTGGTGGAGTATATGTGCTAAGCCCTCTCAATCGTACTTTGTTATACATAGAGTAGAACCGTACCTTACAGTGGTACGTACATAGAGCATGTTACAAGAAAACATACTTAATAAGCTACGAACACACTAATGCAGCTGTTATAGAAAATTATATTATTAATTCACTATGATTATTTGTCTTTTGTTAAAATCCAGCAATATCCCAATGACTCATAAGCACTATGGATAGAGAGATAGAATATAGGATTTAGAGGATATAGAATAGTTGCCATTCCCGTGCCATTTATATATTATGTTGAAAATGTTGTTATTTTAAAGTTGTTATTTAAAAAAAAAACATTGCACGGAGCCAATATAAAGATGATATTATCTGCTAACCACAATATTATCGTTAACCGAATAATCTAATCATGGAATAAAATTTCCACAGCAGATTCTAACCAAATTTAAATTTAAAAATATTCTACGTAATTTATTGAACACAAATGGCAAATTAAATAGAGGCAACAAATGTCACTGAACTGGGTATTACTTTAAATATGTTGATACTAGCATTGCCTTTAGATACCCATCTTAAGGATAATCCGACAGGATAAGTTTACTGACTTAACGAGGCTTCTTACTTACTCCACTTAATGCCTTTTACTGGTCACTGAACCATGCGGGGAAAACTTTAGCTTTAATTCTGAATCTACCCACTGCGATTCACAAATTGCTTCTTTGAATTTTATAATAAATTTAGAAATTATTATGTTGAAAGTTTCTACAAAAATTTTGAAGTTAAGTTCCTATTTCGGTGAGTATATCGTGAATTATACCGTCGAGGAGAAAAATAAATAAGAACGCTAATGTGCACTGGAAATCAATAGTTGTCTGTTCCTCGTGATATAAATTTTAATTTCTTGTTCTAAATATTTGCAACGTTTAATCTATTTTCTTGGAATTTTAAAAATAATACCGATATCCAATATTTGAAATGTTATATTTCATAGTAATTCATTCCTAATCTTTTTCATTATCCCTGCTACTCACCCCATTTGTGCGGTGAACCAAATAATTTTACAAGGCGTCTTATTAACATATTATAAGATTAAGCCATTTAATCATGGGATAATCAATGACAACATAAAAGATAAAAAAAGAAAGAATGTCAATTCAAACACAAGACTCGTGAATTGCAAGCACATAGTAATAATATTATTGTAGTTGAATACGCAAAATAATTGGCAGTGAAATGAAGGAAATAAGAGCAATGATTGCGCGATCATCAATTAGTACGATAAAAAAGTTATTTCATATTTAACTGACGAGCATGAATATCGCTTTTGTATTAAAGAAGAGAAACGAAACGAATTGGTAATGTTTATGTCCAAATGAATTCTTTAATAAATAATGTTGGACATTTGTGTACATTTTTCATTGTTTTTCAGACTACCTGCTGTTACCATACCATATACCACTTTGTTGATATCAACGCTTTACTTTTAACCGCGTTGCATAATAATTTGATTAAGTTTTCGACCGAATACTTAACATCAACGCGTCAACGACCTCATAACCTAATCTTACTCCTTATACGGCTGGTAAATTCCCCCTACCATTGCAACTATTGTAGAGAAATCTCAAGAGTACAGCATATTTCATGAGGTTTTTTTCTTTACCGATAAAGCTATAAGATAATGATGATAATGAACTAAGGTATGCTTATTCATAAGCCCAATTCATTTTGCACAAATGTCAGCGATCACTAAAGATCTTGCATGACAAAATATCCTCCAAAGTCGAACCAGAACCGTGATCTCTGGAGAAGAACGATTATAATTAGGTAAAATGGCTGGAAGTAACCACCAATACGGTAGTTAAATCTTCAACAAACAGAGCTATATCTCAAGTGCTATTCATAATAACCTTATGAATAATGAGGATATTATGCAAATATGTTTAAACACGTCACCAATGCAAAACCAATACATTACGTATGAATGACGTTAATCTTTTTCTACGCGAGTGAAAATGGATTCCGTGACGTATCGCACATCTACGCGATTATTAATCTCACACTTTCTTTACGTACGTATGTGATCGGCATGTATGGGATGATCTGAGTGGTAATTGCCCTTATATTATCATTCATGTACTTCGACACTACCTCGGTAGCGTAGTTTGATTATGGTACCATTACAAAGCCAAATTACAAGGTCTCGGGTTTGAATCACGGGCCGAGAAAAGTGATATTAGAGTTTTTTTTATAAATTTTTAGCCTGGTATCATTAATGTGAGACCGATATGGCGGTAGGCTCGCCCCCTATCACATTGTAGAACGGAACACATAAAGACGTATCGTGGTTGTCCTGGTTGGTATCAGCACCTAAGCCTACCCTTTCTGGTAAAAAGACGTGTGTTTATGTATGTATAAAACATTCAATCACTATAATCAATCACTATAATCTTTTAACTTACGAAAACAAAAGGAAATACTTGGCCAACTATAGGTACGCGTCACGCCTGGCTAAATTATTCGAGCAAAATCACGCAGTACTGACTATACGTCCTAGTGCAGGGCATGGGCCTCCTCCGCAATCGAAAGTAGTTAGGCCATATAGTCCACCACGCTGGCCTAGTGCGGGTTGGCGGACTTTACATACCATAGAAATTCATAATAATCTCTATGATATGCAAGTTTCCTCACAATGTTTTCCGTCACTGTTTTGTGCGTGGGATTTACACATTTGATATCAATACACACATGACTTCGATAGGTCAGAGGTGTTTAGTTAAACTTAAATAGAATCACATTTGTTGTTAAGCTGCCATAAAATATAAATAATACAGTAGATAGCTGTATAAAATAAATTTAAACCCGACGGTACTGACTAAGCTTAACGACTAATGCCATTTGAGAGCAACAAGTAATGACGGCTTGATATTCTCTTTGAACTAAAGAAGTGTTCTAGATTTTAAACATCAAATGAACAGACTATTTACCCTTCATTTTCAACAACTCCATTTTTAATTACAAAAGTGCTTTTAAAATAGAGTTTCTTGTTATTTTAACATAATGTTGTGATATAACAGTACGTTTGTTTATTTAGTTATGTAGTATGTATTATTTTTTAATGTGAGGTAGTGAATTTCTAAACAGATACAGCTCAAATCCTACGCCTTACAGCGGACCGTATATACTCCATATACGGTCATACATTTAACCAACATAATATTAATCTAACATGGAATATAACTTTCATAATAAGGTAGTTCTGGTGACTGGTGGTAGTGCAGGTATCGGTGAAGCTATAGCCCTCCTTTTTGCTACATGTGGTGCGAAATTAGTTATAGTTGGAAGAGACAAAGTGTCGTTACAAGATGTTGCACAAAGATGCAAGGCAGAAAAGGGCCAGGATGTGCTACCAATAGTCGCTGATATAGGAACTGATGATGGCTGCAAGAAGATAGCTGATGAAACATTTAAGTACTTTGGAAGGTAATTTTTATATTATTATAGGGTATTAAACGAAATTTCAATTTGATGTATAATATTTTGGTCGGTTTTTGCTGCTTATTTTATTGATTATTTATCAATCTAATGTATGTTGTATTATTGTATTATCCATGATATGTCATTTAAACAATAGTACTTTGCTACAATCATTTAGAACGTATTATTTCATCAGATAAAAACGAAATAATATCTATGGACATTTGGACAATATTAATACACGATTAATACAGATTGGGTACCGAGAGGATATAGACGATATACATATAACTAAATAAACCAACATACAAGAAAAGGACTTATGAAAAATAGATTTAACCGCACTTGATCTTTGCATACTAAACTAATTACGTCAAATCGACGATTTATGAAGATATCGATAAACATGAAATGATGCGTCAGAAACGTGTAAAGTTGATTTACATAATCTTTATCTAACTCTAAGAAAGACAAGCGTAATATTACGTAGTTATTTATCATTTTAATCTTTTAAATACTGAATTTACAGGTTAGATGTCTTGGTTAATAATGCTGCTATTGGAGTCAAGGCGACAATTCAGACTACCAACATGGAAACATTTGATAGAGTGTTTGCAGTCAACGTTAGAGGCGTGTACAACCTAACCAGACTTCTGGTGCCGGCTCTCCTTGAATCAAAAGGCAACATTGTCAATATCTCTAGTGTTGCAGGAATTGTAACCAACGTTGGAAATCTGCCGTATGGCATGTCAAAGGTAGCTATTGTTTCATAGAGATTTATAATGCAATTTCATTCCAATGCTGCTAATGTAATAATCACTACATACATGAGTCATAACGAAGTACCAGATCTATTACTTGGAATAAAATTTAGTTAGATGTTTTCAAAGTAAATATAATTTAAAAGTGTGCAAGTGCTGGGTATCTAATAAAAACTAATAAAAATAAACTCCGCATGCTGTCTAGGATCACTTCACACGATTGACTGCCCTGGAACTAGCACCCAATGCGTTAGAGTGAATACAGTCAGCCCTGGTGCAACGGTAAGATATATTTGCAATACAAGTCTATTAAATAATACAATACTATTAAATATTCTGCTAATTATGATGACTTCATATAATAAAGTAAGATTAAGTCCCAACCTAACTCTGTCTGGACAGCATTTGGACTTACCATAAGGCGCAGTGCAGCTATTATGCCGTGGGAGTAAAAAAAATACTTACGTCTCTCTGTTTAGACGGTCTCTAGACCTGCATTATCATTGTACAATAACATTTTATTGTGTGATGTTTCGCGGGTATTAGGAACTACGAGAGACTTACCTTTAACAAATACCTGTGGATCATAAAAACATTTATCCTCAATATTAGCCCTGTATGGTCAATAATATTGCACATTCCGTAATATTGCGCAATATATTTGATAGTATTGAGGCCGTCTTAAACAATGATCTAAAAGTTTATTTTCAACAAATTTAAAATATTTCATTTTATATTTAAAAGAATTCTAGACCATATTAAAATCAAAAACTTTGTTTCATTAATTACAGTGGTCGAAATTCTACCAACGTGCCACAGGAGTCTCATCTGAGAAATACAATGAAATAATGGCGAGAACATCGTCCAAAATAGTTCCCATGGGATCAGTGTGCGATGGCATTGATATCGCTAGAATGGTGGTGCATATTGCAAGTGACCACAGCCGACTGGTGACCGGATCTTTGGTCGTGGTAGACGGAGGCTTGCAGTACAATTACCATACTAATCTGCTACAGGAATCTTAGTTGATTAATTAGTTGTTGTTTCATTTATATTTAATATGTGGATAGATAATAAAAGTTATTATTAATGTGGGAATAGTTCCGCCTCGGGTCAAATCAAACTAGGATCGTCTTGGTAATATTCAATATATTTACTGTTAAATAAATTCGTCTTCACTTCACGTCTTCTACGTCTTTCACGTCTTCCGTCGTCTTCCAGACCGTTCTCTTCTATTCCGTCCTTGCATACCTCAACATCTTAATCATTCATCCTCGTACTCTTTCCATCTTAAATACTTTCATTAATCATCTCTTTCACACAAACTACGTTCCATATCAGTCATTCATCAAACGTTCCATTCTACTCATATTTCTTCTTAACATTCAAATCCTACGTTAATGTGGATTTCTGATTGGAGTATTTCGGTTTAAAAGTAAACGTTTGCAATTCACATAATGTTTGTATAACTATACAGAGGGATTCCAGGCCATTGGATCTAGAAAGTCCATCTTTCTAGTGGCCTCCTTCCTCCCCTTTCTCCTTCTATTTTAGGGACCGAAGACTACGATTCAAACATTCAAGTATCTTAGCGGTTGATGCACGGTGACAACAATTCGCGATAGGAAAATGTTTGTTCGTTTGATGAATATATTATTACTTTTCCGAATCAATCCCAACCATAGCAAAATGGATATAATAAATAAATTGAAAAATAAAAGTTAGCAATATAATAATAATTATACAGGTCATAATCATTGTGTTCCCGGTTTGCCTTGTTCCTTCTTTTCTTGAACTGCCTCGGTGGCGTAATTGTATTACAAAGGTTAGATTTCGTGTTCAAATCCCAGGTTGGGCGAAGTGATAGCGGATTTTTTAACTTTTATCGGGCTGATTACCCAGAGTCAGAAATTTATGACCGATATGGCTATAGCGATATCGATAGAGCCTATCCCATCCCAGCCGAATGGGAAGCCGGATGGGATAGCCAGCCTATCCCATCCCAGCGAGCCCCTATCACATCGTGGGACGCGAAACAACTCGGTGTACTAGTTGCTACCAGCATATCTGCCTATCCCTTCTGGCGAAAAGGCGTGAGTTTATGTATGCGTATATGCTTTTTTATTATTTATTTTTTTGATAGGGCTACTATCGGTGCTGTGCGAAGAAAACTGCTCCAGAGCCAACGTTTGGCGTTGATATTCTTGTGCAAGGCATATAGAACTGTTAGTACCGAAGCTTTGCCTGTCCTGGCGGGTGTACTTCCAGTCGATCTGGAGGTGCAACGTCGCGCCGCCATGTATTACTCTACTAAGGAGAATATGGATCAAAGATTTTTAACTGCACGTGAACTCTTAAAAGTCGACAGATTATTTAAACCGCTTCCTATGGTATATAGCGAACTATTAGATGAATGGCAAAATAGATGGGAGGTATCTTTGAAGGGACGGCATTTATACCAATATTTTCCTTGCGTGCGTGATCGTTTGACGAAGACATGGCTAGATGTCGATTATTGCGTATCACAGTTCCTCACGGGCCATGGTAACTTTAAGTCTAAACTATACTCTTTTAAGCTTGTGGAATCGCCTGCGTGCCCATGTTCAACAGCAAATTGCGAATATGAACAATCCGCGCATCATATACTTTGGGAGTGTAGTCTTTGGCAGAATGAGCGTAAAACCATGCTGGATAGTATGCAATATCATCTGGAGTTGTATACTACACGGACCTTGTAGAGACTAGGACGAATTTCCGTGCTTTCCGGCGTTTTTGCCATACCTATTACTGGAATCAAGTGTAACAGCTCACATATTAGGTCCCATTTAAATGTAATAAGGATTTGATCCGTGGTGCTTTACAGCTGGCTTCTCCGGCTGTAAAAGTCTTTTTGCGAGGTTATTTACCTCTTTATTTCATCGTTTTGTCACCCGCTTTGCACGGAGGGAAGTGGACAATAATTTATTTCCAACTCCTCCTATTAATTTAACTTTCTGATTGATTTCGTTGCGGGTTAAAGACAAGTTAGACATTCCCGGAGACTCGCCGAGCTTCAATGCTCGGTGTCATTACATTGCGTGCCACTGTTGATCCTGGCTTACAGGAGTTGCAGTGGTGGGTGTGAGGGCGGGAATAAAAAAAAAAAAAATGCTTTTTTATTAATAGCTACTCAATAACATATTACACACACAATTTATTTGTAGTATCTATGACCGCTAAAATGATATTCCATTCAGTGGTATTCCTCCGATGTTCATATTTAGTATCAATACCATAGGGGTGCGACTTCGTACATAAAAAAATATTGAAAATGATTATTTCGATTCTAGCGCCACGCTCTGGCGGGAACGGGAAATTATCTTGTAATTAGTTTAAATCCGATTGTTAACTGGCGGAAGTGTACCACTAAACCAAGAAATATGTTTTAAATGTTGATATTATGAACTTTCTTGATATTAAAAACATCTTCAACTTGATATTAGTGAAAATTACAAGAGGTTACGAAAGAAATACATTTTGGAATATTGCAATAACAAATATAAAATTTCGCCAGATTGCCTAGTGCGCCATCTGATGGCAAAATCACGTCGAAAAATTAATAAAAGTAGAGTTGTGCATCTATCCCTGTATATAATTCTAATCTATGATCAATAAATTTTAGTTCCTCATAAATCATGTTACTGGGACTGTATTAATTTGATATTATTTGATATAAAAACGATTTTTACCTTATAAAACTCGAAAGTGCCCACAAAGAGATTTAGCACTCTGGGAATCTTTATTATTAATAACGGGTAGTTAAAACAAAAATAACGGCTAAATAATAAACCCCGACATAAGGCTTGGCAGGATTATAAAACGAAAATTTCTTTGAGGGTTTTTCTTGAATTTACCTATTAATTTTGAAAGCTTATATTTATGAATAAAAAATAAAAACCACTAAAAACCAAAAAATAACAAAATAATGAGTACCACTGCAAAGCAAAAAAAATAATATTTATTTCATGGAACTTGTGCTTGTTTATTAATTTGCTTAATGACTTGACTAGCCAACAAATCAAAATATATGCATAACATATTGAAGGCGGGCCGCCCAGTACCAAACATATAGATATTTAAATTAATATAAGGCATAGGTCCTACATGTTTGGTAATTTTTGTTTTGAAGTCGGTTTTTATTTTATTATTAAAAATTTTAGTTATTTTTATGTTTTTAGTGTTGATAGGAATTTATATGAAGAAGATTTGGTCCCCACAAGGAATATGTTCTTTCCGATGATAATGAAATCGCTATAATCGGCTAAAAGCTGCCGAAGATATTGGAGTATTCACATGTTTATTATTTTTCTCCCCCCCCCCCCTCCCTTTGCCCCCCTTTTCCCTCCACCACTGTAGCTTAGCTTTTATACTGAACCCAATACAAAAAGAACCATTGGAATCCTACTAAATTTTGAAGAGTTCTACACTCCAGGTCCGAACATTATCATCAGATCTTCATGTTGTGTTCTTGGGATCAACTTGTCAATACGTAATTTCGAATGAAAAAGAAATCACTAAAATCGGTTAAAAGCTGACGAAGATATTAGAATTTACGTGTATTTTAATTTTATCACCCACCCCCCCTCACCCCCACTCCTTTTTCCCTCTCTCACTGTAACTTAACTTTTATAATGAACCTAATGCAAAAAGAACCATTGGAATCCTACTTAATTTTAAGGAGTTCCCCTCTCCAGGTCCGAAGATATTCATCAGATTTTCACCATATTTTTATGGGACCAAATGACAAGCAAGTGCGTGGTGGCCTGTTGGTAAGTGCGTGGTGGCCTGTTGGTAAACGGACCAGACGCGGCTGCCAACATGTTCACGGTGGTCGCGGGTTCAAATCCCAGGGCACACCTCTGACTTTTCGGAGTCATGTGTGTATTGATAGTCAATCACCACGCACTAAAACGGTGAAGGAAAACATCGTGAGGAAACCTGCATACCATAGCGATTCATATGAATTTATATGGTATGTAAGTCCGCCAACCCGCACTAGGCCAGCGTGGTGGACTATATGGCCTAACCACTCTCAATCGTACTCTCGATCGTAGAGTAGGCCCGTGCCCTGCAGTGGGACGTATATGGGCTGATCCAGAAATGACAAGCACCAGCTTTCAATCAAAGAAAGAATGGTCAAAATCGGTTCACACAGTACAGAGAAACCAGGTAACAAACATAAAAAAAAGCAACATTCAGTCGAATTGAGAACCTCCTCCTTTTTATTTTGAAGTCGGTTAAAAATAATATCAAAGGTATAGAAATGTATTTAATGAATTTCACAAATTACAACTATTGAATCGTGTATGGGTTTTCAACTGTAAGTTAACTACTCTAGATACCTGTTTATCCAAAGGTTACCAGGAAAACATCATAAAAATATATATATTTAAGAATTGCTTAGGATTACGTCTGGCTTGGTTATAATTTAGGATATGTTAGATGGCGCAAAACAAAACATTTCGAGTTTATTTATATACAATTGATGACATACGAACAAAGAGGTAACTTGATTGTAAGTGATCGCTGCTGCCCATAAGCACTCACAAACCTTGGACTAAAGTAGCCTAGTAGAGTATAGTAGCCAGCCTATCAAATCGGGATGGGGATGGCAAGGAAAAAGGATGAGAAGAAAAAAGGGAGTATTGAGCATCTAGGAATTCCACTCATCGAATGAAATGCGAGAGCAAACCAGACACTTCATTCGATCTCCTGCAGATCAGTGGTACCAAAATGCTGAGTTATGACTGACAACAGCGTAGCTTTACTACTTCTAACTTAGACTTCTGTCTTTAGACAGCCTCCGTGGCGCAGTTGGTTAGACGCCGCCTGTGAAACGAGAGGCCGCGGGTTCGATCCCCGCACCGAGAGAAATATTTGTGCGGCCCACAAATATTTCTTCCGGGTCTGGGTGTTAATGAGATCGAAAAGTTTCTCGTAGTTCCTGATACCCACGACACAAGTTTCGATCTTAGTGTGGGGTCAGGACTATGTATGTGACTGTTGGGTGTTATTTATTTATTTATTATTTATTTATTCTAAATACATTGTTACATCCACATTTCGCCAATTGTGCAATGTTAGTATATTTTTTCCTAAATATACACAGTCAGGTCATAAGTATTGTCATACAGTAAAAACTTTTCTTTTAGAATGCTGACCACAAAACAGTTTATTGAATTCGAATTTCGAATTGTTCATGAAAATAAAAATGTATACTTTTTAGAATTTTACTCATTTTTAAATATGGAGTGGACGCTTAAAGAAGACCGTGTTGCAGTTATTGCGTTGCATCGTTGCGGTTACGCGCCAATTCAAATTTTTGACATACTGAAAAATTTGAATATAACCAAAAGATTCGTTTATCGTACCATCAAACGATACAATGAAGACTCTAGTGTAGATGACAGGTCAAGAAGTGGTCGCCCTCGGTCTGTTAAGACTCCAGCAGTGATAAAAGCTGTGAAGGCGCGAATTCAAAGAAATCCCAAACGTAAGCAGAAACTGTTGGCCCTTCAGATGGGGTTAAGCAGAACCACGGTGAAAAGGGTGTTACATGAAGACTTAGGGCTTCGGGCATATCGAAGAAAAACAGGACATCGTTTAAATGCTCGTCTAATGGACCTGAGACTGAAGAGATGCCGCGCTTTGTTGAAGCAGTACGCGGGAAAAAAATATCGGGAAATTCTTTTTTCAGATGAAAAAATTTTTACCGTAGAAGAGAGCTACAACAAACAAAATGATAAGGTGTATGCACACAGTAGTGAAGAAGCGAGCAACCGCATTCCGCGTGTCCAACGAGGTCATTTTCCATCCTCGCTCATGGTATGGTTGGGAGTTTCTTATTGGGGCTTAATAGAGGTACATTTTTGTGAGAAAGGTGTAAAAACTAATGCAGTTGTGTATCAAAATACAGTCCTGACGAACCTTGTGGAACCTGTTTCTCATACCATGTTCAATAACAGGCACTGGGTATTCCAACAAGATTCAGCGCCAGCTCCTATGAGAGCGAAGAGCACACAAGACTGGCTGGCGGCGCGTGAAATCGACTTCATCCGGCACCAAGACTGGCCCTCCTCCAGTCCAGATTTGAATCCGTTAGATTACAAGATATAGCAACACTTGGAGGAAAAGGCGTGCTCAAAGCCTCATCCCAATTTGGAGTCACTTAAGACATCCTTGATTAAGGCAGCCGCCGATATTGACATGGACCTCGTTCGTGCTGCGATAGACAACTGGCCGCGCAGATTGAAGGCCTGTATTCACAATCGCAGAGGTCATTTTGAATAAACTTTAGTGTCTTAAGAATCTATGTTTTGTTAAGTTCATTTTGGTATATAAATGGTTACATAATGTATAAACTTGTTTTAATTATTTTATATTAAACATGTGAATTTATGACCTGACTAGGTATAAGATTTTTACTTATCATCAATAGTTAACATATATATCTTTCATAATATTATACTCGATACTCGATAGCATTAAGATAAGTGATAATAAGTAGCATCGCATGCTATATAAATATAAGGTGTGTGTCATTATTCGTCAATACTCAAGAGACTGCCGTGCGAAACACACTTATAAAAGAAACAATTTTAACGATCATATTCCTACATAATGGAACATAATTTTAAAGGCAAAGTGGTGCTGCTTACTGGTGGAAGTGCGGGAATAGGTGAAGCGACAGCCCTTCTGTTTGCTAAATGTGGTGCCCAGTTAGTAATTGTTGGCAGAGATGAAGCCTGTCTTAATGATGTTGCTAGAAGATGCCAAAAGGAACAAGGGGAAAGAGTATTGACTATTGTTGCCGATTTAGCTACAGACGAAGGAGCAGAGAAGACTGTAAGCGACACTTTGAACACTTTTGGAAGGTAAGACTTATCTCTCTCTCTCTCTTCCAAGCTATTTATCCCACATGGTGGTGGGGTCAGCTCTCTTCGTTTTTCTTCTCCACTTCGCTCTGTCCCTGATGTCGTCTTCGGATACCTTGCATTCTCCCATGTCCCTCCGCACTACATCCTTCCATCTCGTCTTCGGCCTGCCCCTGGTCCTTCGGCTGGTTATGGTTAACTGTAGTGCCAAGTTACCTACGTAGTCCGGTGGCTGCCTTTTTACGTGGCCATACCATCGCAGTCTACTCTCCTGCATTTTATCGGCGATATCACGCACCCCCAGGCTACCTCTCACATACTCATTGCAGATCTTGTCAAGTTTGGTCACGCCACACATCCACCTCAGCATCTTCATTTCGGCAATTTGGATGGCATGGGTGTTTTTCTGCGTTACAGTCCACGTTTCGCTGCCATACATTAGGACTGGTCTTATAATTGCCTTATATATTAGGCCTTTGAGTTTCACGTGCATTTTTTTGTCGCATGTAACCCCAGTCACTTCTCGCCATTTTAGCCACGCTGCGGCTATTCGGTGTTGAATGTTATACTCCCAATTCCCAGAACTATGCATTATGCTACCTAAGTATTTGTATTGATCGCATATATTCACCAGCTGTCCATCGATGGGAATAGGACTGGTGTCATCTGGTTCCGGTTTGTTGAAGTACATAAACTGGGTCTTTTCTACACTCAACACTAGGCCACCGGTCTGTAACTGGTGTTTCCAGAGCATAAGTGCCTCTTGCAATTCTGAGCGACTCACAGTGCAAATAGCCACATCGTCGGCGTAGATAAAAGTCCACTTTGCTGCGTTTTGCGCCTGCTCTGTGAGTGAGTCCAGTACCAAGCAGAAAAAAAAAGGACTCAGTACTGATCCTTGGTGTACGCCCTCCGCAACTGCGATAGACCTTGTTTCGCCCACTACTGTTCGTACCATCGATTTTGCTTCTTTGTACATGTCGGCAATAATGTTGACATACTGTTCGGGGACACTCTTCCTGCGCAGACTTCACCAAATAGTGTCTCGAGGAACCCGGTCAAATGCCTTTTCCATGTCAAGAAATGCGACGCACAATTTTTTATTTTTGGTGCGATATTCTTCCCTAATTATGTTTAATGCAAACATCGGATCGGTGGTAGATAAGCCAGGTACGAAACCATAGTGATTTTTGGACAATGAACACTCGTTTCTCAGGCGACTGTCAATAATCCTTTCATAAAGCTTCATAGTATGGCTCATTAGTTTGATTCCGCGATAGCTGTTACACTCATACTTGCTACCTTTTCCCTTGTAAATTGGAATTATAGTACTGAGTCTCCAAGCGTCAGGCATTTTCTTGGATTTTAACAGACAGTTGAAGAAATCAGTCAGCAGCATGGTTCCCTGGTCGCGTAAGCATTTCCAAACTTCTATTGGGATGCCGTCAGGTCCTATAGCTTTCCTGTTAGACATCTTTTGCAGAGCCTTTTTAACCTAAGGAAGGTAAGACTTATATGATATTTATATTATTTCTCAATACTCTGATTAAAATCATTTTAAATTTAAGAAGACTTTATAGTAACTCCGTTTTTGATAATGCCGGATTGAAATTCACTATTACATATGACATAAATATATTCTATTGCGTATGCATATTACGTAAAACATCGCTGAAATAAATTGGTTTCTTATATTAATGCGAATGTTACATATAAAAGAATATTATTTTTATAGTGCATTTGGTTTTCGTTTTTGTAATTTTACTAAAATAAAAATATTTTATTTCTATTACAAATAAACTGTTTGATAGTACTATTGTATGTACAATTATGCAAACACATTATAGTTCCTTAGTAATATTACGCTTACAACTTACACTACTTAATATGAATTTCTATATACCACCTTTCAGTATCACTAGCCTAAGCGTAACGCGTACCGATTGTGTTTTGTTTGAAATAGTTGTAACTTCCAATATTGTAAACGAAGTATCTTTCATTACTCTAAAATTAGACGATCACTCATCTTATAATATAACAAACATAAATGCAATTGAATTTTTTACAGCCTCCGACTGGCGTAGTTAATTGTACGGTAGCTGCGAAACATGAGGCCACGGGTTCGATCCCCACTCCGAGACAAAACATTGTGTGATTCACATGTATTTGTTTCGGGTCTAGTTGTTTGTGAGACTGAAAAGTTTTACGTAGTTTATGATTCTCACGACACAATATTCGATTTTAGTGTGGGGTCAGGACAGTATTGGGTGTACTTAATTCATTTAATTCCACAAACAAAGACATAGGTGAAAATGATATAGATGAAATAATACCATCCTATTTCAGGCTAGATGTTCTCGTCAACAACGCGGCTATGGGAGCCAAAACAACCATACAAACAACAGACATGGATACTTATGATAGAGTGTTTGCTCTTAACGTGAGAGATGTATACAACTTGACAAGACTGTTGGTGCCAACTCTGATCGAATCTAAAGGCAACATTGTCAATATTTCTAGCATTGTTGGGACTACAACATCAGTTGGAAAAGAGATGGGCCAGAAATGTATGGGCCTTGGGCCGTTTGTAGTACATTACACCAAATTTACTTAGTGAAATTGGCATTCGATTTCTGTATGAAATACTATTATACGTTACATATTAGCTTTATACAAAAATAAATACCAAGCCAAGAACAGCAACACTACAAGGGGACAATATGGCGTCTGAAACGGCATGTTTGACAACCGATGTCAAAACTTGACATTTATGAAATATGAAGTCGTAATTCGTTTTCCTATAAATCAAATATTATTTTTAGTCGTCTGTGCTATAAATTACTGTACTCTATATAACTCGTAAATGTTTTTACGTCAACGGAATTAGTATCATACTTTATTGATCATATTATATAATATAACATAATGTCTATACAATAAATTGCAACAAGTCTGTCAGAATCTCGTCATGTTTATAGTTATTTAATATTAAGAAAGTGTACCTACATCTGGCCGTAAGTGCGGTGCATAATACTTGCTAAACAACCTATTTAAATAATCCACAATAAAAATCTGCTAGGCATGAGATACAGCACGACACAGACTGATCACTTGTCGCGACTGCTAGCATCTGTATCAGCCCATATACGTCCCACTGCAGGGCACGGGCCTACTCTACAATCAAGAATACGATTGAGAGTGATTAGGCCATATAGTCCACCACGCTGGCCTAGTGCGGGTTGACGGACTTACATACCATAGAAATTCTTATGAATCGCTATGGTAAGCAGGTTTCCTCACGATGTTTTCCTTCACCGTTTTAGTGCGTGGTGATTGACTATCAATACACACATGACTCCGAAAAGTCAGAGGTGTTCCCTATGTGCATATGAATAAATAATCATTTTATTATTAGGCATATGCACTTAATAAGCTCTTAGTTATTATAGTCCATACAAATGAATACGCTATAAAAATGGAATCGAATCTGATAGCAGCCATGTTTATTTCTATACCTTAATGTCTAGTAAAAGAACATACTAGCAATCATTTCTGTACAAGCTAACATTCCAAACATTATATTTAGTCTACCCCTAGAAGTCTAATATACTTTAGTATATTAGACTTCTGCATACTTAAAAATAATATTATCCTAAGGTTTAAGATATTATTTTTCAAATAATGTATTTGACATTAATTCTAATTGGTTATTTCTGTGCACACATAAGGAAAAAGTAGGACTAATTGATGAAAGAAAACTAAAATCAAACAAAACTTAAGGACAATAAAGTACAACCAGATCTTGCTTTATATTTTTTATTTATATTCGCCTAAAAATAATCTCCAGTCAAAACATCTAGGAACAATGCCGGTGCTCCTATATTGTACTATTGGTAGCCCAACCTAAAGGCTAAATACCACAGTATAATCATGGTATGAGTACAGCAACCCACTGTCCAGTATCCAGCCATGTTCCTTTCAACATGAAGCACTTGTGGGTGTTAAGTATGTCCAAAAGAATCGAGATTGATACAATCTTTTTACGGCGGAGTTGGAATAAAATCTTGCTCATTGTCTACAGCTTGATTTATTTGCAGCCAGCAGTTTGTACAGATAATTGCTCGTCCTGATAACTAAAACAAAATAAAAAAGATTTAATATTGAAGATATCGAAGAATTATGATGAATAAATAACTCTTTGCAGTCACATGTGTATGATCCCAGGTCTTCTTCTTTAAACAATAGCGGACTATTGTTTAAAGAAGCATCTTAGCAGGCCGGCCGGATAATTGTATGAAATGTCTTGGGACAGTCATCTGATGCCATTAGATATTCCTCCTGGACGGCATTTGTGCTTACCATCAGACATCGTGTTGTTATTATGGATATAATTATAATATAATATATTATACATAACACAAGATCATCTGAGTGTCCAGAAGGAAATAAAAGAAAATGTAATTCATTTAACAATTTAAACAACAATATATAAAATATCACTTCTTACATATTTATGTACTAGTAGACTTGTCCTGTGGACACAATGCAATTCAGCTCTAACATGAATACTTTTGTAATACTCCATACTTTGTATTGACCTTGATTAATTGGCATAAAACATACATTTCCCAAATTAATGAAGAAAA
The DNA here is from genome assembly GCA_009982885.2 of Hyles vespertilio. NCBI lineage: Eukaryota > Metazoa > Arthropoda > Insecta > Lepidoptera > Sphingidae > Hyles > Hyles vespertilio. The sequence goes on along the minus strand of CM042815.1, from coordinate 9,468,033 downwards.
TAGAATACTTACTTCTTGTTCTGCCATTTCAGCAATAAAACGTTTTGAAATACTCTACACGAGAGTGAATTGGCAGCCCATGTAGTTACTAAGATTCTGTTGAATGATAGAATCCATTTCAATTTTTGATTGCAGAAGTGCAATTCAACCATTTCACAACAATTGCAGAAGTGCAATTCAAGCAAAGCGCCACTTTTGATGTGCTGAGAAGCAGAATTGTGGGTTAGAAGAGAAATATGAACATAGAAAAACATAACAGTATTACTTACATGTGGCATTCAAAATAATAAATAATATGTTTACTCACCAAAATACGAACTAGTAATTGCGTTTAAACGTCAAGATATATCATCTGCGAGAATCAGAATCCATAAAACAAAGCCAGGTATACAGAGAAGCAAATACACATTTGCGAAATGTATGCGAATAATAAAAAATAATACGAATTACGGCCACAGACGTAGACAGTTAACACAGAGTTTTGCAATTGCTGTCAAGTTAAACATTTTCGTTCTTAAACTAAAATCATGTAACATAAATAAAATAATAAAAGTGACTTCTTTAACAACATATATCGTCTTTTAAAAAGCGAAGAATATGGAAAAAGAAATATAGACAATAATTATAATTTGTAGGGGGGTTTTAAAAATAAGACATATTCAAGTTAAAGATAATGGGTTCGCGCATTTTTGAACGAAATGACAATTAGGCATCATGGAGGACAGATTATCCCCTCAACCGTCGGAACCGGAAGCCGGTTCCTTCCGGTTTCAAGCAATAAGCAACCTAATGTCATTGAAATAGGGGCTATTTTTGAATCAAGGTCAGTAGGCGGCGCTTACGACAGGCTAAGGGTTACAGAAGAAAATATTGCTTCTGTACTAAAACAATCACATTTTTGTATAAAGCCCCCTGTTGTCCAAGAAATCTAAATGTATTTTATTTGAATTCCACATTTTTTTCTAGAATTGGTATTAGACGTACACAAAACGGCCCAAGATAGCACATCTCCTTTACCGTATGCCATGAGCAAGGTAAGAATTTTTTACATTTGCGAAAATTAGTTTTTGAGAAAAAATATTCGTAAATTTTGCTCTAATACATTAAGACTCATATCGAAAATTCTTTCAATGTACAAAAATTCAATACTCTTTTTCAAAGATTGTTCGTATATTACATTATAATATTGTACATCGACAGGCTGTGGACCACTTCACTCGTTTAATAGCCCTGGAACTTGCACCGAAAGGAGTACGAGTCAACACAGTTTCTCCTGGAGTTACGGTAAGTAATGTTTTTTAACTGAAGTCAATAATATTATTATTGTTCCTCTTTATTTCGTAGATATTCTTAAAAAATATTATAATTATTATTATTTACACTTTATTGCACATAAGAGAACAAATACAAAGAGAAATCACACACGTACATAAAAAGTAAATTGGCGGTCTTATCGCCAAAAGGCAATGTCTTACAGACAACCATGAGATGGATTTACGAGTAAGAATAGGATAAACAGAGAGCAGTCTAAAGTGTAAAGGATAGAACTTACTTATAAGAATATTACGTCAAGAAATATTGCAATTACTGAATCCATTTAATTTGGAAAAATAGATTGTTGTGGGTGATTTGAAATAGATTTTACAAATTAGTCACAGGCTAATCTGATAGATAGTTATCATCTATTAATACGTACAATACGTGATAACAGCACTGTACTAAATCCAAAAGAAATGAGACAGCAAAATTGGTAATTATCGCAGACATTATTAATGAGATACAACTATGATTGAGCTTGCTGTTGATATAAGGATCATTATAGTAATCTAAACTAGTAACAAGTCTTTATCCTTTGTGATTAGATTTAATCGGAACGATATCGAAGTATAGGGACTTATGTCAGCGATAACCAATATTCTATGTGAACAACTACATTTCAGTAAATTAAATATATACATACGCCTATATCCACCAGAGGATATACGAGTTGTCACTAGTGGCATACACATTTCATTGAACTTATTTCAGCCACAATCTTAATATATATAATTCACGTGTCACGTTGTTTGTCCGCGATGGACTCCTAAACCACTCAACTGATTATAATGAAATTTTGTAGATATGTGTTATTTGTTCCAACTTAAAGGTGGGATAGTTTTTATCTCGATTGAATTGACGAAAGTATAAAAAAAAGGAAAAAACATTTTGCCATACAAAATGTTCATGGGTTTGTAACTGTCAAAGATTTAATGTTCATAGCGTCGATACGGTAAACTCTTCCCTAAAATTAAATAACGTATTTAAATAAAGGTTTCGAATCGACAACACATAGCCACAATATTCGATTTATGGCGTATTTTAGATTTTAAAGATGTAACTTTTTCTGCGTGGGTAGTTGAGAAGTACAGTGAAACTATTTTAGCTCCGAAATTTTTTATCATTTTAAATTATACAAAGTGTTAATTTTTCACTTTTCATGCGTACATACATTAGTTAAACTGACTACCTGCCGGTATTAGTGTTTATTTCCTCTCTTCTTTCCCTACATCACTGAGCCAGCCTTCTCAACACACTCTACACTACTTTGTCACCATGGAGTCCACACTGAAGACCACTATTGAAGAGATGAAGGATGAGTTCCACCGTAGAATGACTGCTTTTGAATTCAATCTTCAAAAGTCATCTGCTGCTACCACCTCTTCTGACTTAGCTGTCGAATTTGCCACATATAGGACCTTCATCACTCAGGCCCTAAGTCTTCTTCAACAGCAAATAGAAGCTTTGGCACACAATGTTGATAGCATGGAGATGCAACGGCGTCGCAAAATTCTGCTCATCCATGGAGTTGCAGAAGGTGCTGAGGAGAACACTGCACAACTTATAGTGGATGTAGTGAAGCAGCGCGTTGGAATGGATGACTTCAAAATTGGTGATATCCAACGCTGCCATAGGATGGGGCGTCCATCACCTTCCAAAAAGCCTAGGCCTGTACTCGTGAAGTTCCAAGATACGAGTCTCAGGGACAAGCTATGGTTTAATAAGACGAAATTAAAAGGCACCGGCATCACTCTCTCGGAGTTCCTCACTAAGACTCGACATGATTTGTTCATGGCTGCGCGGGAAAAGTTCGGTGTCACCAACTCTTGGACCCGGGAGGGACATATCTATGTCCTCAGCTCTGGTGTTCGGCATCGCGTCGCGTCGCTTAGTCTGCTCAGCCAGATAAAAGTTGACTCTCCTGCGAAGTCGACTCCGGTGAAGAAGGCCGTAGCTGTGCCCAAGACGAGGCGAGCAGCAACCACCAAGAAGTAGAGTGTAGTTTTTTATTTTGATTGTTTACGTTGTCCAGGTTTTACTTTTTAGTTCCTAGTTGCAACTACTTCATACATTATTTTATATTACTTATTTGACTTTTTCATTATTTTATATTACTTGTTTTACTACACTAATTCTTCTAGTTTAATGTTATGTTAATGTTTACGTTCCATAACAATATAATTTTATCCACTTTTATGTAGGTAACATAACCTATAATTTTATTTTTATGACAATTGTAATTTGTCATGTCATATCTGACAGATTGTTTCGTTGTGAAACCTGCAAAAATGTGTCTGTTTAATTTTGGTTTAGTTAGGTTTTTGTTTTCTTTTGAATTTTTATTGTTATTCTTTTATTTAATTTATTTTTAGTTTACCTGGATAGCCATAGTTTATTTTTACTAATGTTGTAACATTCTAATCAGCTGTTTTATTTTATTTATTTTTTATTTTTCTGTGTATTGTTGTTTGATATTAATGTTAATACTGTTTTCTTTAATTTGTCATTGTGTTTTGCCTACACTACCGGCAGATGGATTATTGGTATTTAACTTGCTCTTATATATATATTTTTTATATTATATTTTGAGTATTATTATTATAAGCTTCGGCTTTATTTTATATATATATATATATATATATTTTTTTTTTTATAGTCCATATTTATGTATTGACTTCAATCATATTAATGTCTGTTCACAATTTTAGTAGTGATTGCGACGAGTTCTTATCAGCATGTAGCGATGAGAGCTTTGTCAGTATTCCCTCACTCGCTGACACTCTTTCATCCCAGTTCTCTGACGTCTCAAGAAATTTCAATGTGGTTCACTTAAATGCCCAAAGTATTCCGGCCCATTTCCCTGATATGCTGGCTAGTTTTGACTGTACTCATATACATGCTATTCTTGTTTCAGAATCATGGCTTAAGCCATGTCTATCTTCTTCCTCTTACTTACTTCCTGGGTTCCACCTCATCAGGAATGACCGCACTGAACGTGGTGGAGGGGGTGTTGCTATCTATCTCCGCACGCAATTTCGATATTCGATCGTTAGTGCATCACCGCAACCCCCGCCGCTAAATGCTGGTGAACATCTTTTCGTTGAGGTGGAATTCTCCCTCCAAAAACTTCTCCTCGGTGTTTATTATTGTCCCTCGCTTCGAATTGACTTTTTTTCATCTTTTGAAACGATTCTCGAAAATCTAGTCCCAGTGTACAGTCAAACCATAATCATGGGTGATTTCAATACCTGCCTACTCAAAACCGATCGTCGTTCTTCTTCCCTCTCAAATGTAATCCAATCCTGTAACCTTTCCATTCTTCCACTTTCAGCCACTCACCATACTCCGAACTGTACTCCTTCTCTTCTTGACCTCATCCTCGTTTCTTCCCTAAACCATGTCGCGAAACATGGACAATGTCCCGCCGATGCTTTCTCCTCGCATGATCTCTTATTCTTGTCCTACCGTATCCGACCTCCAAAATCCTCACCTAAAATCCTCTTGCAAAGAAATTTTCGGGGTATGAATATTGATAACCTTCGCAAGGATGCCGACAGCATTGACTGGAGTCCACTGTTCCTTGCAGATAGCATAGACGCTAAAGTTGAGTTTTTTAATGGTCAATTAACCTCACTGTTTGACAGACATGCACCCGTCAAAGCTATTAAGGTGAAACACCTACCAACGCCTTGGCTTACGGCTGAAATTAAGGAGTTGCTTGCCAAAAAAGCGGCCGCTAAGTCCAGGTTTAACCGACGCCCAAATGAAACTAATTGGCTGAAATATGTAGCCGTACGGAATCACTGCACAAAGGTATGTAGGATCGCCCAACGCCGACATATCCATAACTCTGTAGAAAACGGAGACCCAGCTAAAGTCTGGAAATTTCTTAAGTCTTTGGGAGTGGGTAAATCTCAACAAGACTCTATTCCCAAATCTATAGATTTAAATTCTCTTAACCATCATTTCTCCTCTCCGTCTTGTTTCCCCAGGACGATCAAAGATAACACTTTAAAGCATCTTTCTACCCTTAAGGCTCCCGATTGTTCTAGTTTCGTTTTCAAACAATTTGTTATCTGTGATGTTAGGAGAACTATTTCGCTTATCTCATCGAATGCAATGGGAAGTGACCATGTCAGCCGTAATATGATTCTTCCTATCCTCGACGAAATCCTTCCTATCATTACCCATATCCTAAACCATTCCATCTCCTCAGGGACCTTTCCGATCGCTTGGAAAGAAGCCCACATCATTCCTATTCCTAAAAAACCTAATGCTTCCCTACTCTCCGAATTTCGTCCTATTTCCATCCTACCATTTCTGTCTAAAGTCCTTGAGCGCCTAATCCATAGCCAATTCAATAGTTTCCTCTCTAAGAATAATATTTTAAATCCTCTCCAATCCGGATTTCGTCCCGGACATAGTACAACCACTACTCTGACTCATATTACGGATGGCATCAGGTCAGGTATGGAGGAGGGCCCGCCCAGTGGTCAAGGGGCGCCAGAATTCCACCACGGTATCCCCTGCCTGTCGTAAGAGGCGACTAAAAGGGGTCATCGGGGTCGCTAAGCACACAGCGGGGGCTGTGTGCTCACGTCGGGAGTGACCCCGAGATGGGCGGCAGAACGTGTGGCCTCGTGTCTGTCGCGGACGCCCATCTCACCATGGGCATCCGAAGTAGGGAAAGAGGGGGCATCTGCGCCCTCCCAACATGTGAGGAGCCATATTTGGCAGTGCGCCGGGTGACACGGCGAGTTAAATGGGCGCCATTCGCCTGTCCACATCGCCTGTCACCCATAACGCGCGTGATGGCCACCGAGAGGTTTTAGTCGGTATGCCGGCAAAAGATCTTTTTAGATCTCGGTAGGGACCCAGCCTGATAACAGGCTGGAAGGCCGGAGACCCCGACACGCCCCTTCCGATCTCCCCCAAGTGTCGGAAGGAAGGCTAAAGGAGCTTTACTCTCGTTAAAAAAAAAAAAAAAAAAAAAAAAGGTATGGAGGAGGGCAAGCTGACAGTCTTAGCGTTGCTAGACTTCAGTAATGCTTTCAACACCGTTGATTTCGATGTATTACTTGGCATTCTGAGTTCTCTTAACATATCTCCAATGGCAGTTGATTGGTTTCGAAGTTACCTGTATGGACGTCGGCAACGTATCTGTGTTGAGGAAAGTTTTTCCTCATGGTGCACTGTGAATGCTGGCGTCCCTCAGGGCGGCGTGCTATCTCCTTTACTCTTCGCTGTTTTTATCAACTCTATAACTAATTATCTTCGCTCCTCCTACCACCTTTATGCAGATGATCTCCAAATCTACACTCGGGCGCCCCTGAATAGGCTAGCTGATGCAATTTCGGAAATTAATGTTGACATCCAAAGCATCTGTAACTGGAGCAAAGCTAATGGGTTGCAGGTTAACCCTGCCAAAACTCAGGTCATTGTTGTCGGCAGCCCCAGAATGATTTCAAAACTAGACTGGGATCTTGTACCGTCTATATACTGTGATGGTATCATTATTCCTTACAGTGATACTGTAAAAAATTTAGGTTTGTATTTAGATAAATCCCTCACCTGGGGCCCGCAGCTTCGTGAGCTAAGTAGAAAGTTGTTTGCTTCAGCTCGCTCTTTGCGAAGGTTACACAATTTCCTACCCGTCGCCACGAAGATTTCACTTGCGCAAACACTTCTTCTCCCCATCCTTGATTATGCCGATGTCAGCTATCTTGATCTTACCGAGGACCAACTTAATAAACTTGAGCGTCTCCAAAATTTTTGCATACGGTTCATATTTGGCCTTCGGAAATATGACCATGTTTCCGAGTTTCGTGTTAAGCTCAAGTGGTTACCCATACGACTTCGTCGGAATACTCATATTCTTTTTCTTCTCTACAACATCTTGTTTAATCCCTTAACTCCCTCTTATCTTAAAGATCGTTTTATGTTCCTTCATGATTCACATACAAAATCCTTGAGATCGTCGGAGAACCTGAGGTTGAGAATGCCCGTGCACTCTACGACTTTCATGGACAAGTCTTTTACAGTACAAGCAGTCCGATTATGGAATGCACTTCCTGATGCAGTGAGACGGGCACGAACATTGGTGTCCTTTAAGAAAATGGTTAAAGAACACTACCTGTCCCTTTAACTACTACATTACTCAAGTGATTGATTGTTTGTATAATAAGTATGTATTTGTATGTATTATTATGATATCTGTGCACTTGTATATGTATATACATGTATTTATATATTTATTTATATATCTAGTATATGTTATGTTTGTTAATTTTGTAATTATATTCGTATGTCACGTTTTTTGCATATATGATTTTATTTAATTTATTTTTTCTTTATTCAAATTTTTTTTTTTTTTTTTTGGTACACTATTGACTGCCCTCTCTTTTTTTCCATCTCTTACTGTCCATCCCAAGGTAGTCGGTAAGAGATTGCCTCGAGCGATACGACCGCCTTTTGTACCACTATGTAATAATATAATGTTCTGTAATTAAGTTAACTTAGTGTACAATAAAGCATTTAAATAAATAAATAAAATAAATAAATAAATTAATGACAGTAATGAAAAGTGGTTGACATTTAAATTGATTGTCAAATATTTATGCATACGTTCAGGAATTTATTGTAAACTAAAGAGTATATTATGATGCTACATAAATATAGGACAATTAAATAAATAATATTCACATGTATTAAGTTTTACTTCTTTTCAAGATAGAATTTCACTTGAAAATGAAAAATCTTTAATAAAATAACACATAAAAATAAAAACTGAACTGAACTGAATAAAATAAAAATTTTATATAATTATGGAGAATATTGCAGGGATTCTCAAATTAGGCGTTGCCTGTGTCTTGAAAAACCAGTTAAATATAATTGTTTCTACGTTAATTGTGTGTGTGAGTGCATTTCTACGAAAATTAATATTTCATCTCTTTATTACTAACAAGAGTAATGGCGTAATATTTTTGGAAAAACAGCATAGTGGGGGTGAAATAAGGGATGGGATATTGCATGGATAATCAAAATCGATAAAGTGTTTAGAAAGTAGAGAGAAACTGGATATAATAGAGTGGGAGGTAGAGGAGAAGACTGGGATAGCTGACAGATTTGATAGGACGAAATGTAAATGCACGATATAAGACGAGATAGTTAATGAAGAGAAAGGACGGGACGTATCGGGAAGTGATTGAACAGACGGGATGGGACGGAATTGAGCAGGACAGTAGAATAGCTAATTCATGTTTAGGTATACAAAAGCTTATACGAAAAATAAAATGTATTTGGTGTAGAGTAAAATAAAAAAATATCTGCATCCAGGCAAAGGTGGGTCGGGCTTTTTGCTATGCTAAATAATTGAATATAAAATTAATCATATAATAACTAAGCCATAGCGAAGCGTGGTCGGGTCGGCTATGGTATCTTTTAATTGATTTCAATGAATGTCGTCGGAGTAGTAACAGTGTTATAATATCTCCGTAGCAAAATAATGATTTGAATCTGGAGAGATGGGATAGAATAGAATATAAGGTGGATAAAATGGGACATAAGAATAGGTACAGGATGGGATTGGAATTGGATAAGCAGTTTAGACAAAGGCTGTCATATTGATTTTAAATAAAATATGGACTGGAATCTGTATTTGCACCCAGGCGAAGCCGGGCCGGGCCGCTAGTATATTATAATGGAGGCGAGCCTATTTCCATGTCGGATACTAATTTAAGCCCTTAGGAAATAGTAATATGAGAATTCTCAAACACCACTGTTACACTAGTTGTCGGGTAATTCACTGCAAAATGAACTGAAGGTAACAGTTAATTAAATTTATGTTTTCTTCTATTACAGAAATCAATATTCTTCAAGCGTGTCACAGGAGCGACGGATGAAAAGGAAGAAGAAGTGATGCGAGCTGCCTGTGAGATGATCCCTATGGGCGAGATATGTATTCCTGAAGATATCGCTCCAACAGTAGTACATCTGGCCAGTGATCACAGCAGACTAGTAACTGGAACTCTTGTGGCTATTGATGGAGGCTTACAGTACAACTACCGTTCCTTATTGACAAAAGCTAATTAAATTTGTTGTGGCTATTTATGTTATTTATTTAAATGAATACTGTGGTAATTTTAATATTAGACTAGGTTAAATTAAAAAAACTTAATTATTTGCATTATATTATAATATGATAAATCATTAGCTAGTGTATATTCTGTAATAATTTCAGTGGTTTGTTCATGTAGACGTCAATAAAAATAATTTCAAGTACTTCTGTTCTTTTCGTATATATCTATCAGAAATAATATGATCAGGACTGATTTGTGAACTTCAACCGTACAATACAGCCCATCGGTCCTCTGAAGTTGATAGATTACTTTACAAATCACTGAAATACCTTCATTCTTCGGACTCAAATCAATGGATAAAATTATGAAAACAATAACAAAGGTGCTCTCAGTTAATAAATTCGTTATAAATTAATCAATGTACAAAGACTAAAAGTTGTTTGAAATATTAGACTTTAGGATTTTTTATATATCCCATAACTTTGAGGCGGTTCAAAAAATGCAATTCCAGCAAGCAGAAACACCTAGATTCGGACAAAAATATATGTGGGCTATAAAAATCTGTACCGGAAAATATAGCCAGTATTTTGTAAATCTGATATCCCTTTTTTAATATATTTTATTTGAAGTGATGGAACCTACCTGGGGTTTTTTGTAGCTACCAAACCAATGTCAAAATTCAGCTGGCCATGGATAGTATCAATATTTGAAATAAAACCCAACTTAAAATCACAGATTTACTATTAAATTTCGTTCGGTGAATGAGCTTTTAGGAGACAATACATGTTTGGTAGTTATAAAAATAATTAAAGAAGTGCTCGAAAATTGAGTTTAAAGAATATGTAACATACTACATACATTACATACATGCATACAAAAGCAAAGTAATGAGTATTTCCGTGCGTTTTGCCATACCTATTACTGGAATCAAGTATAACAGCTCACATAATAGGTCCCATTTAAATGTAATAATGATTTGATCCGTGGTGCTTTACAGCTGGCTTCTCCGGCTGTAAAAGTCTTTTTGCGAGGTTATTTACCTCTTTATTTCATTGTTTTGCCACCCGCTTTGCACGGAGGGAAGTGGACAATAATTTATTTCCAACTCCTCCTATTAATTCAACTTTCTGATTGATTTCGTTGCGGGTTAAAGTCAAGTTAGACATTCCCGGAGACTCGACGAGCTTCAATACTCGGTGTCATTACATTGCGTGCCACTGTTGATCCTGGCTTACAGGAGTTACAGTGGTGGGTGTGAGGGCGGGACAGTCTCCAAAGCAAAGTAATAAAAGTATGTTATTAATATAAAACCTTTTTTCGTGTAATGAAGTACGTGCCTATGTGTAATAATATGATTTGGATAATTGCCGGTAGTGAAATTGTAAGAGACATAAAAATATACTTCATGTTTTGTCGAAATAAACTCATGTAGATCATGAGTCATAAAATTATTTTGACAGAAGAAAAGAAGTATTCTATTTGGCTCATAAATTTACAGTTACTGCCAAGTAGGTAGCTCAGTAGTGGTTGACTTTGCATTGCTTGGTTTTTGTCCATTGTTGCTGATCTTGGAACAGACAAAGGATGTGAACAAACCATATCACAACAAACGCTACATTTCTTAGGCCACTAAAAGGATTTTTTTATACCTACACCTATAAACAGATGGTGTGACAAAACAAGTAGTGAGACTTCACAATTGTAATCTATTCAATTAACAACCAATTAAATGATATAAATAAATTTTAAGACAAAATATCAATTTTTGTTCAATCAACAAGTCGTTTGAAATCGTAGAATAGTCACACATACTCATAACTTCAAATTAATTTATAATAAGTTTTGTGTCGTGGATATTAAAAAGAGCTAGAGCCTTTTCAGGGTCTTCCAGACTCGAATCAAATTCTTTTGAATATCAAATGTAAATAAAAAAACCGCCAAACAGCAGTGAAAAGCACTGTTATGTTTCGGATTAAAGTACATTATAGCAAGAGTAACAACTGAACTATATTCGGACTTAATATCTCATGTCTCATGATGGCAAGCGGAGTGGAATGCCAAGCATCGGTTTGTAATTCAATATTGTTTCGTCTTGCTACTACGATACCATCAGGCGAAGGGCACGCTCGTCTCACCATTTATAACAATGAAAAAGGAAATTCTTCGCGTCATTAGTCAGAGAGAATTTAATTTAACTGTACTATATAATAAATCTTCATCATAACCTTGAGCAATAAGTCCACTGCATAAGCCGAGCCTTCCCAATATAACATAACTTTCTTTCGTTTAATGTTGACGTGAATATTTGCCACATAACCTTTATACGCGATTAAAAATTTAGATCGGGCTCAAATAAATAATTTCTCAAGCCATGATAAATGGAGATATGTGAACAAGAAAAATGCGGGCAAATTATACTCCCCGACTCCTTAATATCCTGAGAGCATTGTTGAAACAGGCATGTATTACTCAAGTTATATCATAATCTAATCTACGTTGTATTATGCGCTCTTGTGTGAAGAGTAATTTCACGGCCAATGTTAAATGATGATAAGTAATCATGACATCCAAAATTGTACTCGACAAGGCTAACATCATAATTTGTGAGTCATTTTACACATTGGCATGTGTATAAAACCGACCAAGTGTGAGTCGAAGTCGCGCATCAAATCTAAAAAATCACGTTCTGTATCAGCCCATATACGTCCCACTGCAGGGCACGGGCCTCCTCTACAATCGACAGTACGATTGAGAGTGAAAAATCACGTTAGTTCCTGTTAATTCAGATCGAGTTAAAAATTGCTTAACAATAAAGTTTGTTGTGTGGGAGTCCCCCTTTAATTTACTTTACTTTTATTTAATTATTTATTTTGAAAGTTAATATACAACTAAATATTCTATGAACGTTTTATGCGTTTACCTGGTACGGTTATTAAAATTATGCAAAAAAAGTACGTTCATGATATGCAAGGGAAATACATAATTTGTGAAAATTTCAGCTTCCTAATTATCACGATATATGAGATACAGCCTGGTGATAGACAGATAGACAGACAGGGGAGTCTCAGTAATAGGGTTTTTGCCGTTTAGGAACGGAACCCTAAAAACGTTTGGTGTAGTGAATTCAGCTGTTGGTTAACAAAAGTTTGTAGGGAAATCATATGCAAAGGACATCTACAAACGAGTGAAGTAGGCCAAGCCGCTCTCTCTCTCTCTCTCTTATCTCTTTCTCTCTTCAGCCACAAAAACTCCGTTGCTGAACATAGGCCTCCAAGGATCAACCTGTTGGAAGTGGCTTACATCCAGTAACTTATTTTTTTTTTTTATTGCATTTGATGGCGAGACCAGCATGCCGTTCGCCTGATGGTAAGCGTTACGACCGCTCATGAACAGTGACAAAACCAAACAATACCTTTAATCACAAATGCATTGCTTGGCATTCCACTGCGCTCGCCATCCTGAGACATAAGATGTTAAGTCTCAATATGTCCAGTAGTTACTCTGGCTACAATGTCCTTCAATCCGAAACACAACAGTGCATTTAAACTGCTGTTTGACGGGAGAAATAGACATTGCGGTGGTACCCACCCAGGCAGCCTCTCACATATGAGAGACCTACCACCAGTAAACTTCCTGCAAACTTAAACATTGAAAGACCGCCCGTCCACATTGTAGGCGGGCGTTTGACACTTCGCTTGCCGAGCCGCTGGAGCCAGAATATTACGATGTTTTTTTAAAACATTGATATGTTAACCCCTTAGAGTATTTATATATAGAGGTAGCGCTGTCATACATTCGCGATTTGAAAAACGTAGATATTTTCTTGTTCATAATGTTGGTAGCGCACCTATATTAGTAAAAATTGAATTAATTATTTAGCAATAAATTTCTATAAATTTCTTAATTAGCCGAAATTCTATTTAGCTATTATCCTTTTAATACGAGTTTGAGTGGAATTAAATAGACCTAAATATATTTATTTTAAATTTTTTTTCAAATAATTGATGTATGTTGCACAAACTGTTCCAATATTAGCCAATAGGAGGGCAGAAAAAGGTGGCCCGGCACCACCATTTTTATCTACGCTTTTGAAGTACCAGCGCTCCCTCTATATATATATACTCTAAGGTTAACCCATGCTAAGCTGAATAATAATAGTGAGTTAAACTAGGAATACGAGTATTCAAATACCTAAAAGATATAGTTGTAGATATCCTTGGAGAAATCTAAATTTATTAATGGATATCCAGCACCAGAATATATTATCGTAGGGATCTTAAAACTGATCAATGTTATGCAATCGTTCCTTTCAGTTATTTTTATAAGAGTCTAAACATGAGAAATGCTATATCATGTTGATTTGTGTACAAATTTGATAAGCCACCTGTCTGTTAGATCAAAGATCAAAATAAAATATTGATAAATAGTGATAATCCAGTATTGTTACAATTGGTTTTATTATATTTGTTTATATCATATACTGGTCGGCAGAATTAGAGGAACCAGTTCGACAATGACTTTCAATTTTTTTGCTGTGAGTGTTATACAATTGTTTATTTTATTTTCGTATCGCAAATTTGCAAGCGTACTGTAGTAGACTGCCTCGGTGGTGAAGTTGTACTATGGTATGCTTGCAAGTTGGAATCTCGAGTCGGACAAAGTGATATTGGATTTTTATATTTATTATCAGCCATTATCAGTGGAGTCAGGCCTTTGTGCCCGATATGGCGATACTCTCGCCTCCTATCACATCGTGGGAAGGAACACACAAGGCGAAATTTGAGTGTCCAGGAACCTCTGCCTAACCCTTCTGGGAAAAAAGCGTGAGTTTATGTATGTACGGCAAATTTATTGAAAAATAAAGTATTGAAAAAATTTTTTTTTATTAATTTAGGTAATACTAAGACCCTTTCAAGTGTTTACAGGCATTATGAGCGTTAGTAACGAAAATTAAGCAAACTCAATTTTACTTTATTGTGTCACACGGTCATTATCATTTTCTGGAGAGTTCACATCCTGCAGCAACAAAAGTCAGATATTTAATTTTTGCGGAAATTGAAATAAAACTATTATTTACGGATTTTATCGCGGATTTGGTTTAATTTTACATTTTTTGAGTTCCCGACGTCCGCCCCGTGACCACGAAAGCTGTAAAGTAATCGAAACGTCGGGTACTCAAAAAATGTAAATAATAGTTTTATTTCAATGTGTAACATTCGCGTAAATCTAAGAAACCATGTTGCGGAAATTCCAACCACTGTAGTATGGATGTATGAACTTCCTGTTTAGTGGATGGTTTTTTGGTTGTTATTGTTTGTGTCACTATGTTTAATAAATGCTTTACACGTACTGAATCACACCAGATGAAGCTGAGTTTTGACTTCAAGACATTTTACTGAGATCCGATCTCCGATCCGATCTTAACAGTTCTAACTGTTTAAATAACATAATTACTAGTTTTGATAAGCTTTCTACGTAATAAGTCATTTTCGGCTAAGCAAAAATTTTACATTTTACACTTCTTGTATCATATTTATTATATTCAAATATTTTGTAAAGCTTTAATAGTCTTGCAGACAATTAAGAATCTATTTGGAGTTTTTCGCCCATAGGCAGTATTTACATACATAACAGCACCTCTGCCCCCTACTAGTAGCAATCAGTACAACCACGTTCTAAGGTTTCCGTAGCAAGTCTCTTAGTCGATACTCAGAAAAGCTCAGTAGGTAAGCTAAACTCTAAAACCTAAGTTTATCTCGGGCGTACATTACTAGTTTTATTTACGATTAATAACTATATAAATACTAAACATATAATCTTTATACATAATTTTATGTAAATAAAATTCAAGATTTGTCTGTCTTTTTGTAAAGTAAAGATAACAGTTTTTTTTGTTTCAAATACCTACATATAAGTACCTACTATTGAAATCATGCCTATACCCAAAATTCTCTTACATTTTTTTTATCGGTCCTTGAGATTGTTGCCACTAATCTCTTTAAAAGCTGCACTGATTTTGATCGGTCTTACTTACACATTTTGGAATGTAAATTTTGGAATGAGACACATATACTTTTATTTTATTTTAAAAAACACATACTTCCTTTTGTCTTAATACTTTGTTTTTTGTATCGTGATTATTTGTTTTGTAATTAGTATTAAGCAATAAATTGATTTTTATTTTATTTATTTTTATTTATTTGATTTTAAATTTAATTCAGGCTGTGGTAATTATAATTCATACTAATATACCTAGTCAGGTCATAAATTCTGTCACATGTTTAATATCAAATAATTGCAATAAGTTTATACATTATGTAACCATTTATATACCAAAATGAACTTAACAAAACATAGATTCTTATTACACCAAAGTTAATTCAAAATGACCTCCGTGATTTTGAATACAGGCCTTCAATCTGCGCGGCAAGTTGTCTATCGCAGCACGAACGAGGTCCATGTCAATATCGGCGGCTGCCTTAATCAAGGATGTCTTGAGTGACTCCAAATTGGGATGAGGCTTTGAGCACGCCTTTTCCTCCAAAGTGTTGCCATATCTTGTAATCTAACTGATTCAAATCTGGACTGGAGGAGGGCCAGTCTTCGTGCCGGATGAAGTCGATTTCACGCGCCGCCAGCCAGTCTTGTGTGCTCTTCGCTCTATGAGCTGGCGCCGAATCTTGTTGGAATACTCAGTGCCTGTTATTGAACATGGTATGAGAAACAGGTTCCACAAGGTTCGTCAGGATTGTATTTTGATACACAACTGCATTCGTTTTTACACCTTTCTCACAAAAATGTACCTCTGTTAAGCCCCAATAAGAAACTCCCAACCATACCATGAGCGAGGATGGAATATGACCTCGTTGGACACGCGGAATACGGTTGCTCGCTTCTTCACTACTGTGTGCGTACACCTTATCATGTTGTAGCTCTCTTCTACGGTAAAAAAAATTTCATCTGAAAAAAGAATTTTCCGAATTTTTTTTCCCGCGTACCGCTTCAACAAAGCGCGGCATCTCTTCAGTCTCAGGACCATTAGATGAGCATTCAAACGATATCCTATTTTTCTTCGATATGCCCGATGCCCTAAGTCTTCATTTAACACCCTTTTCACCGTGGTTCTGCTTAACCCCATCTGAAAGGCCAACAGTTTCTGCTTACGTTTGGGATTTCTTTGAATTCGCGCCTTCACAGCTTTTATCACTGCTGGAGTCCAACAGACCGAGGGCGACCATTTCTTGACCTGTCATCTACACTAGAGTCTTCATTGTATCGTTTGATGGTACGATCTTCTATAAAATATACACTAGATACACAGTTCCCTGTAAAAGTTCTGTTAAAAGTGGCACCGATGCATGACATGAAAAAAAGTAAACAAAAAGATCACATATTCCAAATATATTAACACAAATTCCACCTTATTTCTGGAGCTTAAAGTAGCTTTTCACATAATATTGTCTAAAGTTCTGCGACGTTTTAGAAGCAACGGTCGGTGCGTGACTGAAGGCAAAAGAGTGCTTAAGCACTCTTTTTTGGTGCCATTTTCTAAGCGCTCATGTTGTATCTAGTCTTAGAGTAAATATATATAGAGGGAGCGCTGGTAATTCAAAAACGTAGATAAAAATGGTGGTGCCGGGCTACCTTTTTCTGCCCTCCTATTGGCTAATATTGGAACAGGTAGTGCAACATACATAAATTATTTGAAAAAAAAATTTAAAAAAAATTGTTTAGGTCTATTTAATTCCACTCAAACTCGTTTTAAAAGGATAATAGCTAAATATAATTTCGGCTAATAAAGGAACTTATAGAAATTTATTGCTAAATAATTAATTCAATTTTTACTAATATAGGTGCGCTACCAACATTACGAACAAGAAAATATCTACGTTTTTGAAATCGCGAATGTATGACAGCGCTCCCTCTATATATAAATACTCTAAGTATCTAGTGTATATTTGATCGAAGGGTACGATAATCAAATCTTTTTTATATTCAAATTTTTCAGTATGTCAAAAATTTGAATTGGCGCGTGACCGCAACGATGCAACGCAATAACTGCAACACGGTCTTCTTTACGCGTCCACTCCATATTTAAAAATGAGTAAAATTCTAAAAAGTATACATTTTTATTTTCATGAACAATTCGAAATTCGAATTCAATAAACTTTTTTGTGGCCAGCATTCTAAAAGAAAAGTTTTACTGTGTGACAATACTTATGACCTGACTGTGTAAAGCCTAAGATTCGTTTGTTTGTTTCCTCTAATCTCAGGAACTACAAGTTGGACTTGAAAAATACTTATTGTGTTGGATAGGTCACTTATCGAGGAAGGTTAAATATTATCACGCTATGACCTATAAGCGGGAAGCACAAGTGAAAAATCAAGCAAATACGAGGAAATTTTATTCATTTTTCGTGATCCAATTGGCCGCCATTTTGAATATTGTAACTGACTAGCATGTATCAGTATTCTTGCAAAAATCATCATCATCATCATATCAGCCACAGAAAGTCCACTGCTGAACATAGGCCTCCCCCAAGGATCTCCACAATGACCTGTTGGAAGCGGCCTGCATCCAGCGACTTCCTGCGACCTTAGTCAGATCGTCCGTCCACCTTGTAGGCGGGCGTCCGACATTTCGCTTGCCTGTACGTGGCCTCCACTCGAGAACCTTTCGGCCCCAACGGCCATCGGTTCTACGAGCTATGTGCCCGGCCCACTGCCACTTCAACTTGCCAATCCTATGGGCTATGTCGGTAACCTTGGTTCTCCTACGGATCTCCTCATTTCTGATTCGATCTCGTAGGGAAACTCCGAGCATAGCCCGCTCCATGGCTCGTTGAGTGACTTTGAGCCTTTTAATGAGGCCCACAGTGAGAGGCCACGTCTCGGTGCCGTATGTCATCACTGGTAACACACAACTATCGAAGACTTTCGATTTTAGGCACTGAGGTATTTTGGACGAGAAGACGTCGCGAAGTTTCTCGAACGCTGCCCAATCGAGTTGGATTCGACGATTGACCTCTCTCTCGACCGAACCGGACCACTTGTCCTAAATAGACATATTCGTCTACAACTTCGAGAGTCGAGCCCCCAACTCCAATGGGGGTGGGCACAACATGGATATTCGACATGATCTTCGTTTTATCCATGTTCATTTTAAGACCCACCTGTTGGGAGACTCGATTAAGGTCTTCGAGCATAGTGCTAAGGTCTTCCAGCGATTCTGCCAAGACTACAATATCGTCGGCAATTCGAAGGTGAGTAATATACACACATTTTTCTGAACGCAATGCAACAAGGAATGCATCTGCCCTTTGTAAGTTTAATATAGCAGAGCTAGCTAGCTCTCGTTAGCCGTCTTGATTTTTTTAGGCTGTATAATAAATGCTTTCTCTATATTTCAATTTTTTTTAGGTAGAAGCATACATTGTTTTAGCTTATGTGGAACGGTTTTCTCAATACACGTCGAGAAAACATCCCGATGGGACATTCGATTTATTTGTGGTTTTATCGAGAAAAATCTTTACAGGTCGGCTAATTTATACACTGTGTTCGCAATTAATTCATTCGGAACTTTTTGTTAGTATTGGTAATGATTGTATTGGAAAACAACAAAACCAGTATTTTTTTTGTGTTATAATGTAAGTTACCATACGTAATATGTTACTGTATGTTTAAAATGGGTTTTATTAAGATGTTTTTGTAGCATAATAGTATTATAAAAACAAAGATTGAATTATAAGCAAAGAAATATAAGTATGCAGAATATAAAACTTAAAAAAAATGTTGCACCTAAGATTTGTGTTTTAGAAACCGTTTGACAGATGAATCTAGTTCAGCATGCATTTTGCTAAAAGTAACATCTTACAACCCTAACATAAATTATTTGTCATCTAACCTGCAGCAACAGAAGTCACACTAATTTTACTGAAATTTAATATAAACATACCAAAATGTACCTCTTTTGCTTACTTTATTTAATAAAGAGTTTTGATAGTATTTATAATTATTATTTTCCAAATAATCAGAAAGTCAAAATTATTTGATGGCACGCGAATGACCCCATTAAACTTTTTTTTTTTAAATGGCACGTTGATGCATAAAGGTTCGCCTACCCTGACATATAGTCTAAGTGTAAACATTTTTAAGGCAAAGTCTATGAAAGTTTTGTTGCTGTTAAAAATGGTTTTCATGGTATATTCCGATAACCATGTAATTAACGACGAAATGAACGAAATAATTCTAATAAGATTTTATGCAAAAAAGTGATAGTGATACCTTAAACTTTAAATGGTTATACCTCACAAACCGGTTGATATTTTTCAAATATTATTTTTTATTTTCATATTAATATTATGCCTATGTATTCTTACAACCTAAATTAACAAGTGCTCAATTTTCTTGCACTCCTGGTATATCGTATTTCTAAGCATCGTGGTTCTCCGAAAAACGAGAGATATTTTGGTCCACAGGGCCGAAACAAAAACTTGTGGATCACACAACATTTATTTTGACAAGAGAAATAATTCCATAGCCAATAGTTACAGAAAAAAGCATTTTAGCCAACAGAGCAACGAAGGCTATTTTATCAGGTAACCATAAGATTATTCATCATTACCATCATATTTAACACCAAATTTCCACTGCTGACTAAAAACCTTCCCACTTATGTCCACAGCCTGAAAATATAATAATTGTAACTAGCTTAATCTTCTTTTATCCATCCCATGGTTGTCAGACAGAGATTGTTTCTAGCAATAAGATCGCCACTAGTGCATATATACAGGGTATATCAAGACTGCTACCGAAAACGAAGCTGGGTGGTAGTTTTAGTGACTTCAGACACAAAGCAACCAAATTTAGTGGAAAATGTTGTGACGAATTTTTTTTTGTTATTTTCTTTTCTATCGTCGTATCATAATGGTAACATACGTAACACAAACGGTACATAATTTTTTCTTAAATAATAGTGTACACCCTTTCATTTTTAAAGACGCTATAGTGTGCAAGACTTTAAATTATCATTTTAGCAAAAACTATGGATTTACCACCTAAACTGGACGATATTTAAAAAATAATAAAAATTAATTGTCGCGTTTCTTTTCGAAATTTTTGGTTGCATTGTGTTTGTAGTCACTAAAACTACCACCCGGCTTCGTTTTCGGTAGCAGTCTTGAGATACCCGGTATATTCATGTTGTTTTGTCATTTTTTATGTATATGGTGTACAATAAAGTGTTAAATAAATAAATTAATTAATCTCGGACGAGTGCTTGCTAAACACCTGGCTCATATTTTTCAAACCAAAAATAAAAATTGCGGTTGAAGTAGCATCATCCTGATCATCACTTCTTCTCGGCTCCTTAATATCCTGAGAATGAAGAGAGAGATGAAAGAGGCAGGTATTACTCATGTTATGTCATAATCTAATCTACGTTGCATTAAACGCTCTTTTATGAAGAGTAATTTCACGGCCAATTCTAAATAATGAAAAGTAATCATGACAGAGAATATTGCACGCGATAAGGTTAACATCACAATTTGTGTCTGTCACAGTGATATTGGAATATTTTTTTCGAATTGTAACTAATACGAATAAATTATTCCTATATTTATTTAATGTTTATTAATAGTTAATTTTAAACTACTCTCTCGTACGTTGGTAGTAGAGAGTAGATTAAAATTAACTTTTCGGGATAGTGATAACTAATACTCGTATAGTAAATTTTACAATGTAGATGTTTTTGGTACAGGTTCTGATGTTTGGAAGAGAATGGTAGAAACATTTACTACTTATCTTATTTATAAAATGCTTTCCAAAAAATGGCTTACTAGAACGTCGGTCATAAAAATTCACAGCTTAAGTAGACCGTAGGTGTATTTTTATACAGCTATATTTTAAGGTTCATTATTAAAAGCTGAGTAAACATTTCATTATTTTGTTAACTGAATAAATAGTAAAATAATGTAGTTTTATGAATATGTAAGTTTTATGACAAAAGAACATATGCGATTGGTAATACTGAATTGTACATTAAAAAGTTTTATTTTATAAAATAGTATGGAATCCACTACCAAAGCAATTTGACGTACAACTTTAAAGTAATATAGTTCTCGTAAAGAATCTATAATTTAGTTCATTCAAAATGAATTACGAATTTTCAAACAAAATAGTTCTTGTGACGGGCGCAAGCGCTGGTATCGGAGAAGCTATCGCTTTAATGTTTGCTAAATATGGTGCTACATTAGCAGTTGTAGGAAGAAACGAGGCAAACTTACAAAATGTAGCTAAAAAGTGTGAAGAAGCAAAAGGGATAAAAGCACTTGCAATTGTTGCGGATCTGGGCACTAATGAAGGATGCAAAAAGGTAGTTGAAATAGTACTGGAGCATTTCAAAAGGTGAGCATTTTACTGATTTCAAAGACAACTGCAAACTTATGGGTATTAATTATATTATTGTAAAAAAAGTAGGTCAAGTGTTCAATGGTCAAAGAATGGCGTCTTTTACAAATAAAAATAATATTCTGTATGAAGTTTTTTCAAAATTCATGGATGAAAAATATTTGTAGGTATAAAATTTTTTATTTGTATGTACATATTTATTAAAACTCCTTTAAATTAGCTTTTAATGATGAAATACATATTACCCGGAAAAAATAAACATCTGCATCAGTGGCTGTGTATTTTTAGGTTGGATATCTTAGTCAACAACGCAGGAATCGGTGCGGCAAGTACTCTTACAAATGCTGATATGGAAATGTTTGATAAGCTCTTTGCAGTAAACGTGCGTGGTATCTACAATTTGACCAGACTCCTAGTACCCACCCTTATTGAGTCTAAAGGAAATATTGTAAATATCTCTAGTGTCGTCGGAACTGCTGTCACTGTTGGTAGTTTACCGTACAGCATGTCTAAGGTCAGACATTATAAAATTAATCACATTTTATTTAAGCCAGTAAAACCATATTTTTTATATGTAATACCTTAATATATGCATAGTCTTTTATTATATTTTGAATAATACTAATCATGAAGTCAAAAACATTGTTACTACAGTAATGTTCATATTTGTAGAAAAACTAGATTCACGCTAAAATACAAAGAACAAAAAGATTTATTTTCTCTCATAAATTAAATAAACAAAATAAAGAATCAAATGTACGAAATGTTAGCGACGCCAGCACTCCTGGGATTTCTTAATCTCGTGTTTCTTAAGCCTGTGTCTATTACAATAGGTAATGTGCTACTACAACGCTTAAGAGCTACGACGTCTTTTCTCATTACAGGCAGCCTTGGATCATTTCAGCCGCTGTATCGCCCTTGAACTGGCTCCCAAAGGAGTCAGAGTTAACACAGTCAGCCCAGGAATAACCGTTGGTATTTTAATATTGTATTTCTAAATTGCTTAACCCAGGAAAGGCAAATATTTTATTTTCTAAATTGGGATTAATATCTTTATTAGTGATCTTGACATCTAACTTGAGGGAGGAAGTTGCTATTTTGTATACTTCTTTAAAATAAAATCTATCATTAACGTAGTGTCATAGACTTATCGCCTTATTCATAGAAAGTTTAAAAACCTATTTTATTTATAGAATATTTTGTCTTTTTTTGCTCAAGCTGAATTCACAAGTCATTCCAAAAATAGGTTTAACATATATCTATGAATGAGGCCGTTAATGTTTAGCGTCATCCAATGCGATAAGCTACACCTTGAACTTGACTAGTTTTGATTTGCATATAGTGTCAGCCCCTTAACTGAATTCGTCAGTAGACCTATTTGTGTAGTCAACTAAAACTTCTTGTGCCTGCAGGTGATAATGAGTTCTAAATCGTACAATACAATATTCATCAGAATCATCATCATCAACAAAGACCTCTTTAAAAAAATATACATTATCAATTAGCTGACTTAATAACTCTCTAACCCTAGCAATGAATATTTAAGGACACAACTTTCCTGCAACGGGCAACGGGTTGGTCAGATGAATTTTGTGAGGAAATGCGGCAAGGTGCCGAGAAGATGATACCAATGGGTAAAGTATGCCATGTGGATGACATTGCCAATATGGTGGTTCATGTTGCCAGTGACAGCAGCAGACTCGTGACTGGCGCCTTGATACAAGTCGATGGATGCTTGCAGTACAACTACTTCAGCTCCATGAAATAGACGGATGTACAGAACTATCAAAAGAGTTTTTCTGCTGAGACACGAAATGGACACAAAGTTATTGTCACTAAAGATGACGTAGTGTATTTAAACACATGTTGTAAAATAAATTAAAATTAAAATATGCTTTATTGTACACCAAGATAACACACAATTTACAGACTAATCACATAAAATAAATAAAGTGTGTAGCCCTCGTGTTTTTTTTTTGTGATTCCTAATAAAACATATTATTAGGTATACATTGCCATATTTAAACGCCGATATTATCCTAAATAAAATTATTAATGTTTTCAGATTTTAATTCAGAGAAATCAGTGAAAATGTTTAAATTATTTTTCATTCATTTTCATATCAGTGCACTGCGTTTACTTTTTTCCCTGGTACTCGAAAATCGTTGCTCCTTAATATTAATTGCATTGAATCTTTATTGAGTGATTAAGGTACAGTAATAAACACTCATTTTTGTAAACATAAACCACCTCACCTCAACAGTGTCAGTGCGTAACTGACTCGCATGCAATTCTGCCCAAAAACTCCTAAACCAAAAAGTAATAAAGGAACATAGCGTTAGCATCGAAGTACCCGGATGCAATTTTCGGATGCCCGGCAGTTGGCAGGACCATCCGGTTCAATTACGCCGGTGGAACATTTAGTTCAAGTGCGTTCGCTTTAGCTATCCGTGATGATATTGAGGCCGCTGCGAAATTGAGATCCTCTTATATATGTGCCATTCAGACTGCCTAGTCACTAGGAGAATATGAAACGCACCCGCTTTTGATTATGATCGTTTTGGGAATAGTGAATGATTTTTGTTCAATGTTCTTTTAAGAGCCTCTCGTCCAAAGTATCCCCACTGTCAATACTTAATATAATAACAATTCCACAACACGATATCAATAACAAAATTTAACAACCCCCATAAAATCGCTGTTGAACATAAGCCTCCCTCAAGAACCGCCACATGGAGTTGTTGGAAGCAGCCTGCACCCAGCGACTTCTTGCGACCTTACCAGGTCGTCCGCCAACCTTAATATGAGTGGGCGTCCAAAACCTCGCTTGCTTGTTACAGCCTTACAGCCAATTTTTGCCGAACGCTTCAAAACTCTTTAACTCTGATTATATGAGCAGGCGTAAAATCTTAAGTTCGCTTTCTTCTAGTTAATCTTAAATACAGTGTATTTTCAATCTGTATTTTAAAGGAGGTTTTGAAGGCTTAAAATATAACAATATAAGTTCGCATGTTGTGAATTTTATTACACTACATATCAGGCTGCCATAATTGTATCGAATTGCATGATTACGCCGTCTGATGCCATTGATACTCTGCCTGGACTGAGTCAGTGTAAAAAATATACTCTTTTGTTACTTTAGCAGATATCCGAGAGGTTTCAACATGTTTTGCAAGGCACAGAGGTACTTGTCTTTTTTATCACTTAGCGAGGTGTCTTTGTGTTCTGTATTTAAACTCACATAATACTATAGTAGTGATATTGACAAATAATTTATGAGATTAACTAACTGACCTGGCACCATTGTGATGCTCACAATGTAATCGTTTTATCTTAAATTTTTGGTGGTCTCCCATATGTGAATGGCCGCCTGGGTAGATACCACCGCAATTACTTTTTTTCTCGCTAAACAGCAGTGTTGATGCACTGTTGTGTTCCAGTTTGAAGGAAATTGTAGCCAGCAGTACTACAAGACATGATGAGGGTTAATATCATTACTGGTGGTAGGTCTCTCATATGTGAGAGGCTGCCTGGGTAGGTACCACCGCAATGTCTATTTCTCCCGTCAAACAGCAGTTTAAATGCACTGTTGTGTTTCGAATTGAAGGACATTGTAGCCAGAGTAACTACTGGACATATTGAGACTTAACATCTTATGTCTCAGGATAGCGAGCGCAGTGGAATGCCAAGCATTGCTTTATAGTTCAATGTTGTTTGGTTTTGCTACTGTTCATGAGCGGTCGCATCGCTTACCATCAGGCGAACGGCATGCTCGTCTCGCCATTCACTGCAATAAAAAAAAAATGTCTCATGAAGGCGACCGTAGTGGCGTATGCTAAGCATTGGGTTGTTATTTATAATGTTGTTTCGTTTTGCTACTGTCCATGAACAGTCGTATCGCTTACCATCAGGTAAATGACGTGATAGTCTCATCAATGATTTTAATTTACAATAACATCATTAAGTATTCATATTTAAAGCTAATGAAAATGTACACCTATGCAATATGTATTTAATTGAAAATAGTAATGAAAGACTATTTATCTTTATGCCATCGCACTTTGTCAACAACGCGCGGTTCCAGCGCCAATGGAAATAAAATAAAAATGTTTTAAATAATATTCACAACAATTTTCTTCCACATTTTGTTCTGGCTATAAATTTAATACGTCGGCAAAGCTATTTCATAATATAAAATTCTGTTTAAATGTTGGTTTTGTAAATACCGTGCAAGGCTAAATGGTTTGCAGGTGTTCAGATATACAATTGTTTCAAATACTTTGTAATAAACGCGAATGTGAGTTTGTTTGTTACGATTAATTACAGTTTAAGGCCATCGCAGACTAGGACGGCATGGCGAAGATTAAACTTACTCTTAGACAGAAAAAACTGTTGCAGATCGAATATTTTTTGACATTTTTGCGTAAGTTGGAGTTGTCTACGTAGTATAATAAATAACACCCAACAGTCACATACATAGTCCTGACCCCACAATAAGATCGAGTCTTGTGTCGTGGGTATCAGGAACTACGAGAGACTTTTCGGTCTCACAAACACCCAGACCCGAAATAAATATTTGTGGGCCGCATAAGCATTTCTCTCGGTGCGGGGATCGAACTCGCGGCCTCTCGTTTCATAGGCAGCGTCTAACCGACTGCGCCACGGAGGCTGTCTGAGGAGTATAAACGCAAATTTTAACAAATGGGTCCAAAAATGGGTCTCCTCTTTTCTATTTTTTTTTAACTATTTCTAATATCCACTTAAAGTACCTAAAATACACATTTAGAACAATTTAACAGCCATGACTACATACTCCTACTGTAAACAACGAGCAACGCGCCCACAAAGCTATTGCTCTAACAGATTAATTAAATTATTAATGCTCGCCTCTCGGGCTGAACGCTAAAGACTGTTGCATTGAAAATAACATTCAACGGTACCTATGTTATCTAGATTCCTTTGTAAATATTGCAATCTGAGTTAGAATTTAATACTAAACGCGGGTAGTAGCTAAGTTTGCCTAAATTCCACACAATTGTGTTTACATTTGCAATCATCTGTAAAGTTATTGTAAGCTACGCAAGCTGTGTTTGATATTTCCATAAATTAATACTTTAATAATAATTCTAACGCGAGAAACAAAAAAAAGAGTGGCAATAAAAAATACAATTTTAAAAGAACGAACGTCCATTTAATTTAATAAAATGTTGTGTAATGGAAACAATAAACAAATACAAAAATTTAGAGATGCTGTAATTATTGATATCTGGATTGGAACCAGGAACCGCATGGTCACGAGGACCTTATGCTCTTCCGCTGCATTACTTCGGATATACAAGAGTTGTGAAATCTATTCTTCGGTTCCAAAACCAACTATATTGATCTCCTAGTTCCAATTGCTTTATTTGATTACATGCCCGCGACTGCATTGTATATCCTTATCGTACAATCTTTCTTACTTTGTATGAGTACTTCCGTATCGCTTACACCAAAGTGATTATAGAAGTTATATTTTCAAACTATGTAGTTATATAAATAGTAATAAAATATTTATTTTTATAAATCGAAATTATTTTTTAAAACAGAGTCAAGATATAAGAGATGGCGCAATTCTATTTACTAATATTCTATTGACACCTGGAAATAAAAAAAATCTCTCACGCCATACTCTGATGTTAGAACTTAGAAGTGACAAAATGTGTTATTGATCACTTGAAATCAGGGCTTAAAATACCGGTAAAAGTTTGGTATCGTTAATTGAGCTAGAAGCAGGTATCGGCGAATTCATAAGTAACGATACCCAATTTAACGTTAATTTAACGTTATTTAACGTTAAATATAAATACTGGTACTACCAAACTTACCGATACTTATAACGTTATGAGACTATTTCGTTACCTTCGTTCCCGGCAACTCGCAACGTTTGCCAACCAACCACATTCATAGGAAGAACGTGGCGGCAGTCGGCATGCGTTTGTGGTATATCCCGTGGGAAGAGCCCAAGAGAACTTTGAGAAAATCGGCAACGTCGCATAAATTAACGCTACGAAATTACCGATATTTTTAACGTTATCGATGTAAAAAAATATTGATAATTGTTAACATTATGGTATCATAACGTTTGTGTTACGTTACGATAATCAATTACCGCTACTAAATTTTAACGATACACAAGTATCTTTATGAAATTACCGGTAATTACCGATACTTTTAATGTGAATTGGTATCGTTTTCAAGCCCTGCTTGAAATGTCCACAAGCCGCGTAGTGACGCGTCCAGTATCTTTGTTAAGCAATAGGATATCATTTATAAGCAATAGGATCTGACGTTTATCAATTAGTCATAGAACGAACGCAGGAAATTAAATGTGTGTTCTTAAGGATTGACGTTATACAAATAGCTGATGTGAAATTTGTAGACCCACGCATTCAGCAATATCCCATGTAAGTGTGGGATGAGGTTAGGCAGTAGAAAAATATACTTTGTTGTTATTTATCTTAAGCCTTCTAAGTGATGCTTCAATCCGGATATCCGGCAGCTAACAAGTCACTTCACGCGAATTTATTGTCATTTATTTTTAGATATCGACGTATAACATTTTATTAGAAAATATATATATTTTAAATGCGTCATACAACGCACCTGATTCAAAGGAAATCAACAAATTCCCGGTATATTTACATTAGTTACAAATGATGAACGAAGTTGTTTGCTTTGTTCTAAGATGACGTCAATCTTTGATCATTTGTGTTTGGCTCTAATCTATTCTGTTAGCCGCTAAAGTTACGAAATAATCGTCAACTTTAAGCAACGATTATTTTGATCTGCTCTTGTGATTGGGTAGAACTTTGCTAATTTATTAGATTACTCAGTAAGTTCGTCTAAATTCTTCAAAAAAATATCAGATATTTTATAAACTGATTAAACTGACTCTGATTATGGTTTGACAGCCTCCGTGGCCCAGTTGGAGGCCGCGCGTTCGATCCTCGCACCGAATTAAATATTTGTGTGGACCACAGGTATTTGTTTCGGGTCTGGGTGTTTGTTATACCGAAAAAGTCTTTCGTAGTTCCTGATACCCACAAGACTCGATCTTAGTGTGGGGTCGGGACTATCTATGTGACTGTTGGGTGTATTTATTTATTTATAACAATATAGCCTCGTCCTCTCAATCGTGGTTTCGATTGTAGAGGATGCTCGTGCTTTGCAGTGGGGCGTATATGGGCTGATACATTACAGTACAGTACAGTAAGGGTAAAATGATCAGCTTTCCCACTTTTTGTATTTATGGACGTATCACGATGTTTGAAGACCCTGTTTTGAACGGAATATTATCAGGCCAACATAATCCTGTCGACCCTCCATAACCATCAAACGTCAGTAGATGCTCTGTATTGATTTTCAAGTGCAATGCAGTATAGCTGCTATACTCGTATAGTTACATATAAATACACATATATATATTATTTATTATATTGTGTTGAAGTGCGTGGTAGCCTGTTGGTAAACGGACCAGACGCGGCTGCCAACATGTTCGAATGCCAGGGCACACCTCTGACTTTTCGGAGTCATGTGTGTATTGATAGTCAATCACCATGCACTAAAACGGTGAAGGAAAACATCGCGAGGAAACCTGCATACCATAGTGATTTATAGGAATTTCTATGGTATGTAAGTTCGCCAACCCGTACTAGGCCAGCGTGGTGGACTATATGGCCTAACCACTCTCAATCGTACTCTCTATTGTAGAGGAGGCCCGTGCCCTGCAGTGGGACGCATATGGGCTGATACAGACAGATTATATTGTCTTGGGGGTTAACGTGTTCTTGAATGGAGACCTAGTAGTGTAGGACGCAAAGCTAGGTGGTGTGACGATTTGCGAAAGGTCTTCGGCAGATGCTGGATGTGACAAGCCGAAGATAGGGTGAAATAGCGCAATTTGGGGGAGGCATAATATGTCCAGCAGTAGACAACAAAAAGATGATGATGATGAAATTGTTGTTACTATCTTTACCAAAGGGCTAAAGGTAAAACAATATGAATGGCCTATAAAGGAAATACAATACTTAATACAACATGTTATCAATGTTAAAGTACTTTCCACGGCCAGCATAATGTCACCGAAAATAATCTGGTTTATTCCTTTTTTACTATCCAATATTTCGTCCTCTTTACGAATTTTTATATTCGATGTTTAAAAAACGGAAGAATAATATTTCGTTGTATTAAGTTGATTAAAAATGGCCATAAAGTAAAATTAACCTGAACACCTTTAAGTCAATTGAAGGTCTATTTCTGGCCAATTTTTAATAACTTTCCGATAATTTCCCTGACAAGTTCAAGGTCATATTTTCGATTTCTAGGCCGAGCAATATTGATACATATTTTAAGATTCATTTAAATGTCGCAAAATCACTCTTACATTATTTTTTACAGAATTCGAGATTTGGTCCCCTCATCGTTATATCACAATTTGATCAACAAATTATTTTTTCTTTTCTGGGATCTTATCTTAAAACAAATAGTCTCTCGTAGTTTCTGGTAGTCGCGGTACAAGACTTAGTATCTTACTACATGGTCAAAACCACAGAACAGATGAATATGGGTCAAAACTATGTGCAGTTGGGTTTGATGAAAGAATCTGCGAATAGCCTGGATTTGAGATTCATATGTTGAATTATCGATTATAATAGATGATAACTATGAGAATTTCAAAGGATGGGTATAAGCTGGTCTAGATCGTCTCGTTAAGTCTTGGAAAAAGGCGATACTCGATATTACCAAATATTGTTGTGTTAAGGATGCCCGAGGCGCTTTACTATGTGAGGTTGGCGCGGTGAAGGTATGATGGCGTTCTTACTTCCACGATTTGCCTTGGTCTTGATCTTGTGGCGCCCATTACACCTGACAATGCTTTTCATTGTCTTCGTCTCAGAAACAAAATCATTAGTTCAGAATCATCATTTCATCAACAGAATGAAATTTATCCTGATCGAGGCATGGAAGACACTAGAACTTCATGGCGTAGATCTTCTTGCTTCGTTATTTAACCCCATCCTGGATACTAATCGAATGCCTGAGCCTTGGCGGTTGAGTATGATAATTCCCGTGAACAAGTGAAGGGCCGTGTTCAGGAGTGCGGTAATTATCTTGGCATTAAGGTCATAAGTTATACCGGGTATCTCAAGACTGCTACCGAAAATGAAGCCGGGTGGTAGTTTTAGTGGCTACAAACACAATGCAATTAAAAATTTCGCATAGAAACGCGACAATTATTTTTTATGATTTTTTAAATATCGTCATTTTTGGGTGGTAAATCCTTAGTTTTTGCTAAAATAATAATATAAACTCTTTTATACCTTAGAGTATTTATAAAGAAAAGGGTATACACTATTATTTTAGGAAAAAACGTATTTACCACTCAAATATGGCCATAGAAAAAAAAAAAACAAATAAAAAATTGTCGCTTTTTATTGCCACTTTTTCTGTTGCATTGTGTCTGAAGTCGCTTAAACTACCACCCGGCTTCGTTTTCGGTAGCAGTCTTGATATACCCTGTATAATGAAGCTCCGAAGATATGCGAGTTAATGGCCTTGTTATATACCATAGAGAATGCTGAAGACCGGGTGAAATGGGGGAATCACAGCTGGAAGAAGGAAAAGATAAAAATGACAATGACAGTTGCTATAAATGCTGCCACACTGAGCTAGCTAGTATAATTAATTAACCAGCAATACATAGGTCTTCATAGCTCTGTTTCTATTTGTCCATCCGTCGTATCAGTTTTCGCCAGTGTGAACCGTGGTCGCTATCTCGGCCAATACGATAATAATACCGCCAGTTTGATCTTAAGTTCAATATTAACTAGAGTAGTAAAGCCAATGATCATAAATATTCCATACAGTCTTAGCCTTGTCTGACAACTTGTAAACAAACAAAATTTAAAAAAGCATTAACAGGCTTTTATTTCCGTCTTTCTTCTCCTTTCTTAGGTTACATGTGTGCCTTGGCCCTAATTAGGTGACTTGGATGGAAGTATTTCGTTTAAACTCACGTGCAGCCTTGTCGATGCATACTACCTGAAAGTATTATGTAGGTAATAAAATATCGAATTATTAAGTACTGCTCAATGCAAGGATAATCAGTGAAATGTTAAAATGTTTCGAGCAAAAGTGTATTTGTTTAAACGACATTGGCTTTTATTGAGACATAATTGATGCATTTCGATACGAATTATCCAAATTATATTTTGCGTATTATATATTTTTTTACGGTTTCTGAGAGATACATGGGAAAGCCTGATGGGATTTTGACTAAAATTGAGCAGTGAAAAATGCAATTTAATAATGTGTACAAAAATCAATTGCGTATTTACCTACCTATCAAAACATATGGACCGACAAAATATGCAAGTTCATATTTTGACACACCATATGTTTTGATACTACTCACTAACGATGGGTTCGACAAATTCCATTCATCCGACATAAAGACGAAGAGTGAGCAGTATGGGACCAAGCTTGCCTTGATAAATCCTTTACTCTAAAGTTAAGTCTACAAATTAAAATTCTGAATCGCTGAACTTTAGTCCGAAGTAAGTTCAGTCATACGAAAAATCTATCTTAAAACTAACATTATGCGTGAGATATGAGAGTGGGTTTGCGGTTCGCATTTAAACTGTGAATATGTGAAAATATTCTGCAATTTCTTTCCGCATGTATGCTATAAAGGTAATCCGCGAAAATTGCAAGGATTTTATATAAATCGTAGATGTGCGAGAAATTATTGTTTTAATTATAAGAATAGACACTGAAATATAACATTCCATATTGAATTTAAAAACATGGAAGTTATGGTCTCGCCAAACAGCGGACGGAATGGGACGGCAACTGGGTGCCGTCGGGTCATAATGAATTGTAATGTTAGTTGACATATCATACGGCACTATATCGTCGCATAATGGAGACGCGACGGCTATGTGTCTGACATCTACCATAATATACATTAAGCACACTACACACCAAAGACGCCGACCGGACAAAGTCCACAACTTTTTGTTGGCGACATAGGCTGGTAGCTCCACCATTGCAAGTTGGAAAACTTTGTCCATAACATGGCAGCGGCTCAACATAACAGGAACATTTTTATGACATCGTTGACGTTACAACGAGCAGAACGTTTGCGTTGTCGAAATCTTATGATGGCGGGCAGCATGTGCGGCTGTTTATTGCATGATTCTTTTTGACGTTACAGCTTGCTACGTCGCCGGCCCAGCGGCGGATTTGGTGTGTAGTTCGCTTTACAATTTCATGTGACCCGTCAGCGTAACGTCGCTGTATTATACCGTAAGCTGTCTGGGAAGACATTGGATTCCGTTTATGAATACTTTCATAGATTTTATACGAAAAATTCTAGCGCTAAAGCAGCCTTTTTGAGGTCATATCATGATCATCAACAGCAAGAAGTGCGTGGTGAGTTGTTGTTAACAGACTAAAGGCGGCTGCCAACATGTTCACGGTGGACGCGTGTTCAAATCCTAGGATCCTCTGACCTTTCAGGTCATATGGGTAGTGGTAGTCAATCACCATGCACTATAAGGAAGACGGAATCATCGTGAGAAAACCTGCATACCGTAGCAATTAATAAGATGTTCTATGGTATGTAAAATCCGTAAACTCGCACTGGCCAGCGTGGTGGACTATATGGCCTTATATTCCTGTCATCCGTATTCCCGATTGTAGAGGAGCCCCTTGCCCTATAGTGGGACATAATATATGAGCTGATACTGAAAAGACCTCCAGCATACTTATGAATTATAACAAGTTCTATATACAGACAAAGAATTTCCTAGGGGGCTGGTGATCAGCTTTGTTCATAGCATCAAAAACATTTGATTTGAATTAAGAAGAGTTGATGATAGATTTAACTCTGTGGGTATCACAATATTACCTACCTACAAGCAGATCATATGGTCTAGTAATGGTGAATAGCGCATTCAGTGAGAAGATTCCAGTATACGCCTACGACCAGGCGCAGCGTTATTGTAGCCTTATGGATAAATCTTAATTCCATAATGTTTTTTGTCGTATTGAAAAAGCTCGACTCCTGCTGTAGACGAATATAGGTTGACCGATGTATAATACTTACAAGACCATATGTGCTTTACCAGTTCATGAAGTGAATGGTAAAATGGTAAAATGGTCTCTCATAAGTGAGAGGCTGCCTGGGTGGGTACCACCGCAATGTCTATTTCTCCCGTCAAACAGCAGTTTAAATGCACTGTTGTGTTTCGGATTGAAGGACATTGTAGCCAGGGTAACTACTGGACATATTGAGACTTAACATCTTATGTCTCAGGATGGCGAGCGCAGTGGAATGCCAGGCATTGCTTTATAGTTCAAGATGTTGTTTGGTTTTGCTACTGTTCATGAGCGGTCGCATCGCTTACCATCAGGCGAACGGCATGCTCGTCTCGCCATTCACTGCAATAAAAAAAATAAAAAAAAATATTTAGCAATCTTAGTTTAGTAATATTACAATGGAATAAAAAAATATGTTTTGCCTCCTAGCGACTT
Organism: Hyles vespertilio; assembly: GCA_009982885.2. Taxonomy (NCBI): domain Eukaryota; kingdom Metazoa; phylum Arthropoda; class Insecta; order Lepidoptera; family Sphingidae; genus Hyles; species Hyles vespertilio. The sequence continues at coordinate 9,433,654 of CM042815.1, read as the reverse complement.
TCGTTATAGTAAACCATACTAATTTACGCTTTAACGTACAAAAACCGATAAATATGTGCCTAATAGGTTATGAAATCGAGATAATTAGGGCAGCTCAAAATATTTTCTCCTAATTAATTTTAATTAGAGACTATTAGGCCCGAAACATATTACAGAAACGCCACGCTAGCCGACCTGACGCGGCACGTGTTAAGAAAATCAAATCGTAGTATTTTCTATGACCAGAACCACACTACAAACACGCGATGTTACGTTGCGTTGATTCAACACGTGTCGCACGTGACGTTTCAGTAATATGTTCCGGGCCTAAAACTGTCGCTATTAATATCAGACCAGACAGGTATTCAATCTTATCCTCCTAAATCCCATTTTATCTACTCTATATCCCGCCCCACCGGATTTGAACGAGTAGGATTCATGCGTATTTATGGAATTTCTTGCTCATCCCACGAAAACAATATATTTTTCGGGAAAAAAGTAGCATAATATGCGTTAATCCAGGATAACAGTTAACTCTATACCAAATTTCATTAAAATTGGTCCAGCCGCTTGAGCGGGAAGATTCCTTTCTCATCCCATGGGAACACTACATTTTGGACTTATAAGTAGCCCATGTTTTAATATAGAGTACAGGCTACGTCTATGCCAAACATGAAAATTGGTCCAGCCGTTTAAGCGTGAAGCAGCAAACACACAAACTTTCGCTTTTGTAATATTAGTAGGATAATATGAGAAGTATAGAATTCAGCAATAACAAAATCAAGGTAAAATGAAATATATAGCGCGAATGAAAATTTCTTGTATATTTTATGACTTGTTTGTCGGTTTTGGCACACTTGGCAAGGAATATGTTTTGATATAACAAACACTTCAGAAACTTTTTATCGGTGTATCGCTCTATTTGTCGCTGTGACCTCATTAGTATAATATCATTAGCAAGGGCGGATCCAGCCTTCAAAAAAGGTTGTAGGCATGGCAACCCGAAAGTCAACGAAGTGGGAGTCTGTGTATGATCTTGCTCATGATCGTTTTTCGCAATAAAGATTTAACTCTGCGATTTTATTATAATGATGATATTATGGCATTTAATATAATATTAGTCTATAGATCTCAATATATATGGAAGTGTGACGTCATGTGTCCGTTAGGGTTGTGGGCAAGCCCATCGTGCCCACTACGGTGGATCCGCGCTTGGTCATTAGGCATCGCTTGTGTATGTACTATCTTAAGCGTGATCCTGGTTTTCGGGTATGTCATTTTGAAACGGGATTTTGATTGACATGATTATACGGAGCTTGCGAAAACATACGATAACTAATATTTCTTTGAATCACGTGTATTTTCTTTCGGAAATATGCATACAAGACATTTTCCATCAATCCCTAAAGTAGGATATAATAGCAAAAAAAAACGTTTTATAATATATAAAATTCAATAAATTATAATATATAAATATACAAAAAATATAATAAATAAAAAGGAAATGTAGGTAAGAATTGTTGAGTCTTCGGTTATAGATAAGTACAAATCGCAGAAATAACGATATCTATCTATCAGGTCAATTATGCCGACTGCTCTAGCTGATTTGTTTTCTTTACAGTGTATTGTGTTGACCTCAACTAGTCGAAGGCATCATTAAAGACGCTTCGAAATACTAAACGAGCTATCCGCTCTGAATAACAACGGCGAGTTTATCTTAATCAGATAGCAGTTTCGACGTAGTGATAAATAATTAAACAACAACTACAAAAGCCATAACAAGTCTTTATTGGTGGTATGATATTCGTATGACTGGCTCGGTGGCACAGTTGTACTACGGTATGGTTGCAAAGCTGTGATCTCGGGTTCGAATTCCGAGTCGGGCTAAGTGATTTTGAAATTTTCTACTCAATTTCAGCCCGGAGTCAGAAATTTGTGCCCGTTATGAAGATAGGCGCGTTCCAAGTAACATCGTGGGATGACAAATACAAGGCACCTCTGCCTACCCCTTCTGGGAAATAGGCGTGAGTTTATATAATATGCATGTATGATATGCGTATGACCCCTAATAATCCTTCGTCTTGAACCACGCAACTGTTTTGCGTTTCATAGCATATATGCAATGTAGAGTGTAGCACCCAATTTTATCTACGATTTTTGATAGTCTGTGTGGCGCAGTTGGTTAGACGGCGTCTATGAAACGTCAGATTGCGATTGATCTCCGCACCGAGACAAATATTTTTGTGAACTACAGGTTTGTTTGGGGTCTGTAGGGCGATTCACGTATTTTAATAAGTTCAGCTGCAGTGCAGTTGCGGTTAAGTTTCGATCAAAACAGCCCTTTTCGTATTCTCGTAATTTTGACAACCACTGTCAAATACGCTCGCGTCAAGTTCGCGTCACGCAAACGTTTCAGCGTATTCTACTGCTGCGCGTATATGTCAATTTCAAACAAATTTCATACGTCTGACGTACAGTTGACGCGCGGCTCACGCGCAGTTCACGCGCAGCTAAACATTTACAAGAATACCATTTTGTACCAAAGCGTAAACTTAATTGTAACCGTACCGCAACTTGATCGGCGTGTCAAAAAGTTACGTGAATCGCACTACTGAGTGTTTGTGAGACCGAAAAATACTTTCATTATAGTATTAATTTAGAACCTAAGTGATTATCACATTATTAAATACCACAAAATTCCAAAATAATACGTGTTTTGCCGGCTTTTCTATATAAATAAAAGAAAAGATACAAAAAGACATTGAACATTATATCACCAATTAGATTTTTTACTGTTGTGTTTATGTCAGTTTTAATCAAATTCTCGTTGATTTCTTTTAATTGTTTAGTTTTGCTTGGTGTTCACTGTTCAATAAAGGGTAACTCAATCAATAAATCATACATTCACATTTAAAAAAAAATCGAAACGCAAAATTAAAACTGCAAAGTCACGGGACTAATGCAGACAGAATATTAGTTTGAAGTGTTACTTAGTAAATGATTAGTCCTGCAACTATTGTAAACTACAGGGACTTAGTCTGGCCTCTTGGCTCCTCGCCAAACCTGCTATACAGTAGTTAATGCATACAATTTCGCCATCGTATGAGCACCTTATAAAATATGTTCGCTAAAATACGCAGTATGCTTCTCTAAATTTTGTAATATAAGTTGATTTTCCTCATATATTTTGAGGCTCCGTCTATTTATTAAGTGCAACGAACAACTATGTTTATGAAAGTTTAACAATTTATATTTATTGGTATTACATTTATCACTTTTAACTCGTGTCAAACCTCTGGTTCTTAATATTCGTATACTTCTTTCGATATTAGACTCTGATACGCGTATGTCCGGCCGTAGCCTAGTAGATATCAACAGTTCATAGTGCAAAGAAAAAGGATATAATATTTCCTTTCGGCATTTCTTAATATAATGCAATATTTTTATTATACTATAATAAAAAAATAAACACCAACCATTCACACACATAGTTCTGACCCCACATTAAAATCAAATGTCAGCTAAATTAGTCTTATGACGTGGGTATCAGAAACTGCGAGGGACTTTTCGGTCTCACAAACACCCCGACTTGAAACAGTTCTTTGAGGGCCGCACAAAAAATTGTCTGCGGGGATCGAACCCGCGACCTCTATGACATATTACCATGTCAATGATGATTTTTATAACTTCAACAACGTCATAAAAATGTTTTACATGTCATGTCGAGCCACTGAATGTCGCCGATATTTTTTTCCGACTTGCAATGAGTGTAGCCGCTGACTAGCCCAATAAAAAGTTGTCGACATAGACCTGCGTTATCCATAATCGATCTATCTCTAACAAGAGAATTCATTTGATATTTTGATGCACTTTATGTTTCAGTTAACAAAGATGGCGAGGTATAGATATGCTGCATATATTTATAGATAGCTAGGTAAGATAAATATATTTTTTTTATCTTACAGGTAAGTATATATTCATCCCGACACCAGATTTTGCAAATATTTAAGTTTTTTACAAAGATCAGTTCTTTTTTATTTCGTATTTCCGGCAAATGAGCAAACAGGTCATCCCATGGCATGTGATCACTGAACCCATGAACATTCACAACGCTTAAATCAGGAATGTGTTACCGACCCATCTAACTGGGATGAGAGCGGGAAGGAAAAAGAATGGAAACAGGAATGAGGCATTGTTATAGCACATTCGGCAATGAGATTGCTGGATGTGTTCACCGAACGAAATACGACAGCAAATCAGTCGCTTCATGTCGATCTCCTGTTAGACTGCGGTACCGTCCCGGACGAGCCTGCCTACTCATGCTGAGTCATGGATGACAGTATCGAGGCTCTACCAACTCCAGCTAAAAATCCAAGAAAAAAATTGCAAAGGTAAACATGACGAAGTCATAAAACAACATGAGACGCATCAAATGAAAATAATATTTAGTAGGTGCTGGCAAATATTTAGGTTCAAGTAAAGCTTGAAAATCCAAATTGTTTCTATCCACTACGTTTATTTTTTTATTAAATTAAATATTTTACATACAATTATTGAAATACTGAATGCATCAATAAATTCAGCTTCGTATAATATGTCATTAATAATATGCCAATTTACCAACCCGCACTAGGCCAGCGTGGTGGACTATATGGCCTAAACACTCTCAATCGATAGTCGATTGTAGAGGAGGCCCGTGCCCTGCAGTGGGACGTATATGGGCTGATACAGAATATGCCAATTTCGTTCAATACAGTATATCAATTGTACTTATCTTTACTGTGGCGCATTTACACTCTTGTTTTGTTGTATTTTGGGATGAATTTTTGTGAAAACATCGACGTGGGTCTGACCTTGAGGACTCCTTGACGGCGACTGACGAGTAGGTTCGAATTGCTTACAATTGTGCTTTTTTTCTTAGAAAAAATATAACAATATTATAAAATATTTTTTACGGAGCACTAGAAAGTTAAGATGCCTATCTTTTGATATAATTTCTACTTGATTTGGATAGAATCTCTTAGAAATCTACGTGTTTGAAATATATGTAGATTAGATCCATGTTTGACATGATTTTTTATCGATATAAATGTTATAATTATATGTTTTTAGCTTTACACAATCCTTGCTTATACTCCCAATTTTTCTAAAATGCCCGGTTTTTGTTTGGTGTCTGTGTATCAACAGAGCTATAGATGTTTAAAAAAGGTAAGAATTGGTACCACCCCCCTTTAATGAAGACGAATTGTACCGACATAGGAACAGTAGCTTCTTTCACCTCTAGTTAAAGATAGATAGGTACAGAGAACGGCCGTTAGTGTGTAGTGCCATTTATCTCTCGTCAGCCGATATAAATCCCAGTCTCATTTTATCCCAATATGCAGAGGATACCCATCTGGGTAGGTACCACCGCAATGTCTATTTCTCCCGTGAAACAACACTGCTTAAATGCACTGTTGTGTTTCGGATTGAAGGACATTGTAGCCAGTGCAACTACTGGACATATTGAGACTTAACATCTTATGTCTCAGGATGGCGAGCGCAGTGGAATATTGCTACTGTTCATGAGCGGTCGTATCGCTTACCATCAGGCGAACGGCTTGCTCGTCTCGCCATTCAATGCAATAAAAAAAAAAAAAAGGAAGACCCCGAAACGCGAAACAATTACGTGGTAGACTATGACGGGTTTAGCAGGTCCTTTACTTAAGGAACCTTACCTATAAGCAAATTTGAAGCTACCGTTAACCCACAGTTGTGCAATATCTGTATCAGCCCATATATTATATACATGCCCATATATTTTACTGGTGGTAGGTCTCTCATATGTGAGAGGCCATCTGGGTAGGTACCACCGCAATGTCTATTTCTCCCGTGAAACAACACTGCGTAATTGCACTGTTGTGTTTCGGATTGAAGAACATTAAAGCCAGAGTAACTACTGGATATACTGAGACTTAACATCTTATGTCTCAGGATGGCGAGCGCAGTGGAACGTTGCTACTGTTTACGAGTAGTCGTATCGCTTACTATCAGGCGAACGACTTGCTCGTCTCGCCATTGATTGCAATTAATGATAAACGGGTAATACTAATCAAGAAAAAAATTAAAAAAAAAACATTTCGCTTCTTCAGTCCTTCACCACTTCCCAGCTAAAAAAATGTATAAATAGGACGTCATTTGGAGGAGGTACATTCATTTGAATACCAGCAGTCGGAGCGACAACACGACAATGGAGAAACACGAAGTGAGATGCATCATCAAGTACCTCTGTTTGAAAAAAATGTCTACCAAAGATGTACACGCGGATTTGGTGGAGACACTGGGGGACTCTGCTCCTCAATATTCTACGGTGGCACGGTGGTGCAAAGAGCTTAAGCTGGGTAGAACATCCACAGAAGATGAACATCGCGAGGGACGCCCAACCTCACTGAGGAAAACGTGAAAAAAATCGAAGATATCGTGTTAGCAGACCGAAGAGTAACCATCAGACATTTAGCTGAGGTAACAGGGATCTCATATGGCAGCATCCAAAGCATTTTGACCAGCAAAATGAATATGAAGAAGGTCTCCGCGCGTTGGGTCCCGAGAATGTTAACGGACGAACAAAAGAAAAGGCGAGTTGACATTTCAAGAGCCAATCTTGCAAAGTTCCAGGCTGACCAAGTATTATTTTTGTCACGATTTGTGACCATGGATGAAACATGGATCCATCATTTTGATCCTGAGACCAAACAACAATCGATGACTTGGGAAAGGCCATCCTCACCGACTCCTAAGAAGTTCAAAGTCTCGAGCTCGGCGGGCAAGGTTATGGCGTTCGTTTTCTGGGATGCTCAGGGAATCATAATGGTTGATTACCTGGAAAAGGAAGCTACGATTACGGGCTCCTACTACGCTGATCAAATAAGACGACTGCGAGACGCCATAAAGGAAAAAAGACGGGGTAAACTCCGAGCGAAAGTCATGTTTCATCAGGACAACGCTCCTGCAAACAGAGCCGAAGTTGCGATCGCTGCCATTCGAGAAGCAGGCTTCGAACTGGTCGAACACCCGCCCTATTCTCCAGATTTAGCCCCCAGCGATTTTCATTTGTTTCCTAGGCTCAAGGAACACCTCAGGGGCAAGAAATTTGAGGATGATAGCGAGGTGATGGATGCTGTAGAGGCATTTTGGGATAGTCAAGATACAGATTTTTTTAAAAGGGTATTTTAGGTTTGGACAAACGTTGGACTAAATGTATCGACTTGTTAGGAGACTATGTAGAAAAATAAATTAAATTTAAACTACAATCGTTGTTTTATTATACTTATTATCATTACATTTTGATCGCCCCTCGTGTATATATATATATATATATATATATATATATATATACTGGGTATCTCAAGACTGCTGCCGAAAACGAAGCCGGGTAGTAGTTTGTGTGGTTACAAACACAATGCAACAGAAAAAGTTGCAAAAAAAAGTATAGTTACGACCCACTGCAGGGCACGGGCCTCCTCTACAATCGAGAGTACGATTGAGAGTGGTTAGGCCATATAGTCCACCACGCTGGCCTAGTGCGGGTTGGCGGACTGTACAATATAGCTTAAGGCTAGCTTAACCCAGAATACCTACTGGTTGTAACTGCAATATAATTCAAAAAGAGTGCCCACTGATGACAAGTGATATTCGCGGTCAACATAATTATGTCGGCTCATTCGAAACCGGGTATTAACAGGCTGACCCTACACGACATAAAGTAATCAATGTGATTTTCTCCTTATGTGTTGCAGCCGTTGATACTTTACCTTACATATATCATAAATTATATATTATAGCCCTATTTATAATTTGTAATTTAAGAAAACAACTAAAAAAACAAGAAAATTCAGACATTTCTTATTGTCAAAATAATTTCTTTCGCCGTTTCTTCTTCACAACTACGACACGTCCCGTAGTAAACTTTAATAAACAAATCAAAAGATCTTATGAAACACTATTTGAATGAATATATTTTTATTATGAACAAGGTCACGATTGACATAATTAATAGGATATCTAAACGTATTAAATCATTACATGCATACCTGTATTTAAATTATACTCGTACAAGTCAATAACCTGTATTTTTTATAGCACGTGATACAGAAGCTCTACTGTTGGTTAGTATATAGAAAATTAGGTAGTATTTTAAAGTAGGGTGTACAGATCTAACTAAAATTGTAGGAAGTCGCTGGATGCAGGCCAGTTCCAACAGTTTTATGTGGAGGTTCTCGAAGGAGGCCTATGTTCAAGAATTTAACTTATATTCAAGATTTTGTTACATTTGGTATTTGTGTTTAAGGAAACCTGTAATCAAAATGTATTTTTGTATATGATTAATTAAACTGGCAACCTCCGCAGCGCAGCTGTTTGAGAACCGGCTAGGAACTAAAGACCGCGGGTTCAGTTCCCCCAACAGGAAAAGTTTATATCGCTAACAAATATTTTTTTCGTATATAGATGTAGAGGGATCAAAAATTCCCGTAGTTTTTGGCACACAGTACGAGAAATTTTATATCACTGTATATATAAATATATTTGTGACTGTTAGCTCTATTTATTTATTACTATAAAATAAACTAGTATATCCATTCAATGTATGTAACAGCCCATATACGTCCCACTGCAGGGCACGGGCCTCCTCTATAATCGAGAGTACGATTGAGAGTGGTTAGGCCATATATTCCACCACGCTGGCCTAGCGCGGGTTGGCGGACTTACATACTATATATTTTTTTATAAATCGCTATAGTATGCAGGTTTCCTCACGATGTTTTCCTTCACCATTTTAGTGCGTGGTGATTGATTATCAATACACACATGACCCCGAAAAGTCAGAGGTGTGCCCTGGGATTCGAACCCGCGACCACCGTGAACATGTTGGCAGTCGCGTCTAGTCCGTTTACCAATAGGCCACCACGCACTTTATATCCATTCAATAAATCACCGTTATCATTATCTCAGAAGTTTGCAATATACAAAGCCCTCGCGGTCGCTCGTCTTAATCGAACAAGCGAGCGCCTTTCACAAGCCGTTGCTCCATCTTACCGAAGGACATAACACGGATTATAACATATTTATTAATCATTTTTAATAATTCCGCGTTCCAAATTGAAAATTTATGAAAATTAAATATATTATTAATTTCAAAAATAAATACAATTAATTAGTTACACAATTCATTCATTTATATAAATCATTATTCTAAAATTATTCATAATTACAATAACTTTCTTAAGAAATTAAAAAGCATAGAGCAGCATTTATTAATTAACTATTATTTTTTTATCTTTAGATTAACTTTCCTTAAATTACCAATGACCTTCTATCTCAAAATACAAAGCAAATGTTATATTAGCCCTTAAGTTGAGGATAATTATGATCATCGCCATTATTGGTCGTCATTGTATGCGCCGACCACCTTGGCCATATAAGTGTTGAATTATTGTTATCGTACATCCATAATACTGCGGCTTAAACCTCAGGTGTTGTACAGTGTATCAGTGCCCGTTGAATACACAACACGCTCCTTCTGGGGCGTATTAAAAAAAATAAAAATGTTAAACTTCGACACATTCACGAATCCTATATTGAAGAGAAGTAAAAAGTTGCTGAAAGTGAGGTTGTGGTTTTATGTCTTCGCGTACGTACATTTAGTATCGATAGCAACACTGCTATTGACAATAGATTTTACAAAAGCAGAGGACCCTAGCATACGGCAGTACCAGAATACGAGATGGAAACTCATCACAGCATGGTTCAATGTAAGTCAGTATTTGCATTCATAAATTATCATTTATTTGTATTAATAATAAATGAATTTTAACTAATAGTATGGATATATTTTATAAATAGAATTAATAATAATAGTTTTAAAGCTGATTTAATTCCAGTTTTAAAAATATCGATTTTTATTTCCATGTTGTTTATAATAATTTTCTTAAGACTGACTGACTGCCTCAGTGGCATAGTTGTACTAAGGTACGGTTACAAAGCTGAGGTCTTGGGTTCGAATCCCGGGTTGGGCAAAGTCATATTGGATTTTTCTATTTAGTACCAGCCCAGAGTGAGGAATATGCGCCCGATATGGCGATAGGCTCGCCACCTATCACATTGTGGGACGGAACATACAAGGCGAAATGTGGGTTTCCTGGCACCTCCGCCTATCCCTTTTGGCATATAGGCGTGAGTTTATGTATGTATTTTCTTCAGCTTCATTATATTGCCATACAATCCTTGTTTTTAAGAGTAACAAAAACATTTTATAAACAATTTAGTTGTGATAATCTAATATATAAAATTCTCGTGTCACAGTTTTCGTTGCCATACTCCTCCGAAACGGCTTGACCGATTCTCATGAAATTTTGTGAGCATATTGAGTAGGTCTGAGAATTGGCCAACATCTATTTTTCATCCCCCTAAATGTTAGGGGTAGTCCACCCCTAAATTTTTTTTTTTATTTTTAGACAAAATTTTTAATTTCTATTTTTTTATGATACAACATACAAAAATACATACAATCCTTAATTTTCACCCTTCTACGATCAACCCTTATTTTTTAATAGCCATTTTAGTAATTTAATCATTTTTCCTCTCCGGTCGCAAACTGATCAATCGTCATTTAATTAGTTATCCCCGCCAGATGTCTACAGGTGTCACTTCTGACCCAGTAAACAGCACGGAGTAGGGATGAGAACGAAGCCGGTCTCCTTTCTTTCTCACTCCCTACAGTCTACACAGTTGTCGGCCATCATTATTGTTTATGCATCAAGTGTAGTAGTAAGGTTGACAATTATTATTTTGCTTTCTCAGTGTAGCTCTCATATTAACTATTAATCATTCCTATTTTATATATAAGATGTATATGGATGTTTATGGAGAGAAGGGACATAAAGTAAAATAGAATCGAAGGTACGGGAGAGGGCTGGGATAGATGACAGATTTGTTAGGACGAAATGTAAATTTACGTTATAAAACGGGATGGATAATAAAGAGACGGGACGGGACGGATTGGGAAGGGACTGAACAGGCGGATGAGACGGGACTGAGCCGGACAGTAGAATAGCTACGTCAAGTTTAGGCATACAAGAGTTTATACGAAAAACAACATGTATTTGGTGTGGAGTGGAATCAAAAAATATATGCACCCAGGCGAAGCTGGGTCGGGCCGCTAGTTAAATATAAAAATGGACTTAATATTTGCAAAATAAAAAAAGCGTGAAAAATCACAACTTTATTATTTCGCAATCATACACCGCACAAACAAGATTTTTGTCCTATTTCATAACCAAATAAAAAAATGTATAATAACTATTGTTATTAAGTTAATCCCTTTATTTAATTATACAAAAATCAAACGCGCTTTGAACATCAAACACGTTTATATTATAATATTGCTTCTAATCACCATATTGCGAAAACCACATTTCCAGTGCAAATTACCGTATTGCATGGTAGATAATTAAGTCTATTTAATTATTTGTAGAAAGCATTCGTCAAAGGTGCAATCAGATCTGGTTATAATTATTCACTATTATTATATTAGGTATAATAATAGTAACAGCCTCCGTAGCGCAGTTGGTTAGACGCCGCCTGTGAAACGAGAGGCCGCGGGTTCGATTCCCGCACCGAGAGAAATGTTTGTGCGGCCCACAAATATTTCTTCCGGGTCTGGGTGTTTGTGAGACCGAAAAGTCTCTCGTAGTTTCTGATACCCACGACACAAGACTCGATCTTAGTGTGGGGTCAGGACTATGTATGTGACTGTTGGGTGTATTTATTTATTTATTTATTTATTAGGTTTCTCCTACTATCAAATGTGCTATCACTGAACATTTGTTGGTAGAAGGAGATGCGTATCTGGCCGGAAGTGTACGCTATTTATATTCTCCCTATTTTATTTCTCTCTCTCTTTGTAATATAGAGAACCCTATCGCTATGCCGAAGAAAAATTCGGTCTATGTTAGGTAACCCATAAAGTAGAGACTTCGAATATGAAAATTATGATTATGTTTTTTTACAACTATAACTGACGATAGTCTGTTCTGTATCAGCCCATATACGTCCCACTGCAGGGCACGAGCCTACTCTACAATCGACAGTACGATTGAGAGTGGTTAGGCTATACAGGGTATATCAAGACTGCTACCGAAAACGAAGCCGGGTGGTAGTTTAAGCGACTTCAGACATAATGCAACAGAAAAAGTTGCAAAAAAAAGCGACAATTTTTTTTTTGTTATTTTTTTCCTATGGCCATATTTGGGTGGTAAATACATTTTTTCCTAAAATAATAGTGTATGCCCTTTTATTTATAAATACTCTAAGGTATAAAAGAGTTTAAATTATTATTTTAGCAAAAACTATGGATTTACCACCCAAAAATGACGATATTTAAAAAATCATAAAAAATAATTGTCGCGTTTCTATGCGAAATTTTTAATTGCATTGTGTTTGTAGCCACTAAAACTACCACCCGGCTTCGTTTTCGGTAGCAGTCTTGAGATACCCGGTATAGTCCACCACGCTGGCCTAGTGCGGGTTGGCGGACTTACATACCATAGAATTTTTTATAAATCGCTATGGTATGCAGGTTTCCTCACGATGTTTTCCCTCACCGTTTTAGTGCGTGGTGATTGACTATCAATACACACATGACTCCGAAAAGTCAGAGGTGTGCCCTGGGATTCGAACCCGCGACCACCGTGAACATGTTGGCAGTCGCGTCTAGTCCGTTTACCAACAGGCCACCACGCACTGCTAAGCTGACGATAGCTATTCAATCAAAATTCTTTCATGTGCTCTCTTTAGCTTTCCTTCCTGGTCCATTTACAAACCAAGGTATATAATAACTCATTATTGAATAAAATTAAATAAATTTGCACCTAACACTCAAAATTATAGTTTTTTTCCCCACATTAAGGTGCTAATCTTGCGACGTGACTCGAGTTTCCGATTTGTGAGTGTATTTGTGTGTAGGTAGTGGTGATGCTCAGAATGTAACCGGGTTTTATGTCCCAACAACAGCCAGACCCTACAAAATGCTTGTGGATCACACAATCACTCGTCTCAGTGCAGGGATCGATCCCGCAGCGTTTCTTTCTTCCGCGATCCTTTCAAGGAAAACTAGTTAATCAACTGTGCTATGAAAACTGTAAAGCATTTTAGGTGTCAGGTATGTTGTTTGTAAATTTTAAGTAGCATCTAATGCTTACCAAAATATTTATATTATTAGCTCGATGATCCGTACTAGATAATTTTAGGCACTAGTTCATTAAGATCTTATCATATGACGCTCTTTGTTTAATAGTTCATTCGTTTTTATTATTTCGTTTGATTTTGATCGGATATCCCAGCTGTATTTCATTTTTGTATCCAAGGTTTTACCTTTTTAGTTCAACATTTTGTCTCTCGCTGCGCTGCGGAGTAAAGTTGATACCAATTTGTTTCCAGCTATTCGTTTTACAGTGAAATTAATTTCATTGTAGATTTGCGATATTCCTAGAGACTCGTCTAGCTTAATTACTTATTGTCATTAAAATTCTTGCGTTTTTTACACGTCATTACTGATCCTGTTTGAAGAAGTTTATTTATTTATTCTTTACTGCACACAAAAGGACAAATTAATACAATATTTAACAAATAAAATGAAAGAGTACAGTTGGCGGTCTTATCGCCCTAGGCGATTTCTTCCAGACAACCTTTGGATGGATATAAGAAAAGGATAAGAAGAGAGGGCAGTACAGAATTTAAAGGTAAACATGCTCTGAAAAGGAATAGATAAACAAATTATTTATAATTAATATATTATACACAATATTTGATACATATTTATATAATATATTTTATATACATACAAATATGAATACTTCTGTATATAAACATACATACAGGGTATATCAAGACTGCTACCGAAAACGAAGCCGGGTGGTAGTCTAAGCGACTTCAGACACAATGCAATAGAAAATTTTGCAAAAAAAAGCGTCAATTTTTTTGTAATTTTTTCCTATGGCCATATTTGGGTGGTAAATACATTTTTTCCTAAAATAATAGTGTATACCCTTTTCTTTATAAATAGGTATAAAAGAGTTTAAATTATTATTTTAGCAAAAATTATGGATTTACCACCCAAAAATGACGATATTTAAAAAATCATAAAAAATAATTGTCGCGTTTCTATGCGAAATTTTTTATTGCATTGTGTTTGTAGCCACTAAAACTACCACCCGGCTTCGTTTTCGGTACCAGTCTTGAGATACCCGGTATATACATACTATAAATTACCTATTGAGACAAAAGTAGGAAATAAAACTTCTTCATGCAGCGGCTTATAGAGAAAGGTAATAATCTTTAACCATCTTTTTGAAAGATGTCAGTGTTTCGCCTGTCTTATGACAACTGGTAGTGCATTCCACAGTCGAACGGCTTGGACTGTATACGACTTATCCATAAAGTTTCTTTGGCAGTTTCGAAAGCATCACGGCTTTCATCATATGAACTAGACTATTAAATCAGTTAATTGACTCATAAGTCAACAATTATAATAAAAACTTTTTTATTTGTCTTTCATTTAATCCAACTGCTAGTAAATGAACATAATATTTGTTACAACTCATGAACTTCCTTACAGTAATCGATTTATAAATATCATCCGACCTTTGTTTTCAGCTTGTCATACATTGATGCACATGTCGCAAATTTTTTTGGGCATTTCTGAACAAGCACGGGGAATAAACAATGCTGCTATTACGCAATTCATTACGTATTTGAACAATATGGTTAATGACGGACAGCAGCGTCATTAACGCCAGTCCCCTACTGCGCTCGCCAACCCGCCTGCCAAGCGTGGCGAGTATTGGCAAATACCCCCACAATGGCGACACAAAATTGAGACCAGGCCCCCAGTCCCCGGCAGCCCCACTATTCCTAGCTATGGTAGCGGTCATGGTTACGATGGGGCAGGGGGTGCTAAGAATCCCCGGGTTAGCCTCGGCTACCACCCCCGACGACTACTGACCCTGGTAACACACAACACACGCACATTGAGGACAGACGAGAAGATTGTCGAACTGGAAGAAGAATTGAGCAGGTTACACTGGGACATTCTGGGGTTATCGGAAGTCCGAAGAATCGGGGAGGATACGATAAACGATACCCTGAAGTCTGGTAACCTGCTCTTCTACCGGGGGGACGACCAACAGTCCCGAGGAGGTATCAGATTTCTCGTCCACAGGTCTTTCATCAACAACATCGTATCCATCGAAAGTGTGTCGAGCAGGGTAGTATACTTTATACTCAAAATATCAAAAAGATATTCATTGAAGGTCGTACAGGTATACGTGCCGACCTCGACATACCCAGATGAAGAAGTAGAGAAGATGTATGAGGACATAAGTCGGGCCATACATACTTCCAAAACCTACTTCAATGTTGTTATGGGGGACTTCAACGCAAAGTTGGGCAAGAGAAGCGATGCTGAGTTGAAAGTGGGGCAATTTGGACAAGGGCAACGCAACTTAAGGGGTCAGAGGCTGGCCGACTTTCTAGAAAAAGAGGGACTCTTTGCTACGAACTCTTTCTTTCGGAAGCCGCCTCACAGGAAATGTACCTGGCTGAGTCCTGATGGTTCTACGAGAAACGAGATGGATTTCATCTTGACGACGAATAGATGGATATTCAGAGATGTCTCTGAGATGATCAACAGGGTGAAAACCAGCAGTGATCACCGAATGCCCCTAACCATTGAATATCAATGTCCAATCAGAAAGGCGTCGCTTGATGAAATCTACGCTCCGACCTACTCGTGCCCATATCCAAAACCCCGAGAGCTTTCAACTCGAGCTGATAAATCGCTTTGATTGTCTAGAAGAAAGCCTTGCAGTGGACGAGCTAATTAGCAGTTTGGTAGAAGCTGTCCTTGTTTGTCCTGTGTAATACGGTGGGATCTACGTGTTTTGGACCTCGCTGTAGAGATAGACCACAAAAACTCTCGATCCACACTCTTGACTCATGGCCGAACGTCGATTTTTAGCGCTGCAGTCTTCCGATGACGCCAAAGCATATCGGCGGATAATAGGCATAATAGACGGATCTGGAAGTCCTTGCAACACGATGTCCGTGCTCACGATACTGTGAGCATTAAGAAGACAATTGAGCGGAACGGAGGCTCCAAAGTGTTTAGAAGAGACTTGTCTATTGGGCAAAGCCAGTTGTCTACGCTGAAGACGGACGACGGTCGTGTGGTATCGACGAGGTCAGAGGTATTACGGATTAAGAGAGATCGAGAGGTTCTACGGAAAACTTTACACCTCGGTTGCCTAACCTGCTGTTAGCTCGGCCGAAGACCCGAGAGCCTAGTTGATTCGACACTTTAGCGATGATATCCCGGACATCAGTCTGTGTGAGATTGAGATGGCCCTGAAGCAACTTAAAAACAACAAGGCACCGGGCAAGGACGGAATCACTTCAGAGCTTCTGAAAGCGGGCGGAACGCCGATACTGAAAGTCCTTTAGAGGCTCTTCAATTCTGTTCTTCTCAAGGGCTCAACGCCGGAGGCATGGAGCAGGAGCGTGGTGGTCTTGTTCTTCAAAAAAGTGATAACACTTTGCTGAAGAACTACAGGCCCAAATCGCTCCTGAGCCATGTCTATAAGTTGTTTTCGAGGATCATCACAAATCGTCTTGAACGCAGGTTTGATGACTTTCAGCCTCCCGAACAAGCCAGTTTCTGAAAAGGCTTTAGTACCATAGACTATATCCATACGCTTCGGCAAGTTATACAAAAAACCGAGGAGTATAACTTGCCGCTTTGTTTAGCGTTTGTGGACTATGATAAAGCCTTTGATTCGATTGAGACTTGGGCTGTGCTACAGACTCTCCAGCGGTGCCATATCAGCTATCGGTACATCGAAGTGTTGAAGTGTATATACAACAACGCCACCATGTCGGTCCGAGTACAAGATCAGAGTACTATGGCTATTCCACTACAGAGAGGCGTGAGACAGGGAGATGTCATATCTCCGAAACTGTTCACTACCGCGCTGGAAAATGCCTTCAAGCTCTTGCAGTGGAAAGGATTCGGCATCAACACTCACCTTCGGTTTTCCGACGATATTGTAGTTTTGGCAGAATCGCTGGAAAACCTTAGCACTATGCTCGAAGACCTCAATCAAGTCTCCCAATAGGTGGGTCTTAAAATGAACATGGACAAAATGAAGATCATGTCGAATGTCCATGTTGTGCCTACCCCCATCGGTGTTGGGAGCTCGACTCTTGAAGTTGTTGACGAATATGTCTATTTAGGACAAGCGGTCCGGTTAGGCAGGTCCAAATTCGAGAGAGAGGTCAATCGTCGAATCCAACTTGGTTGGGCAGCGTTCGGGAAACTACGCGACGTCTTCTCGTCCAAAATACCTCAGTGCCTTAAATCGAAAGTCTTCGATAGTTGTGTGTTGCCAGTGATGACTTACGGCACCGAGACGTGGCCTCTCACTATGGGCCTTATTATGAAGCTCAAAGTCACTCAACGAGCTATGGAGAGGGCTATGCTCGGGGTTTCCCTACGAGATCGAATCAGAAATGAGGAGATCCGTAGGAGAGCTAAAATAACCGAAATAGCCCACCGGATTAGCAAGTTGAAGTGGCAGGGCACATAGCGCGGAGATCTGATGGGGTCGGAAAGTGCTCGAATGGCGGCCACGTAGCGGAAAGCGCAGCGTGGGACGTCCACCCACAAGGTGGTCAGACGACCTGGTAAAGGTCGCGGGACGTCGCTGGATGCAGGCTGCCTCCAACAGGTCTCTGTGGAAATCATTGGAGGAGGCCTATGTTCAACAGTGGACTTCCTTTAACTGATGGATGGATGGATGGATATTTGAACATCCCAAAAACAACCAAATTTCATCAAATTAATATGGAGGTGATAAAATTGTTGTTAGCTGTGTATCATGCTTAGTCGGCAGCCGCAAGCTTTAAAATATGCCATACTATCCTTTTTTACAAGAGGAAACTATTAAGCACCCCTTTTAGTCCTACGGGGTGGGTAGAAAGAGGAATGCCATGTCACTTGCCTTCCAGTCCAGACGCTGATTATGAGACCAGCGGGATGTCGAATAGAACTCAAACGCATGGATAAACTCTAATTTCTTAGGAACCCTTATGAGGTCATTCAGGGCAGTACTAGATATCACTGGATGGTAAGCATTATGCATTTTCATCTCTGGCTGTGTATCTTGATCACAATCAATTACGTATAGTAATCAATTACATATAGTATCACAATACTATACGTTAATCAGCGTGGTGGCCTGTTGGTAATGGACCAGACGCGGCTGCCCAAGTGTTCACGGTGGTCGTGGGTTCAAATCCCAGGGCACACCTCGAATTTTCGAACTCATGCGTGTATTAATAGTCAAGCACCACGTACCATGATGGTGAAGGAAAACATCGTACGGAAACTTGCATTCAATAGCTATTTGTAAAAAAAGATTTGGTATGCAAGTCCGCCAACCCGCACTAGGCCAACGTGGTGGACTATATAGCCTAATCCCTCTCACTTTTGATTGAAGAGGAGGCCCTTGCTCTGCAGTGGGACGTATATAGGGTGATACAGATACAGATCTAAACTGACCTCAATTTTCGGTGTATAGCAATTATATACTCATCAATTGAATAAAGCAAATTAGCTTAAATATTGTCCTTTAAAAATGTTATTATGCACAGGTATTATTAATTTACTACCATTAGTAATTTAATAGGTAATATTCTCAAGAATTTTTATCGTGCCGTTACTGTTATTTATATAACAATTGGGTGAATAATTTCCTTAGTTCACAAGGAATGTTTTTGTTAAGTTTTATTATAGTTTCTTATTATTTTAATATTACAAAATAAGTAAGACTGCCTCGGTGGCGCAGTTGTACTACAGTTGTGTTTGTGATAGCAAAACTAAAATCCCGGGCAGATTGATATTGAATTTTTCTATTCATTATCGGCCTGGAGTCATAAATGTGTGCCTGATATGGCGATTGGCTTGCCCCTATCACACCGTAGGACAGAAAGAATAAGCCGAAACGTGGGTAGCCTGACTGCACCTTTGCTTACCTCTTCTGGGAAAAAGACGTGAGTTTATGTATGTATGTATGTAAGTAAAAAATAGGTAAATTAATTAAAAGATCATTAGTCCTGAAAGGTACCTCGTATGCAATTAAATGACGTAAATGCAATTCACGTCAAAGATGCAATTCATCAACAATAAAACACAAATCGTACGTCACAAAACAAAAGGGTTTCTTGTATCGAAAATATAATTCCTCACTTTTATTATTTAGTAGACAATCTAATTATGAAAACATTTTGGGGCGTTGGGGTATACAACAAATTATATTATAATTTAAAGCAAAAAATAACAAGGATAGCAAGACATTTTTATCCAATATTGAAAATTATTGTATATTTTAAACTGAATCGATGAATCCCCTGAATATTTTTTAAAATGATTAATGAGTTAATTTAATATTTATATTTCCTTTATATTTGACATGGAAATACAATACAGATATTTTCTACGTGCTCTTTTGCTTTACGAAATAATGAATCGATTGTCAAAATATTTCAGATAATATTTCATCTGTATTTTTGTTTGTAGATTTAATCGAAATATAATATGCAAGCTTATATTGATATTTATTATCCAGATAGGCCTCTCTTAATTTTCCATACCCACTGCATCATTTTATTGTGATTTCTCACATATGTGTGTAATGGTTATAAATCTCTTAATTACATGAAATATTTCTATAATGATATTATATTCAGTAAAACAAGAGCGCAGCAATATATAGAAATAAGGTAAATTTATTAATTTATAGATTACATATACGTGTACATACATACCTAAACTCACGCTTCTTTCTCGAAATGGTAGGCAGAGGACAGTTTTCGCCTTGTATGTTCAATCCCACGAATCTCGATGTGATAGAGAGCGATTCTGTCGCCATACTGGGCACAAACTCATGACTCCAGTCTGATATTGAATAGAAAAAGCTAATATCATTTTCTCCGACCAGGGATTCGAATCTATGACCTCAGCTTCGCAATCATACCGTAGTACAACAGCGCCAATGAGGCAGTAAAGGTAAATACAATTATAAAGATATTAAAACACAGATTTACTCTATTAAGTAGAATAGCCGATATTATAAGTAATTAGTAGGCAGATAGAATAAACGTAAAGTTACACCTAGTCGTGTAATTCATACCTACGTATGCGGTTACAGATTAGGTTAGGTTATTTCCACATTAAATTATTGAAAATTTATAAGCGCCCAAAACGGCGACACGCTCGCCTCTTATCACATCTTGGTATTGAAAGAACGGTACCTAGCGTTATTTAGGAGATGCTAGGAACACCACTGCCTATCCCTTCGAGGAGGGAGAAGATAGTTTATGTTATAATAAAATATAATCCGTACAATTATTTAATAAACTAGCGGGCCGGCCTGACTTCACTCAGATGCAAATAGTTTTTGAGTCTAGATCATGCCAACAAAATATTATTTCGCGTACTTACTAAATTCAATGTAACCGCCGTCGACTATATTGCTATTCCCATCCCTTCACGTCTCATTCTGTCTCATTACGAAAAGCATGCAATCCTCTCCTATCCCGTGAGATCCATTAGAGCTTGAAAGAGAAGCAAATATGTATTTTATTTGAATTTCTTACTTATCCTACGAAAGAACTACAACACCGCGTGGCCCACAGTTTATAAGATGCTTATACGTTTCGTTATTCATTCTCCGTATTCGCAGAAGTCAATATGCCTAAGTCAATTTACGAGACAATACATAAACAAAGACAAAACGGTAAAGTATTCACATTTGCATTCTTTAGTTTGATCATTACGTGGTTGCAATAAAACTATCCAAACTAAATTATTCCTAATTACACCTTAATAGCAAGTCTTTTTATCACATTCTACATTCTACGTACGTTTTATCCTTAAAATAGTCCCTGACCGCAGTCGTAAAGCTAAGTCAGAACACTTTGAAATATAACTAAATAAAGCGCTAGGCACATAAAATGAATGGATCGTAATATAGCCAGAGAAGCCATGACTAAAGACTCGTGCGACAGTTTTCGATTCGCGTGTTGCGTCACGTTTACGAACGAAAGGTTTAGAGGTCACCGCATAAACAAACTCAAGTTCAGAATATGATTTACTCGGAGATAAATATTACGTGATTGCTGATGATGCAACTGCAACCTAGACACGAAAACAAAAGAATTGATATCAAGGTGTTTTTAAGGTTTTGTGCAAAGATCGGTAATGGTAAATAATGCAAGATGCAGGTAAATATTTTGTCTGCACATTATGGGTATAATGTCATTTGATCATTTGTTTACTTATTAAGAAAGCCACTGAAGTACGCTGACTGCTTTGCCTGATACATAACTAGAGATAAACAGCTAGGCCAAGGCATTGAGGCTGGCCAAAAACGTTTGGCTCTAAGAAATGGCATAAGAGCTTACGGATTAAAATTGTTGATAGGATATATCGATTGGAGATTAAAGAAGAAAGCCATATATTTTTTTTTTTATTGCAATGAATGACGAGACGAGCAAGCCTTTCGCCTGATGGTAAGCGATACGACCGCTCATAAACAGTAGCAACATTCCACTGCGCTCGCCATCCTGAGACATAAGATGTTAAGTCTCAATATGTCCAGTAGTTACTCTGGCTACAATGTCCTTCAATCCGAAACACAACAGTGCATTTACGCAGTGTTGTTTCACGGGAGAAATAGACATTGCGGTGGTACCTACCCAGATGGCCTCTCACATATGAGAGACCTACCACCAGTAAAAAGTTTTTTTCTCTCAGAAGGGCTGACTTAGGTTCCCCTGGTAGCAAAAAGGACCCCCTCGTTTCGCATCGTGTGTTCCGACCCATGACGTGATAAAGCATTAAAGGGTGAGCCTATCGCCACATCGGTCATTCCTTACTCCGGGCTGATAATGAATAAAAATCCAATATCACTTTTCCTGACCCGCGATTCGAACCCAAGACCTCGACTTTGCAATCGTACCGTAAGACAACTGCGCCACCGAGACATTCGATTCTAATAGCATCTCTCTAATTAATATTATCTGCTTTGTAAGCTAAACGCGTTCTTAGTAATATTATGCATGACAACACTACTTCAATGAAGCTCTTCAATTATAACCGCAATAATTGACGTTAGAGACATACATACTTCGATCAAATATATACCATACATAAGTTTCCGATACGGTGCGATCCTAACCCATAAGTGCATTGTGGAAGTTAATACTGTGTAAAAATTGGCACTCCTTACTGCCACCATCTATTCTTTACACTTTTCTGAATTCACTTTCTTTCATCTTTTTCGAGTCTGAAATATGGCATGACCTGATTTTGTGAACAGACTATAAAATTATATCAACTAATACAGCGTAAAATCGACACATGATGTGAGACGCTCTATTTTATGTTTCTAAAATATGTTATATAATATCCCAATGTTCCTTAAAATTGTTAGTTGTTTTACCTAATTATGTTGGTTGTCGACACGCTTTCTGATGACAAAGTATTACAATCAGTTGAATTCACTTCGTTATTTCGAAAAAAAACGAATATTCTACAATTCTACACCTAAGCTGCGTTTAGCATATAAAACTGGGCCCTGACCAGTGTCACTCTAGGTTGATCACTTGATTGATGTGATTAGGACGGCTTTATGTAAGATTGCTAACAATATATTATGGAGACCTTTAATAAATTAACTAATGGGAAAAAAGTGGTAGAGCCACGCTATTGTCAGTCATGATTCAGCATGTATGGACAGGTTTGATCGGGACGGTACCATTGTCTCACAGTAAATCGACGTGAAGCGACAGTGAGTATAATTACGGATGCCCAATATCGTGTTCTTCCCATCCTTCGGAAGCTCTGTTTCTCCGTTCCGTCACGATGTGATGGGCCAGCAATTGATCTATATGTTATGGGCCAAGTGATTAATTGGGCATTATACATAATGCCCAGGCAAAATGAATAATGCCCAATAAGAGCGGGCAATGTGATTATAACCAATCAATTTATCACATTGCCCGGGCATTATGAATAATGCTAAGTGCCTATTGGGCAGAGTGATGTAAAGCGAATCAAAATCAAAACAATGAGCCGAAGTGGTAGAATTTAGAATAGGGCAGCACGAGGGGGTGGGTTGGGAGGAGTAGAGAGGGAGGGGGAGGGTCACACCTCCTCTGGTACCACTCCCATGAAAAGGTAACGCACTATTCCTGAGAAATATCTATTATAGCAACCTTACCCTTAAAACACTTGTTATCAATACAAATTAGCATCGTCTCCGGCCCTACGGGAAGTTCAGCCCCTTCGCCCTTGCGTAACAAAAGATGGGGGCTGCTCTCCCACCGCGTCTCCGGCTTTTTATATACACTCTAGGGTCGGTAGCCAAAAGACTACGTGAAGTCGGGGTGTCCCGAGTTGGTTTTGGGGCATAGTCGACCTAACTGATCCATAAAGTGGGTACACTAATTTTCTTCTGAAGATAATGTTTCGGACGTTAAAAAACAACTAAACATAAGCAGATCAATTCAACCTTTCTAATTTATGGGTCTATCGCAGATGCGCCAATGCGGCAGCGCACCACGTAAAAAAATCACGTATTAATCACATTGCCCGATCATCATGTAGCCATATTCATAATGCCCGGGCAATGTGATAAATAGGTGAGTTTAGATTGTAATTAATCACTTGGCCCGATATGGCTCGGCAATATTCATACTGCCCGGGCATTATGAATACTGCCCGCATTAATCACTTGGCCCATAACATATATACCAAACGTTGTGGATGCGCGGCAGTGATCACTTACCATCAGGTGATCTGTTTGCTCGGTTGGCAATCCTATGCAATAAAAGTTAGTCGTGATCCCAGAATATACATGTTGGATTTTTCAGCTGTTATTTTGATCTATATAATGCCTCTATAAGGTTATTACTGCCACTGCTGAGCACAAGAATCCTCTACAATCGAGAATTTGATTGAGAGGGCTTAAACTCAACACGCTGGGTTACTTTGGGTGGCATGTCTTACTAATTCTTGGAAAGGTCTCTATCGCACGAAGTTTCCTTATGATGCTTTACTTCACTACTAAAGTGCTAATAATTTACTATCAGTACAAATACTTCGAAAAGTCAAAGATGTGCCCCACGATTTGAACTCACGATCACGGTGTCGGTATATAACAACGAACTAACTAACAACACGGTACGATAAATGAGGTTTTTCCCACGTAACAACTATATTTTACTTTGTTTTTATAATATTAATTTCACGATACCTTTTATTGCCGTAACGCCATTATTATGTTAAATCTATTATTACGTTTAATATCTTTATAGGCGATACAATTGTTCGAATTATACACTAAAATGACCAGTGAGGAAGCTACGGATATTTTGCTTCTTGCGTCAATAATGTGTCGTGACAATGGAATTCAAATTATTATAAGATATTATTCAACGTCCTGAACCAAAGATTGAACTCCTGACAATAAAAAAAAAAACATGAACTATCTAGTTGTCATCACATATTATTATCATATTATATTATTTTAGTAAAACCTTTAAAATACCTTTGCAAACTATATCAAGAAATAATAGGGCCTATGTTATCAGTTTATCAGTATAAGAATCGTATAAACAATAGAAAAATGTTAATATGTGTAGGTTATTATAATTAAGTATATATTTTGACATAACTCGCCGTATTACAATTTGGCTTAATACTGACCCAAACATGTCCAAAGTGAAATGGACTTTAAGCCATGCACATACAGTTGTAAATCATTTTTGTATTAGTTACATACGACCTTTCATGCACTAGTCATTGCATATTAGTAAACAAACCATGCATCGGCGTATGCGTCATGGTTACAAAGATAATTAGTATTACGGGTATAACATTATAAGTACACAAACAATTTAAATAATACTTTTTACGCTCAATGCTCGCGCTAATTATGTAATAACAGTTTATCGTTTTAACAATACAGTTTTCATAATATCATGATATTTTTTTTATTGTGAAGAATGGCGGGACGAGCTTACCATTTGCCTGGAGGTAAGCGATACAACCGGTCATAGACAACAGCAAAACCATGCAAAAGCAATGCTTGGCATTCCAATGCGCTCACCATCCAAAGAAATAAGATCTTAAGTCTCATCATGTCCATGTTTTTCTGGCTATAATGTCCTACAGACTGGAACAAAACTGTGCAGTTACACTGCTGTTTTGTGGGAGCAATAGACATTGCAGTGGAAGCTATCCAGGCGACCTGCACCTGCAGACCTGCCAACAGAACTTAAATACACCTGGCGGTATGTGTAATGCATAATAAATAGACAATCCGCCAATGTTAGGTGGCTACCTCACGCCAGTCGTCACAATTATGCCGGCCTGGTAGAAACAGGATATAAATAGGGTGAACCAGGTACCCGAACATTCTTGTATCCCACTGCATTTTATATTTAACCATACCATGTACGTCATTCGCTATGGAAGCAGATAAGGATATCACAGTCAACTTTTGGCTCCCGGTAAGGTCTATAATAAGCAGGTTGAGTGAATAAATTTCTATATATTTATATAGCATGTAAATAATGATGGCCTATAATGGCAGGCATAACTGTCACCGCTACCAACCCCTTTAGATATTTAAACCTAACCATATAAAACTACGAGACCTAACTACAAGAGAGACTTTTCGGTCTCACAAACATCCATGCCCAAAACAAATAACTGTGGATCACTCAAATATTTGTCTCGGTTCAGAGATCGATCCCGCGGCCTCTCGTTTTATTCTCTTTTTATGAATTTATTTTCACACATTGTTCCAAAATCCCGTACTATTAGATCTTTACAAAGCGTATAAATAAAATAACATCAAAGCTTCACACCAATAGTTTGCCCCAAAACAAATACGCAGGAAAAAGGAGCGCAAATAGACGCAACGTACTGGACTGTAACAGGTCTTTTTGTTCCAGCTTTTTAGCTTGGTGTATTTCCCGACATGCTTTTACTGTGACTGGCGGGAGTTGAGAGGCGACAGTCAGAGGAAACACGTCAAAATATTAAATCAACTCCGAGACTTATGCTTCAGCAGCATCTTATTGCCTACTACAGCGGTGAGTTATATATTTATTTGTTCCACGTTAAAAAACAAAGTTTGCATTAGCATTGTTCAGAATTCCTACTCGCAATATGCGGAATAGTGTATGCCAATTATACATTCTGCGCGATTTTAACTTAGCCGTACAAAATGGTTTAACCAATATTGTTATTATTCAATTGATTATCACAGATATTTTTGAGCTGTTCTGAATTAAACTAAGCTGCGACTCCTATATAATCACTGTGTTGTAAACTTGTTTTGAAAATAACAACGCTAGAGGCTTATGGCCGTTCTTCTCAAGCGAAAACAATCTTGTGGACCGGGTGGTAGAGAATCTAAATAATGTAAAACTTTTAAATATTCAATAAAGTGTTTTTATTTCATAATAAAGAATTATTTATCTTGCAAACTGCATTAGCAGAATTGTTTTGCAATTGTTAAACACTCTTCAAAAATACTTTAGTTTTTGCTTTGCATATATAAACTAACAGAATATGAATAGTGAAAATATCACTATAGTTCAGTTAGTGGCACTAAACTACATCACGATTAGGGAATGCAAATCTCGCGAGATTGGGGCTAAAGCGAGATCCCGCGAGTTTATGAATACAATCTCGCGAGATCTCGCCAATTTGAGATCTCGCGAGATTAGTAGTTTAGTGTGTTGTTTTTGCAAATAATCACACTATTATAATAAATTAGGAAAAAATTAATAAATATAAGATAAATATATATTTTTACGATTTTTTTAAATAGACTTTGCATCCAACATTGTTTGACGTATCTGTCTATATTTTTTTAATAAACTTCTAAGCAGTAAACTCTGACATACGTATCTATCAAATAACAAATGAAAGAAATAAACAGTCTTCTCTTCTAATATCAAACAAAAATCTTTTAATAAGACAACAGTCAGGAGTCCGCCCCGTGACCACGAAAGCTATAAAGTAATCGAACCGTCGGGAACTTAAAAAATTAAACCAAATCCGCGATAAAATCCGTAAATAATAGTTTTATTTCAATAAGACAACAGTTTTTTTATAACAAACAATAACCCAAAAAATACTCGAACGCAATGGCACTCCATCACGTTAGCTAGCAACAACTATTAGTAAACAAATCAAATGTTTTTATGCTCGAGTGCAATCTCGTTAAACTCGCGAGATCTCGCTTTTTTTTTCATCCGAGATCAATCTCGCTAAAAAAAGGCCGAGATCTCGCGAGAACGAGATTGCATTCCCTAATCACGATCATTCCTAGGAAATCAAAATACTTTAACATTCAAATTTAATTCCATAATAATTAAGACTTTTAGCATATAATATACTAGCGGCCCGGCCCAGCTTCACCCGGGTACAAATATATTTCTGTACAAAAATATGTACGTATTATTATTATACATATAAACCTTCCTATATAGGCACGCTGCCGCCACCCCGGCCGGCCAGTACCGCCGCAACCGCTACGTCCCGCAATTTTAAATCTGTAATATCTTCGAATATATTCATTTAAATCTTGTGCTGTAAAGGACCATATAGATCTATATTAAATCAACAATGTATTAAAGCTATTTAATTGGATAAGGATTAATGCTGTATTGGTTAAAATCGCTTCGAAAATTAGCCATTATTTGTCGTAAAAAGTAAATGAAAAAAAAAATATTGTGGGATATCCATAAGAGATAGACATATACCTCAAAAATAACAGTATTTCTCCACTATTTAATGGATGTTATTATACATGTAATACTTTCTATTGAATCACTCTATCTTTTAAAAAAAACCACATCAAAATCCGTTGCGTAGTTTTAAAAATTTAAGCATACAAGGGGACATAGGGTCATAGGGGCATAGGGACAGAGAAAGCGACTTTGTTTTATACCATGTAGTGATTCCCATCAAATTAATTATATATATATATATATATATAATTAATTTGATTATATATATATATACAGAGTACGAAGTCGGATGATAATTTTAGAAACTACAGACATAATGCAAATACAAATATCGCAAAATAACACGAAATTTTGTTATTGTGAGATTTTAAATATCGTCCGTATTTGGGTGGTACATCCATTTTTTTGCTAAAATAATAATTTAATCCCTTGTGCATCATAGTGTTATTAAAAGTAAGGCCGTACATTATTATTTAAGAAAAAATATGTATTTACCACCCAAATACGATGATAGGAAAAAAATCCAAAAATATTCGTCGGGTTTTTTTGCAAATTTGTACGAGTTGTTAGCATTGTGTCTGAAGTCACTACAACTACCACCCGGCTGCGTTTTCAGTGTGTCACAAAAGAACACAAAACTTTCAAGGGACATGCAACCCATTCAATAAACAATTATTATTGTTAATGGTAAGTCTTATTATTATTGCTTTACAACAAATAATATTTTATGAACATACAAGTTCTAAGAAATATATAATATATAAAGTAGCTGTCATCAGCTACTTTACTACTTCTGAGGTGATTTATTAGAATCGCAATAAAGATTTTGTCTTATTTATTATCACAAGCAAATAAAGTGATATAAGCTCCCAAAATTCATAAAAAGTGAGTCGAACGAAGGTTTTTCATAGATTTTTGATCACGTTGTGGGATTAAGATATGATGGTGGCGCAGCTGTAAAACGAGAATCCAGATTAATTCGCGCAATGAAACAAATGTGTTGTGGTCTACAATTATTTGTTACGGATATGGGTATTTGTGATGCCGAAAAATAGTATAGTTTCTAATACTCATGATACAGGATTTGTTTAATAAAACAAATGCAGGAGTTACACAGTAACAGCGATTTAATAATTTGAATTGTATGACTCAAAACGATATTTTAAAGTTGTTTATTCATCGGACATTACTCAGATGCTGCCATAAAATCTTCAGAAAAACATAATTCAAACCTTTTAGCACTAATTGCGACTGATTTTCGTATACTCGTATATTTATAATATATACATATATATATATATATATATATATATATATATATATATATATATATATACCGGGTATATCAAGACTGCTACCGAAAACGAAGCCGGGTGATAGTTTAAGCGACTTCAGACACAATGCAACAGAAAAAGTTGCAAAAAAAAGCAACAATTTTTTTTTGTTATTTTTTTTTCTATGGCCATATTTGGGTGGTAAATACATTTTTTCCTAAAATAATAGTGTATATCCTTTTATTTATAAATACTCTAAGGTATAAAAGAGTTTAAATTATTATTTTAGCAAAAACTATGGATTTACCACCCAAAATTGACGATATTTAAAAAATCATAAAAAATAATTGTCGCGTTTCTATGCGAAATTTTTAATTGCATTGTGTTTGTAGCCACTAAAACTACCACCCGGCTTCGTTTTCGGTAGCAGTCTTGAGATACCCTGTATATATATATATATATATATATATATATATATATATATATATATATATATATATATATATATATATATATATTTATAATATATTTTCGTATATTTATAATATAATTGTGATACAATGAATGTTAGCAAAACCATTTACCAATAAGGTGTAATATTTTAATTATTAAAAATAAAGATTAGATTCATTCAATAATAATATATTATTTAAAATCCATAACATGATTTGCATTATATTCCGGCTTCGTTTTCGGTAGCAGTCTTGAGATACCCTGTATATATATATATATATTTATAATATATTTTCGTATATTTATAATATAATTGTGATACAATGAATGTTAGCAAAACCATTTACCAATAAGGTGTAATATTTTAATTATTAAAAATAAAGATTAGATTCATTCAATAATAATATATTATTTAAAATCCATAACATGATTTGCATTATATTAGAATCTAATATCCCTATATTTTATTTGTCTGACTGTCTGTCTAGGTTTGTATTTGAGACGTCAAAACCGATTATAATTACATTGAGACATTTCTAAAGACTTAAAAACTACATGCGTCATATTTTGTTACTAAATAAATAATAATATACTAAAAGGAAAAATTTTGATCAGGTTTATATTTTTTTATCCACCCAACAAACCCAACGTAGGCTTGGTCCCACATCAAAATCAATTAAGTGTTGTTTCATGGGTATCAGGAACATACGAGAGAACATACAGACCCGAAACAATTATCTTTGTTCACTCAAACATATGTCTCGGTGCCTAACCAACTGCGTCACACAGCCTGTAAAAATGCTGACTGTGATACGAAAAGCCATGCGTTCGATTCCCGTCCCAAAGCAAATCTTTATGAGATCAACTTGTATTAATTTCAGGTCTTGGTGATAGACTTAAACCTCCCTTATAGTTTCTGATATTCAAGACGCAAGAGTTTGAGGTACCGCAATGTGGGGACAGGACTATTAAGTATATGAACAAATCGCTCATTTTTAAATTAATTAATTGCCATCAAACTTAGATATCTTTATCTAAGCTAATACTATAAATAGAAAAGATTTGTTTGTTTGTTTGCATTTACTGGTGGTAGGTCTCTCATACGTGAGAGGCTGTCTGGGTGGATACCACCGCAATGTCATTTCTCCCGTCAAACAGCAGTTTAAATGCACTGTTATGTTTGGGCTTGAAGAACATCTTCATTCTCATCTTCATCTTCATTCTTTTCATTGTCTTCTAAATAACTGCATTCGATTTGTTTAATCTTCGTAAGTTTGACCATATTTCTTCCTACCGCTCACAGTTAAAATGGCTTCCCACCCGCCAGCGCCGTTCGTTGCGTGCCCTCACTACCCTTTTTCTATTCTTAAATCTCCTTCTCCTCCTTCTTATCTGTCTCCTGACTTCATTTACCTGAGTAATACTCATTATACAATTCTTCGCACCTCTAGCAATCTCCTTCTTACAAGTCCTCCCCATATTTCTCACTTCCTTCATTCTTCCTTTCCTATCCAATCCATTCTTCTCTGGAACGCACTCCCACTCGAAGTCAGGTCGTGCATAACACGGCTGGCTTTCAAGTTGAAGTTTCGGCAATTTCTCCTCGCCGAAATAGTAGATTCTCCCCACTAATGTAGGTATTTATTTAGTTTTTATGTATCAATTTTATTTATATATAAAATTTGATCTGTTGAGATTTTACATCTTATGTCTCAGGATGGCGAGCGCAGTGAAATACCAAGCATTGCTTTATAATTCGTGGTGTTGTTTGGTTTTGCTACTGCTCATGACCGGTCGTATCGTTTACCATCAGATGAACGACAAGCTCGTCTCGCCATTGTGAGTGAACGGTCCCTTATCCACAATGTACATACGAGTTTTTCAAAAACTCATAAGTTTGTTTATGGGTGATGGGTGTCGATTGAGAGACTTTTATTGCCTATTGTGATTGATGGCAATATATTTAAACGACTGCAACCTGTCATCCTCGATATTTCAAACAAGAGGACATACTAAATATGCTTATAGCGTCATAGTCGAAACATAGAACAGATTTACGACAAGCAGTTAATTCGAGCTATATTCTTACGTGAGATATTCAGAATATTTTTTTGCTTATATCTGTCAGCTTTTGCTCTTATTTGTCACGTATAATCATCATTCTTATATTCAGCGTATTTTGACTTACAGTTGTCGTTTTCCATCCGCATTATGATTTCTTGGTCATTGAGTTACGAATTAGGTATTTTTCTGTATATTTTATTATATTTCCCATAACAAATCAATTGATTCTGAAAAGACTGACTCATTAATATCAAAGTGCGAAAATATTTTCCTGGTACTGACCAGCCCTTTGACTTTGACCGTCATAAAAACCCAGAATGTTCTTTCAAATGAAATTAAACTCGTTGTTTGTTCGTGTATAACTCTTATGACAAGTTAATATACATAGTACATATATTCTATTTACAAAATATTTATTACGTTTATATTATTTTTATTAGTATTTTTTTATCATATTGATTACTATTTTATGGAATTTATTTTTCCAAAGAAATACATAATTTACGGTAATCAGTTTCTCATACAATATTCATGGTCCTCTAGACTATGAGTATTATTAAAAATGTGGTTAACTTTGTGAGTTTAACACCGACCGCGACGGTGACCACTCTTTGTGTCTCCCTTGTTCGTTCTTCGTACCATCTAATAAAAACTTAAACTAACTTAAATAAAATAATCATTTTATTTTCGGCCAGTGCACCCGAGTAATGTAAAATTAGTTGAGAAACTCTTGCAAAGTTGAACCTATTCATTAAATTTAGCAAGAAATCATTTCAAGGTAATATCGTCTCGCCTTGAGATTGTTTACACTTATGAACAAATGTTATGTTAAATATTGTATTGTAAACAGCATACGACATCCGGTGCCTTTTGGGGAAAATTACTTTAAAGCCTTATTGTACTGTGACAATATATTTGTTAAATAAAATCACTGAGGTTATTTTGCGCGAGTCAATAAAAGGTCAACAAAGGTAAGATAATATTGAAGGTTCAAGTTCGTTGACTTAAAAATTTGCTTAATGTATGTATATTGAATGACACGACGCATATTTCTATACTATAGCAAGCAAAAATAATAAAGTAAAAATAACCTACATAAATCGTAATTGAATTGGACAGTTTGCAGAAACAATCCAGTTCACATAATAGATAAAAAAATGCCATCTCATTTTACTTTCACAATTTCAAAATGTTCTATCTCCTACAAACAACTAAAAATTGTATTTCGGTGGGTTGGCTGATATCTGCATAGTAAGTCTAATAAAAAAAAAGTTATATAAATTATTTTAACACCTAATAGTATAGGATCCCGCCATACATCGACCTTCACCGAGATGTTTATTTGATGAAACCTATTTTATATGCAATTTAATATGTCAATAAATATATTGTATATGGGTTGCCTTGCAAATTTCAGTCCAGAATACGATTAATTAATTATTAAAAAAAAAATTTTTACACATTTCACCTGTTTGATTATTAAACAAAGTCTATACCAATCGAAAGTATGAAACCCATAGAATATGTAAACGTTAGGTTGCCTATTTTTTTCCGGTCACAACCCTCAGGTTGCCAGGTATAAACAGGTAAATCGCTACTAGCATTTTGCACCGATCTGATTATTGAATGAAAATTAAATGAAAATAAAGATCATTTTATTACGAACACGGTGGTATAGGGTTGCCTGCGAAAAATCAGTCCCAAATTGCGGTTGTCGAATTTAGAAAAGTGAGATATTGCTCCGAGTGACCATCCCATGCGATAGAAGAGGACACAGAATAGAAGCTGTTCGAAGTCCGCCCATTTAAAGAAAGAGGGTGCGCATGCTATTTATTGTTGAGAATGAAAAGGACAGCGATAGGCTCGTATATGCTGTGCATCATTTTGGAGTAGATTGTGGTTAAAGTTGCAATTGAAAAAACGTGCTACTATTTACTGTTAAAAAAATGGCGAAAAAGTGTTTTTTGTGTGATTCGGATGTTGATTTAATTAATTTTAATGGTGACATTTTAAAAGCTGTTGGCTCTGGTGCGGTTTCTGGTTGATTATTGGGAAAACGACCATTTGGTAACAATAATCCAAAAGAAATGACTCGGAATCTGACTAATTTTTTTTTTGTTTTTACAATTTTTTACAATAAACAGAAGTATTTTTTAATTGTTGTTTTTATTTTGTCTTCTAATAATAAAGATACAATTTGCAAGATTAGTATTATACAGGGTATATCAAGACTGCTACCGAAAACGAAGCCGGGTGGTAGTTTAAGCGACTTCAGACACAATGCAACAGAAAAAGTTGCAAAAAAAAGCGACAAATTTTTTTTTGTTATTTTTTTCCTATGGCCATATTTGGGTGGTAAATACATTTTTTCCTAAAATAATAGTATATACCCTTTTATTTAAAAATACTCTAAGGTATAAAAGAGTTTAAATTATAATTTTAGCAAAAACTATGGATTTACCACCCAAAAATGACGATATTTAAAAAATCATAAAAAATAATTGTCGCGTTTCTAGGCGAAATTTTTAATTGCATTGTGTTTGTAGCCACTAAAACTACCACCCGGCTTCGTTTTCGGTAGCAGTCTTGAGATACCCGGTATAATATGATTTTCATAAACAGGTAAAAAGGATATTTGTTACAATAATTTGGTGGCTAAATAAAAAATGCTGCCGCATGTCTTTTTTTTTTGTCGAAGTTATAAGGCGTACGTACTGCTTCGCTGATAAGGAAGTGGCATGACAAAAAGCGAAGATAAATTTCTATTAAATGTTTAATCATAACATTAAGTACCTATGTCAATATTATTTTTGTATTACCTATATTACCCTTCCATAAAGTTTCATAACTTAACTGATGATAAAATAATATAATTATGCAACACGCACCGGTGCCAAAAAACACAAAATCGATAGTTTTCATTTAGATTAGATCATCCGGTATTAATCTATACATATAAATAAAATTGAATTGATTGTCTGTTTGTAAAGTGAAAATAAAAAAAAATGTCCAATCACATATCGTTATATACACGATACCTATAACGAAAATGACCTTTGATTTTTTTTGTCTGTCTGTCTGTTTGTTCCGGCTAATCTCTGAAATGGCTGGACCGATTTTGACAGGACTTTTATTGTCAGGTAGCTGATATATAAGGAGTAACCTAGGCTACATTTATTTTAGAAAAAAACTTTTATTTTATAAAAATAATGTATTTGTTAAATTCCACGCGGACGAAGTCGCGGGCTAGTATTCAATAAAAAACATAAAAAATGGGAAAAAATATGAACGTCCACGACGAAGAGTAACGTCAGGCCCAAATTCGCCCGTCTGATTTTATATTTTTATAATGGACGTGAAGCGATAACTTCGCCGTCACTCATTAGTGAGTGAGATTTCCGGAAGTTCAGTACCCCTTTCTACCCATATTTTGCCAGCGTTGTGGATGTCAGGTTTATGGGTGGCGGTGATCATTTACCATCAAGTGATCTGTTTGCTCGTTTGCCGGACTTAGGCAATAAAAATATATATTTCAAACATACTGAGATATAAGAAACTAACGCTCAGAAGGGTAAAAATAATGTGAAGGTAATACTCAAAAATGTAATAGGTAGCAATAGAATACTCAATAAAATAAAGTAGTTAACATAAAAAAGAATAAGTACTAAACAAAAGGACAATTTTAAAACATTGCCTTGGTTGGAAGGTGATTTTAGCAGCCCTAGCAATTTAGAACCAAGGGACAAAAACTACATAACCCTCTACTATAAAAAATAACGACTGCTTTGTTTTTGTAAGCATACAATATTTCTTTTTTCATTTGAACTGCAAAAATCATTAAAACTACGCAGTGTACTGTATTATTGTACTACCATGATGTATTAATTTTTACAAAATATATTTTAATAACTGAAATACTACAAAAGTCTACAAAGTCCTAATTTACCACGAATTTTAAGGACTCACGAAAAAGTCTTCCATTTTCAGTTCGGTGACATTCTATTTTGGCGAGTGTGGAACAAAGACCGGGAGTTGATCGCACCGCCGAAGATCGACGACATAGTCCCGTTTTGGACCCAACACTGTATGCATACAGTGTCGCTGATAGTAGTCCTGTTGGACCTAGTGTTGGTCCCACGGGAGAGACCGAAAAGTGTTCTTCCTGGCATCGCTATCCTTTGTACGTTCCTCGGGTCTTATACTTTTGTGTAAGTATAATTTATTGAGAAGTAACTTAATAAGGGAACAGTGGGTATATTTTAAACTATTTATAATAGAAGTATTTACGACAACTTATGAACTTATTTATGTCTATGATACGTATTTCCAATATATATTTTTATTTTATTTTCTATAAGGGTTAATAAAATGACAATTGTATTAGAAAGAAATAAATAAAAAAATATGCCCAACAATTACACACATAGCAGGACTATAATTACTTATTGTACGCAGGTACGTGGAATAGGTGCATAATAATTAGTATCATTCGAAATAACTTATATTTCAGTTCATGTCATCTTAAAATCATACAAATCCGGTAATAAGATTATAATTTACCCTCCCACAAGGTGGGGAATACCTAAAAGTTGCAGAAAGCCTCTGGATACAGGTGCTTCGAGAATTAGCAGTCCAAATTTCGAAGTACTATGAAAAGCAGTGGGTTTCTTATAAAATAAATAATAAAAGTCTATAAATAATAGACCTGACCCCACACTAACATCGAGTCTTATGTCGTGGGTATCAGGAAGTACGAGAGACTTTTAGGTCGCACATACACCCAGGCCCGACATAAATACTTGTGGTTCACACAATCATTTGTCTCGGTGCAGGTATCGAACCTGTGGCTTCTTGTTTCACAACCAGCGTCTAACCAACTGCGCCACGGAAGCTGTCGTATTATTAATTGATTTATTTATTGTGCCAAAATAGTAAATATATTAGCATAAATCTCATTGATTTATAGGCGGAACTAAAAATGTTTCGCAGGAAAATTAAATTGCAATTGTAACACATAATCCCATTTGTCTTTATGCACTTTTTCTCTGTCATATTATTATGACTTTATAATTTCTGTTGTGACAGTAATATAACATAAAATTACTTAATATGCTGGTTCACACCTCGTAATATAAATAAATCTTCTAAATCTATGGTAAGCGCACGTTAATGGAATATAAGGTTAATCTCAAATCATGAATGAACGTGCTAATTAATTCGAAGCGAAGGAGAAACCGCTATCGTTTAATAAAATAAAATCACGAAAAGTTTTCACAAGCATTTGTTTGTTATCTTTGCATAACTTTACAAACCGGTATTTGTTTTGATTAAACAATATATTTAAAGCAGTAATCTGTATTGCTTGAGTTCGATGTGATTGCACATTTTTTGCCGGTGAGTCAAAAAATTCAACTCTCAATAAAGGAATTTCCAACGGTGATTTTTCAAAGCTAATTCATAAACCCACGCCTTTATCCCAAAAGAGGTAGGCAGGGGTGCTACCAGGATATACAGGTTTCGCCTTGTGTGTTCCATCCCATGACGTGATAGAGTGTGGACCTATCGCCATATCGGGCAAACATTTCTGACACCAGGCTGATAATGAATAGAAAATCCATTATCACTCTTCCCAACCTGGGATTCGAACCCGAGACTTCAGCTTTGTAACCGTAAATACAATCATATTACAATTGCGTCATCGAGGCAGTAAGCAACGTTATGTAAAATTAATAAATCCGATTAAGGTATTTATAAAAACTTAGGGCTTAGTCATTATTTATCACAGAAGGCATATTTTTACTAAGTAGTTATTTCTATGCTGGCGATACAATGTATGTAAGTATATTTACAACTGATGGAAAAAGCAATAGAGTTCTCTTAAAGCCTTCTAATTATGCTATGAGTTAAAACCAGGTATACGCTGGTTGGTTTGTACCTTGGGTTTAATCCTCAGGTGAGTCAAACCAATTTGTGTCACTTAATACAACCTTCCTGGAATCGTAAATTGTATTTAGCGTGAAATACTTAGTTAGATGAACCTGCATACCATAGCGATTCATAAGAATTTCTATGGTATCTAAGTCCACCAACCCGCATTAGGCCAGCGTGGTAGACTGTATGACCTAACCACTGTCAATCGTACTCTCGATTGTAGAGGAGGCCCGTGCCCTGCAGTGGGACGTATATGGGTTCATACAGACTAAGTTAGATATGAAATGTTTGCTATCGACGATAAAGCGTGGTAGATGGAGTCATATGGGAGCAAAGAGATCGCGAAGTTTAGCAGCTATAAGAGGGGCGTGATAGAAAAATATTGATTTATTTCTTATCACTGGTTAAAATATACAAAAATGTTACATGCAAGAGAGTAAAAAATTAAATATTTCACTAAGCTAACTATATGCGCGTATATGTGGCTGTGGGCCCTACTATATTCATCCGAAACGAAGTTCGAAACTTCGGACGATCGAAGTTTTTAATACGATACGAATGTATCTACTCTGTAAAAGTTCGTATTTGTATAACGTACATTGTAACCATAAGTCTATGGTTACGACCATAAGTCAATAACGACCATAAATATAATATGTATATATACATTCGTATCGTATACAAACTTTGATCATCCGAAGTTTCGAACTTCGTATCGGATGAATATAGTAGGGCCCTGTAAAAGGGTTTTGAAAATAGTTAATTATATCTCCTGAAGTAAGCTCAAATCTGTATCTTTGCATATATGTACATATTACTCGGCCATGAATTTTCCAATACATTTCGCGTCCCTTTGTCATTTCTCATTATCTGTTGTTGTAATCAAGGTATATACTTGTTTATTTTATAATTTCATAATTTGTTAGTTTTTGTGTATTGTATTATACATACTTCTGCCTACAGATTTGGAAATCAATTTTTATTATTTTATAAAACATATATTTCTTTAAATTTCAGATGTGCGAAGAGCTTCATGGAAGGCGAATATATATACCCAGGGCTTAAATTATTTGAAGGTCACAAATTTATCGTTCTAGTCGCGTATGTGTTTATAGAGAACTTTTTCTACTACTTCAGCCAATGGTTAATAGTAGACATGGTATGGGGCCCAGGCCACATGAAGAAAGTCGTGTAAACACCACATATTTATTGAGGATTTTTTTGAATCATGGGTGAACGGTGGTTAATAACATAATAATGTTTTAATTATTAATGTATTATTTATTGAAGAGATCCGCCATGAAATGCGGTGGAATAATAAGGACACGCCAATTGGACGGGGCAGTATAATGTGATATTTGAATCGATTGACTTGACTTAATTATGGAATAAATTTTGTACTGT
Organism: Hyles vespertilio; assembly: GCA_009982885.2. Lineage (NCBI taxonomy): Eukaryota > Metazoa > Arthropoda > Insecta > Lepidoptera > Sphingidae > Hyles > Hyles vespertilio. Next base: position 9,394,628 of record CM042815.1, on the reverse strand, counting down.
ACGATCTTTTATTTTTCAATATTAATGATATGTGTCAGTTTTAACGTTTTATAAATGATGTAGGATTAACCGTGGAATACATTATACATTTGATTTTTAATGTCTTCATGTTCAGAGAATCGTCGAATAAAATACACTATAGAAGCACAAACGGCTTATCGGTACCTCGACACGGTACCTCAAAACGACACTGCGGAAACGGCAACGACGATTGCTGAATGCGCGAGAATGTGTGCTTATATTTAAGAGCATCCATAAAATGCATGCATACAAATACATAAACTCACTTTTTTTTCTTAGAAGGGGAATACAGAGGTGCCAGGACACCCACAATTCGCCTTGTATGTGCCATCCCATGATATGATAGGGGGAGAGCCTTTCGCCATATCGGGCACAAATTTCTGACTCCGGGCTGATAATGAATAGAAAAATCCAATATCACTTTGCCCGACTCGGGATTAGAACCCGAGACCTCAGCTTTGTAACCGTACAACTGCGCCACCGAGGCAGTTAAAAGTTATAGTTATAGCACATGCAATGTACCTACATAAATCTGGCTATCACAACGCATACCTTTATGATAGCCAGTTAAAAGTTAGTGTCGGCAAAATTATTTATTTATTTATTATTTACACATTACATACACTTTATTGTACACAAATGAAAAAAATACACATAAAAAAAACAGTTAACCTATATTATACATAGTACAATCAGCGGTCTTATCGCCTTCGGCGATGTCTTCCAGACAACCTTTGTATGGAATAAACTAAACAGAAGTAGAAAAACGGGGGTAGACATGTCATAAAGTAAATTATGAGTAAAAATCGAATGGTCTACCTATTATATATTATGTACAAACAAAAACAAACATGCAAAGACTTTACTACCTAACATACTATAAACATATAATACATACATATTATATAAATATACTAAATATATACCTATAAACAATATAAGGACTTGCAATGTAAAAACAATAGAAAAAGAAAATAACGAGGGGCAAAAGAAAAATATGTATTATCAAATTGACAAGTGAAGGAACATTCCTTCACGAGTCTTTTAAAAATAGGCAGGGATTTAGCTTGACGAGTAGACGGATAGAGTTATTATTTTATTTTATTAGTTAATTATTTTATTTTCATTGCATTTAAGCTTGTAAAACAGCGTGAGGAAACCTGCATACCATTGCTATCTGTGAGCATTTCTTTGGTATATAATGTCCGTCAACCCTCATTAAGCCAGCTTGGTGGAAGTGACTATTGTGAACTATATGACTGTTTGTCTCCCAATTGTACTGTCGATTTTAGACGAGGCTCGTACACTGAAGCTTAACGTTTATGGGCTGATACAAGTTTGTACTATCGCCGAATTAAATAAAGCTCGAAGGTGTAGGTGCTATACGCCCTGTAATAAATACACATTTTGTATCTTTGGAAGTACATTTAAAATAATTATTATGATGCAATGAATATTAAAATGCAATGAGGAAATCTTGAAATCCTTTGTTTCAATATATACATCATGAGCAGATCATGATTAGCTAAAGGTCGTCCACTGCTGAACATTTGCCTTCTTCAACAATTTCTAGAGCGTCCTTTTAGAAAATGTTACATCGACCGCATTCACGCAACCTTAATCTACCTAAGTATAAAATACCTATTTAATTTTATTCAATAAATTTTTTCGAACCTTTCACATCACGTGAATTAATCTTGAAAATGTATTTAGTGCCATTTCTTATATTATCTTTTGAAGTTGTGGAAAACAAAACAATTTGTCATTTTGTAATAATCTTTTTGTTGGAGTTCACTTCGTCAGCGATTCTAAACATTACATAACAATTACAGGTAATTGCAGAATAATAGAGTATCATCGCATATTGTCTAGGATCTAACCATGGCTCAATTAGATACAAAAAATAATAATAACACTATTATTTGTTGCATGATGTTGCCGATTTACTTGTCATTATATTGTGAGTTTTTGTACGACGACATTGACAGTTCCTAGTTTTAAGCAAAAAATCGACTATTCACAATTGATTTTTAACAGGCTTTTATTAGCTTCGCCTGTGTGTTTATTTATATATTTTTTATACCATTTTGTATATATTTTATATCACCAAGATCGCGACCACCAAACACAGGAGTCAAGGACCCATCATGGTGGCCAAACACCATGCCAAACATACACAACTATGTCAACTTTCAAGAGGCATCTCAAACCAGTGGGCAGGTACTCTTTGAGGCGCATATCAGTCGTCATACCGTCAGGTGGCTGTAACAAAAAACTGTCATTGAAGCTCTCTTCTGCTTTGGTAAACTTTGTAGTCATTTATTACTGAGACATGAGACTTGGCTACTAACTTTCACATGTATTGTTGACAAATAAAAAACAATACAAAAACAATATACAAATCTATTGTGAATCTATTCTAAGCCTTCAACAGTATCATGTATGTGTTTTAGTTATAAAAGTATATTGTTTTTATTGCGTTCAACAGGAGTTACTTTAATACAATACGTTGGAATTTGATTAAATCTAATTATCTCACACTGTACCAACGACGGTCGTCATAATTAAATATTGCGACACATAATGGTTTTGAAGACTGTCACATTTAAAGAATGTTGCGTTCATCAATAAACTGCTATTCAATCTTAGATGATGAAACAATTCTTCATTTTCTCCATATTTTTTTCTCTCTTACTCTGTCAAGTTCCAAAGATCACATTATTTTTTAATTAGGTATTGAATAATGACACACAGTAAAGTCGGTCATGTGATCTGTATCAGCCCATATACGTCTCACTATAGGGCATGGGCCTCCTGTACAATCGAGAATCCGATTGAGAGGACATAGAACATAACACGTTGGCTAAGTGCGGGTTGGCGGACTTTTACATACCATAGAAATTCTTAAAAATCTACTTTCTACCGCACTTTTATATCTGTATTTGTATCAGCCCATATGTACATTCCATTATAGGATACGGGCCATGTCTAAAATCGAGAGTACGATTGAGAGAGTTCAAGCCATGCATTGCAGTTGCCATCGTGTTAATTGTAGTAGTTTGGTAGTGCCGATAAAAACACAAACTTACAAAAAGAAGAGATTCAATAATTAGTTTGTAAAGGCTTTACTGAGCAGGAAACGAGTTCTCAATGCCTCGTGTTGCAAGTGACCACATGTGGCGATAACCGCTTACCATCGCGCTGGTATTATTGTCAGTTTGTTTCCCAATTCCTTTAATAACAATAACACAGATGCACACAAATTTACAAAAAGAAGTCGTTTTTCGTATTGCTTGTGTATGTATATTTATGAGTATTTTTAGAAATGTATAAATAACGAAAATATATGTATTGTTAAAAAAACAAACCATTATTAATAATCGAAATAACCTAAGGCTACATAATACCATATTCAAAACAGAAAATTGAGCTCCTTGTTGCTTTCCTTCTTGTTGCTTTCCGCATATAAAGAGGCCGCGCTGTGCGTGATTATAATTACATTGTATCGTTTTTTTTTTCGTTATCAGTAAACAGTTTACATTTTATTAAATCTCTCACATTGATGTTTCGCCACTCATGATCATTGGTTTAATGGGTATAAATAAAATGCGAGAACAACAATTTTTGAAACTCATTCTTACTAATTATAATAAAGGTTTGTGTGGATGTGTGGATGTTTGTTACTCTTTCAAGCAAAACGGCCTAATATTAAGGAAATTTGGTATAGTGCTGACACCCTGAAATAACACGTAGGCTACTTTTATCCCGAAAAAATGTAGTGTTCCCGTAGGATGTCTCGGGAAATAAAATATACATAGTTGCTACGCCTTCAAATTCGAATGGATGGCACGGGACAGTTGAGGACAGGATTGCATGCTTTTTGTAATGGGACATAACGGGCCGGGACGGAAAAATAAATATTGTAGACGGCGCTATTAAGTTTCTTACTAAAGCTTTTTGAGGAAGCATTTCATTGATGAAGTTTTTTTCTTATATTCTATTTCCCATTTAAATGTAATAATGAATTCCGTGGTGCTTTACAGCTGACTTCTCCGGCTGTAAGTCTTTTTGGGAGGTTATTTACCTCTTTAGTTCAATGTTTTGTCACCCGCTTTGCACGGAGGGAAGTGGACATTATTTATTTCCAACTCCTCCTATTAATTTAACTTTCTGATTAATTTCGTTGCGGGTTAAAGACAAGTTAGACATTCCCGGAGACTCGCCGAGCTTCAATGCTTGGTGTCATTACATTGCGTGCCACTGTTGATCCTGGCTTACAAGAGTTGCAGTGGCGGGTGTGAGGGCGGGACAGTCTCCTATTATATTCTATTTATATATATACGTTCTTACAGAAAAAAATATAGGTAGGCAATAGATAGTCAAGTTTTCGAATGTTGTCTTTATAAACATTATTGGGTTTAATGACACTGAGGTCGCTAACTCCGATTGCCAATTTTTAATATTAAGTCAATGACGTTTTTCATTGTCATAATCGGCAGCTATAATAGCCACGATAGGCCGCGGGTTCGATCCCCGCACCGAGAGATATATTTGTGTGGCCCACAAATATTTAACAATATATTTCTTTCGGGTCTGGAAGTTTGTGAGCCCGAAAAGTCTCTCGTAGTTCCTCATACCCGTGACACAAGACTCTATCTTAGTGTGGGGTCAGGACTATTATTTATAGACAGGGGTATTGTTAATTATTAATTTTATAAGAAACCCACTGCTTGTCACAGTACTTCGAAATTTAGACTGCTAATTCTCGAAGCACCTGTATAAAGAGGCTTTCTGCAACTTTTAGGTATTCCCCACTTTGTGGGAGGGTAAATTATAATCTTATTACACACAAATATAAACACAAAAATAACATTTTCTAAGAAAAAAATACAACATAAAATGAAACTCAGAAGTAGCAACGATATATTATTAATAACACCACGGACAAATTATGGGAAAAAATGTGTAATGTATGAAGGTGCTCAACTTTACAATAAACTGCCGAAAGATATATGGGAGTCAAAATCAATAACCATCTTAAAAAAACTTCTGAGGGATTACATAATAAAAATAATTAAAATCAACCGTAATATAGAATAAAAAAATATAAAGAAATACACGAATAAAAATGTATTAAAATAATAGGTAGTAATAGTAAAAATAAATAATAGTATTTAAGAAATTCATTAATTACAAAAGCACAAATTTTTTAAGTTAACTAACACCAATTATATCTACTTATCATTTATGTTTATATAATTTTATAAGCAATTTTCTATGAGCCACATCTAGAAATGCTTTATCTATAAAACACTACTTTAGCTATGGAATATGATCACTGGTCGATGAATCAACACCAACTCCCTACATTAAAAAAAATATATAGAAAAAAACATCAAAGTACCTACCTCTAAATAGTATGTACGAATAAGCCCAATCAAATATTATAGTAATGTACAATAAGTTAATATAATTTTCTCATGTAAGTGAATGTAAATTCTTATGAGAAATAAAGTTCTTAAACCACTTATTATCAGATTTGTATGATTTTCAGATGACATGAACTGAAATACCAGTTATTTCGAATAATACTAATTATTATGCACCTATACCACGTACCTGCCTGCAATAATTAAATAAAAGACGATAATAAGTATACAACAAGAAGCGAGTTTAATCTCAGTATCAATAAAATATACCGCCGCCTACTTATTTTTGTGAATACAGCCAGTTGTTTTTATTGTGCAAGCGATACATAATTGCGTACAGTATGCACAAAAAACTTAAACGATGCCTTGCAACACTCAGAACTCTCCTAGCCTTGAAAATTAGTAACAAAATACTGCGCTCACTGCAAATTAGTTTGTTAGTGGATATAATTTGCTTTGTTCTATTGCTTCTATAAATATATAATAGACCGTTAAAGAATACATTATGAAACAAAACCGAAAGAACAATATTGACAATCGTTGTTTACGGTTAATCGAATTTCCGCAAGAAGTTCAAACATATACCGCTAGATGTCACTATATTATTTTATTTCTAAGAACAGAATATAAATGCTGAGATTGCACATAGACGTATACTTAGTTAAACAATGCAGAATTAGAACATAGGCCGCATCAAAACCTTTCCATAAAAATCTCTTGAAATCACCCAACGACAAAAATATACAGACAATAATAAAAACCTACTATTTAAGCATTGTTTAACAAAATACACAATTTGAAGTGACTGACATCGAAATTGTACACAAAAATATCACGATTGAGATCTAAAAGTCCATAAATCCAATAAGGCGTATCATAAATCTCATCTATAAAATGTGAGGCAGTGTGGCGACAGTATCCGCCTTGAGCTACTTCGCTGTCACGTACTGTTGGTCCTTGCGTCACATCGCGAAATACACAGAAATTACCATCTTACATCGCCCGATGTTTAGCCTCGTAAATTAAAACTGTACCCTGCGACCTAGCCTAGATAGTAATTATGATGGGGCAATTGGCATTACTTGTAACGTGTTCCAAGGATTTTGATGTTTATGATGAATTGCAGTTATTGTCGGTTGAGCATATTATTTAGAATTTTATTTTTGAGGAGTTACTTGAAGTGCGTGGTGGCCTGTTTTTAACGGATCTGGGGCCCTACTATATAAATCCGAAGTTCGAATCTTCGTGACGTTTTTCGTTTCGAAACCTACTCTGTAACACGAAATTCGAAACTTCGGATCGAAGAATGAATGATTCGAATATATCGGCAATACGAACATTTACATTTTTATTTACTATATTCATCCGAAACGAAGTTCGAAACTTCGGACGAACGAAGTTTGTGACGATACGAATGTACCTACTCTGTAAATGTTCGTATTGCCGATATATTGGAATAATTCATTCTTCAATCCGAAGATTCGAATTTCGTGTTACAGAGTAGGTTTCGAAACGAAAAACGTCACGAAGTTTCGAACTTCGTTTCGGATTTATATAGTAGGGCCCCAGACGCGGCTGCCTACATGTTCACGATGGTCACGGGTTCGAATTTCAAGGCACACCTCTAAGTTTTCGAAGTCATGTGTGTATTGAAAGTCAGTCACCACGCACTATATCGGTGAAAGAAAACCTCGTAAGGAAACCTACATTCAATAGCAATTTGTAAAAAACATCTATGGTATGTAAATCCACCAACCCGTACTAGGCCACCGTGGTGGACTATATGGCCTAACCCCTCTCAATGGTACTTTTGATTGTAGAGGAGGTCCGTGCCTTGCAATGGGACGTATACGGGTAGATACAGATACAGATACAAAGGGGCTACTGCGAAACGCGATATTCGATATATCTATATCAGATATACCTGTGGACCACACAAATATTTGTCTCGGTGCAGGGATCGAACCTGCGGCCTTACGTTTCAAAGCTGGCGTCCGGCCAAGCACGCTATCGTGGCTGTCAGTGTAATGTTAATTCAAGCAACCTTGTCATGTTGTCTATGGTCATGAAAACTAATACTCTGCTTAAATTTATAAAATACTAAATCATCTACTATTAGTGGCAAAAATAAATTTCCCAATGTTAAAACTAGCCTATTAACATTTTAAAACCTTGATTTCAATACCTATTAGTGTACGAATATGAATGGCGCAAACGAAATTCCATTATCAATAATTTATAGACGCATATATTATATTTAAGAAAGAAGACCGGTTTTGTGGAATTATAGATTTTATTTCGGCACGAAAAAGTGACAGTTACGATAGCTTCAATGAAGTTGAGATGGATCGCATGAACAGTAATTGGAATACTTGTATTAGGCGGACTACACACAAAGGCTCGGCGATACAACCTGCCAAAAAAACCGTTGGCCTATAATATGTGTGCAACAAGGGCGCTTGTTGTGGCACGTGTTGCCTGCCGACATGTTAGCGACATATCGGCGACGCAAGCGTTCTGTTCAGCTACCTGGACACACTGAACGCATTAAAGTGTCCCACGTCATGGACGTTCATGTCGAGAGTTTAAAATATCGCCGGCAAAGATTTCCGACTTGCAATGAGTGAAGCCGCCGACTAGATCGCCAAGAAAAATCTTCCGATATAGCCCGCACCTTTGGTGTATACGCTTTAGGGTGACGAGCGTAGACAAGTTCTATACTCGATCCAACTAATTTTAATGTGACTTATTACTTTATGAAAAATTAACAGAAAAATCTAAGACATTAAAATAGTAAATAGAAATGGTTTTATTTTGTTAGTTTTTGTAAATAAAATCTGATGAAATTAAATACATAAAGGTTAATTAATATTTAATGTTCTTCCAAGTTAACTTCAATTCTTAATGTAACTGAATATTGTCATCCAAAAGGACTCGTATAATATTCATATAAATATTCTCTCTCTATTCTTTTCATTTTCTTCTATTCATTTCTAGGTTATCCGTAGAGTGATAAGACCGCCATCTGTACTTTTTATATGTATTGCAATACCTTTTTCTTTCCTATTTGTGTGCAGTGAAACATAATAAATTAATATAAAAAAGTATATAATCAAATTAATGAAATGCATCAAGATAATATTGTATAGCTATCAATTTCATAATTAATATATTAATATAACTGTTGTTCACTAAATTACATACAACATCTATTCCAATTTTACTTTGAGTTCCAATTCAAATTGACCTTATGCTTATTTATTTATTTTAGTTATACGAATATTCTTTCTTGTACACCAGGAAAAAACCGAAAAACTACATTTAAAAATAAGTTCAATCGGCGCGGCGGCCTTATTGCTTATGGCAAACTCTTTCAGGCACCTTTGGATGGGATAACATAAAGGAGAGAAAAAAGGCAGTCTTGGGTCTATATATGACAATAATACAAATTGATAAAAATTCAAACATAAATATGAACTAATATAATATAAATATCAATAAAATAACTCCTTCTTCAACAAAAGAACGTAAACATTATATAGACATAACGAACCACGCCAAATATCGTCAAAAATTATCCTCGAAAGAAAAGTACATTCAACTCTAAACGAGCGGAATACTGGCTCCTTACCAATGCTTCACATGCCCGACTATTTAGTCTACAACAATAAATCAGACTCAGAATATTATATAATCTGCGACACACGCAGAGTGAGACGGGCGATGTTAATTTGGCAATCCTCTTTAACTTGGGCCGAATTATTCCGTGAACACAGTATTCCGACTTGTGAGTTAATTCTTGATTGAAATTCATACACGCTTGCTTGTGCTCTACAAATAACTGGGTGGACAAATATACAATCTGCACAGAACTAAATACGTGATTTCACATCTTTGCTGGCATGCTTTGCTCGTGAAATTGGCGGGAACCACAATTATTAATACCTTTCAACTCTGACTTTTGTGATTCATCTTTTATTTGTTATTTCATTTTCAACAGTTTATACCAATTGTGTATAGGGGGATTTAACCAAGGGTCGAACCTAGGGTGATACAGAATTGGAAAGACATAGGTGCGTAAATCATAATAAAAAAATCATAATAATATATTACTATTATATTTTTAAATATAATATAAAAATAAATTGCAATTTAAAATAAGGATAATTAAATAAATAATATTATACAATATGTACATTCATTATTTTTGCTTGTTCTTATACTCGTACAAAATCGAACTTATTACTTCTTCTATGTTGCAGAACAATTTGGCTAATCACTTTATAATCGGCCGTCTTCATGATAATAACTCTTACAGAACAGGCCTTTTCATAAACCTGAGACATATATTCAACTATCAAGCTTATTGCTAGTTCTGTATCTGTATCAGCCCATATACGTCCCACTGCAGGGCACGGGCCTACTCTACAATCGGAAGTACGATTGAGAGTGGTTAGGCCATATAGTCCACCACGCTGGCCTATTGCGGGTTGGCAGACTTACATACCATAGAAAGGATGATGGGCGTTTTGGTACCCATGTCCAATCAAAATAAATTTACCCTCGTTGGATAGCTTTTTTCAAGAGAAGAAAATAATATTATGGCGACAAACCTGTATGTATTGTCCGTTTTGAAATATAGTCGTCAGAACATATGGGATATACATACATATGTAATGACCGACTGATTCCGTAACTGCAATGTGCCGAAGAAGGCTATACCAAGGCGTATATCAAGTGCGCATTTCATCGGTAAACTTACTAAGAAGCTTTCCTTCCCTTTTTTTTATGGATGCATATATACTCACCCCGTATTCCCAGAAGGGGTAGGCAGATTCTAGTAGCTATGCTATGCTACGGTGCTACCAGGTCAATCATGTCTCCAGGTTTTGATTCCAGGGTGACCATGAATAAAATTCCATAAAATGAAATGAAATGAAAATAATTTATTGAATCCATTTAAGATGATCTACATCATTTAGATTCAGTAATTTTTTTATCTATTACCGGGTTTGGAAAGCAGTTTTTACTAGAGAAGAACGGGCAAGAAATTCTGCAGTATTGTTCTTTTAAAAACCAATTTACAATTAATCAACAATTTAAAACACAACAGTTCATTAACAAAATGTTATAACATTTTAAATACTTCTTTACGTTATATTTAATATGGCTGAGTGAAGCAAAGTCGAACAAACGAAGAATCAGTCATTATTTGTATTGTATTGTATCAGCCCATATACGTCCCACTGCAGGGCACGGGCCTACTCTACAATCGAGAATTCGATTGAGAGTGGTTAGGCCATATAGTCCACCACGCTGGCCTAGTGCGGGTTAGCGTCAGTCATTATTGCATTGTTGGTATTTTTGGGCTGGACGCACTACAGAACAGCTTAATGCAATTTTAGACAAAAAGACTTCGCTACGAAATGCAAGTTCAGATCCCAGAACTACCTTGGGTATTTTTTTGACAAGGCTAATTACTGGAGAAAAGTCGAACGCCAGTTGGCCCTTGCACGAGATTGTCCTAGAACTAACTATACTGTGCTTGACAAGGGTTTCGAACACGTACCTAAAGACAATGTCCTTAATAGAAACCTCAGGATTCCTAAAACACTATTTGGTAATGAAGAAAGACAGATGCATTATAGATGTAAACGAACCATACGCTGCGACCAAGACTGATGCCTGATTTTATGAACGATGAGAAATACCCCTTGCACATATTGCTTCATCCCAATGATGTATTTATTTTAGACCGTGGCCTAATAGACATTTTAGGCAATATCAAAGAATATGGATACAAATAACACGTTTCTCCGACAAAAAACCTGGGACATGCACAACTTTCTCTTCATGAAAATACTTCCCGACTGGTCATAATATGCCGATGGCTAGTGGAAGTGGTTAACGGCCGAATTAAAATATATTTCAAGCAATACTATTCATAATATGTTTGCAGACTTTCCGATTGCAGCAGCAATAATTTATCACTTCCACTACCCAATTGGAGATGGCTAATACGCAGAGGCATTTCTACAAAAAATAACTGAATAAATGTAAATCCCAGACTTATTGTACAATTACGTAGAAGAAATGTAATGAAATGTAGTGATATGAAATGTAGAAGAATTATGTGCGTAGTGGCCTGTTGGTAAACGGACTAGACGCGACTGCCAACATGTTCACGGTGGTCGCGGGTTTTAATCCCAGGGCACACCTCTGACTTTTCGGAGTTATGTGTGTATTGATAGTCAATCACTACGCACTAAAACGGTGAAGGAAAACATTGTGAGAAAACCTTCATACCATAGCGATTTATAGAAAAATCTATGGTATGTTCCGCCAACCCGTACTAAGCCAGCGTGGTGGACTATATGGCCTAACCACTCTCAATCGTACTGTCGATTGTAGAGAAGGCCCGTGCCCTGTAGTGGGACGTATATGGGCTGATACAGATGAAGAAGAAAAAAGATCAAATAACAGAAGAACTGCTTTTCAGCGAATGGAAGCCAATGATATGGCCGATTTTCCACGATTAAGTAAACAAGTGATATTGCCATAATTGGGGACATACCAGTTAAAACTAGCACCTAAATAACAGTTTATATCTCATCGAAACTTATAGAAAAGCTAGTATGGAGGACATAACTGACTACGGAATTGAAGATGTGTGACTTTTGCGTGTAAGTATACAGTACCGACATGTGAGAGTAATATTACACGTTAACAATACTTTAATATTCCATTGCCGTTAAACTGCAAGGTAATTGACTATTACTCCATACATACATGGCTTCGAAAAAACAGGAGTGTGCCCTGGGATTATAATAATACCATGCCAAATTGAAAAAAAAAACAATAAAAGTATGTGTACTTAATATGATGTAACAATAAAATTTTAACTATAAAGTACGATTTCTTGGATTGGACAGCGAATCAGGTCTAGCGCCCTTGATATTATTATTCTACACTAAAATACCTTTCCAACGATTCATCACTCATTCCGATTGGAGCTGGTACCAGGTTCCATACATTTGTGCCCATTGTCCTTTATATAAATCGCTATGGTATGCAGGTTTCCTCACGATGTTTTCCTTCACCATTTTAGTGCGTGGTGATTGACTATCAATACACACATGACTCCGAAATCAGAGGTGTGCCCTGGGATTCGAACCCGCGACCACCGTGAGCATGTTGGCAGTCGCGTCTAGTCCGTTTACCAACAGGCCACCACGCACTTATTGCTAGTTATGATGTATAAAACTCTCAAATTTAAAGGTTTCCTTAGGCGTTGGGAGTGTTTCAGAACGGATCCATTGGTAAGGGTACATACAGGGTATATCAAGACTGCTACCGAAAACGAAGCCGGGTGGTAGTTTAAGCGACTTCATACACAATGCAACAGAAAAAGTGGCAAAAAAAGCGCCAATTTTTTTTTGTTATTTTTTTTTCTATGGCCATATTTGAGTGGTAAATACATTTTTTCGTAAAATACTAGTGTATACCCTTTTATTTATAAATACTCTAAGGTATAATAGAGTTTAAATTATTATTTTAGCAAAAACTATGGATTTAACACCCAAAAATTACGATATTTAAAAAATCATAAAAAAATAATTGTCACGTTTCTTTGCGAATTTTTTAGTTGGATTGTGTTTGTAGTCACTAAAACTACCACCCTGTATTATTACTACATATCGACCATGTGCCGCCAATACCTAACTTTATGGTTTTTTATGGTTTTTACACCATATATTTAATATTTCTAAGATTGTCTCATTAAAAATTTCAAACTCATGTAAAATGAAATAACTTGGATTTTTGGTTCATAAATATCATCTTTATTGTTTAATTTTATATTGTTTTTATTGATTCCTCTACACTTGCCTCAAAAACTTAGAAGGTATTGGCAACTTATGGTCGGAATGTCAATTTGCGTGTTTCTTTCTAACTTCACTATAACCTCCAACAAAATTGTTGTTGGTATTCCTGACGGTTAATTTAAAACATTTATCTCAAGACGTAAGGCCTACTATTGGGGAAATTAAATAACATACAAATACACATAAGCAAGATGTTCTTAACAACTTCTTTCATTTCGTCGAGATCTAACCAAATGTCTTTTCACACCTAACATGTAGTCCTCTAAACATGTATTCCAATTGATAGACTTCACATCAAAGTTGAATATTTCTTTATCTTCCTTAGAAATCTTATTCAAAAGCCTCCGTACGTTGCTGTCTTCAAAATCCCATTCGTTTAGTAAAAAGAACTTCATTAAGTCCACCGTTTTGCTTATTCTTCGTTGTATTTTCATTTGCCTGAAAAAATATGGGTTTTACATCTTGTTAATCATGAGGGATATATTTTATGACAAAAAGTAGCCAATTACCAATTGCAAATGGTGCTAACCATTATCATTTATTACCAAAAGGAAATCTAACTTCTTTACTTTAAGAGCAGATTTTGCTCTTGAAAAGGACCGTAATAATTGATGTAAACGAAACATTGCTATTAGATTTTTCGCAGGCACATCGAATAAAAAATTATATTTATAACTTATACAAAATGTGAATCTATGTCCTGAATGTGATTTTCCGCTCTGACTGTCTATTTTGCGTGCGTTTTTTTTTGTTCATGGTTCACAATTTATTTGGTACCTATCTACAAGTTTTATCAATCCAAAATCGAGATGCGGAAGTAATGGGGTGTTCTTCATCACAGCTTCACCTCTCTAAGGTATAATACGTGTGTAATAATTATACATACATTTCGACTGGTGGTAGGTCTCTCATATGTGAGAGGCTGCCTGGGTGGGTACCACCACAATGTCTATTTCTCCCGTCAATCAGCAGTTTAAATGCACTGTTGTGTTTCGGATTGAAGGACATTGTAGCCAGAGTAACTACTGGACATATTATTGAGACTTAACATCTTATGTCTCAAGTTTTTTTTTTTTTTATTGGAGTGAATGGCGAGACGAGCATGCCATTCGCCTGATGGTAAGCGATACGACCGCTCATGAACAGTAGCAACATTCCACTGCGCTCGCCATCCTGAGACATAAGATGTTAAGTCTCAATATGCCCAGTAGTTGCTCTGGCTACAATGTCCTTCAATCCGAAACACAACAGCGCATTTAAGCAGTGTTGTTTCACGGGAGAAATAGACATTGCGGTGGTACCTATCCAGATGGCTTCTCACATATGAGAGACCTACCACCAGTAGATGGATAGGATGGCGAGCGCAGTGGAATGCTAAGCATTGCTTTGTAATACAAGGTGTTGTTTGGTTTTGATACTGTTCATGAGCGGTCGCATCGCTTACCACCATGCGAACGGCATGCTCGTCTCGCCATTCACTGCTATAAAAAAAAACATACATAAACATCACGTTTTTTTACAGAAGGGGTAGGCAGAGGTACTACCAGGACACTCACGTTTCGCCGTACTCCATCCGATTATAATTATGATAGAGAACAGGCCTATCGCCATGTCAGGCCCAAATTCCAGACTCCAGGCTGTTAATTATGAATAGAAAAATCCAGTAGCACTTTGACCGATCCAGGATTCAAACCCATGACCTCTGCTCACCATTACACAATCGAGGCAGTTTTTTTACAGAAATATTGCGTTGTTTCATAAATACTTACATTGCACGTTTACCGTTGATCAGTAACCACAAATCTGCTAAATATGAAGGAACCAGCTGTAGTGCGAATCTCAGCAGACTGTATAGTAATTTGTTGCTTACAAACACCATAAAAGGAAAGGGGAAAGAATCTGCAAAGCAAAATGAACAATAAAAAAGTGTATTTTCCTTCAATCCCTATAGCGCAATATTACAGCTGTGAAAGGAATTGTTAAAAAATAAAGTCAATGTGGAGATCTATGGGGGAGGCCTTTGTTCAGCAGTGGTCTTGCTGTGGCTGTAGAGAGAGAGAGAGAGAGAGAGAAAGGAAAAGCCGCGATTTAATCCCACCCTGAGATAAATCATTGTGTGGTCTACAAGTATTTGTTCTGTTTGTTATGAGATCTAACAATCTCTCGTGATATCTGTATACATATAGTAACGCCCACCGTCTATTAAAATACAATTCTTTTATCAATGGTCTAAAAACAGTGAGAGTTTTTTTAAGTTTCCCAACCTGTAATCCGGAAAGATGGATTTGTAAAGTAAACAAACATTTACCTCGTTTTGGAAATCGAGTTGCCTACATGACCAATAAACGATAATACTGGTCTCAGATCTCTAATTTAGATGATTGAGAACTGAGAACACCGCAGTGCAGCATCTATTTCTCCCACCAAACAGAGGTGTAAATACACAGTTGTGTTCCAGTTTTACGGACATTGTAGCCAGCGTAACTACTGGACATATTGAGAGTCAGGATGGCGAGGGCAGTGGAATGCCAAGCATTCCCTTGTAATTTATGGCGTTGTTTGGTTTTATTTCCATGAGCGGTCGTATCGCTTACCATCAGGAGAACGGCAAGGTCATATCACCAATCATAGCTAAAAAAACGAATTTCCTTTCAATCGACCGTCGTCTTTATCAAATTCGCCATGGAGTCTATCAATATCAATAGGTTGCCTGTAAGAGATGGCCTTGTGCAATAAGGTCGCCTATTGTACTTAAGAATAAATAAGAATAAATTTATTGCGGAAAACCTCCAAGAAAATACAAGGTACACATTTTACAATTACTTAAGTATCCAAAATGTGGGTCCCAAAGTAGGCAAGCCCGTATCTAGGGCACCCATCCTAGAATAACTACTGCCAGTGCAAACAAAATAAAGTACAAACAATAGATAATCATTCAAACAAACAAAAATCAACAAAATAAAATAGAATAAACTTAATCCAACTCCAACGCAATATTAATAATAATCAAATGAAGATGAAAATGATTTTTTTTGTATGGCAGTCATTGTAGTAGGATTATTTCGTATGCGGATATTCTTTTTGAGTACGGTGTTCAAAATGTAAAGTTTGCGCACACTCAGTACCGAAGCTTACGTACTTACTTTAACTATAGCTGCAATTTTTTTTTTATTTGTCTATCAGTGTATAAATGTACATGTACAATAAAGATTTAAATAAAATAAATAAATAAATATCAAATGATATTTGCCTCTGTGTTTTTTACTTACTAATAGCGTGTTTATTTGTGGCCTTTCTAGCGATACTCTCAGCTTGGTTGCAAGTTACTGGGTTTGACCTCCCAGTACAACAGTTGTATACTTCAAGCGATGACCTGTAGAATGACATTATTTTGTATTACTCCACTTTTAAAATCCTTCCAAAAATATTTCCAGTCAACATGAATAACAGAAAAAAATGCCTAGTAAGGACAAAAAAATAATATTATGTACATAGACTGTCCAGAATCTTTATTAAATAAATATTTAGATTATTCAAATAAGATTTTGACATTAACATTAAAATTATTTTTTTATTAGTTATGAATAATAATTATTTATTCAAATCATGTGGTGTAGTATCTAGTGCGTGGTGGCCTGTTGGTAAACGAACTAGACGCGACTGCCAACATGTTCCCGGTGGTCGCGGGTTCGAATCCCAGGGCACACCTCTGACTTTTCGGAGTCATGTGTGTATTGATAGTCAATCACCACGCACTAAAACGGTGAAGGAAAACATCGTGAGGAAACCTGCATACCATAGCGATTTATAAGAATTTCTATGGTATGTAAGTCCGCCAACCCGCACTAGGCCAGCGTGGTGGACTATATGGCCTAACCACTCTCAGTCGTACTGACGATTGTAGAGGAGGCCCGTGCCCTGCAGTGGGACGTATATGGGCTGATACAGGATTCAAATCATGAACGTTAAACAATAGATAATTAATTTTAACTACAATTAATTTAATTACGATCGACAAGAAATGGAAACAAAAAAAGATGGAAGAAAATAGATATAAAATATGTAGATACTGCTAACGAGGAACTAACTGGCATTATTATCATTTGGTCACGAACCCGTTGGGTCCGCACCACACTTTTAGAATATTATTCATTACATTTAGTTTGAAATAGGAGGACAGAACTGCTCTCAAAGCGGTGAGCGGTTGATAGACACATTTAGCTGATTTAATTTACAATATATTAAATGAGCATGTGATACTTTAATATGCAATAGGCATGATTAATATTAATTTTTAATTATGATGATTATTCATTAATTTACATACGAAAACAAAACCATCCATCCATCCATCCACACAACTGTAAAAAGAACACTATAAAATAAAACAAATGTCATTTTGTATGTATTCCTCTAATTCTGTCGGTGTAAAGAGGAGAATAATAATACCTGAAGACTGTCCCGCCCTCACACCCGCCACTGCAACTACTTTGACACCGAGCATTGAAGCTAGGCGAGTCTCCGGGAATGTCTAACTTGTCTATAACCCGCAACGAAATTAATCATGAAGTTAATAATAAGTGTACAAAAATATACAACTTCATATTTTTGTACACTTCCCTCCGTAGCAATACAGGTGACATATCAATTTTCTAAAGAGGTAAATAACCTCGCAAAAAGACTTTTACAGCCAGAGAAGCCAGCTGTAAAGCACCACGTATCAAACTATTAATATAATAAATGGGACCTATCAAGCTGTTAATTTGATTCCAGTAATAGGTATGGCAAAAACGTCGGAAAGCACAATAATGATACCTAAGACAATTTATTTCTCCCGCCAAACATCTTTTTTAATGCACTGTTGTGTTTCGGATTGAATGACATTGTAGCCAGAATAACTACAGAACATATTGAGACTTAACATCCTATGTCTCAGGAAGGCAAGCGCATTGGAATGCCAATCATTGCTTTGTATTTGAAGGTGTTGTTTGGTTTTGCTACTGTTCATGAGCGGCTGTATCGCTTACCATCAGGCGAACGGCATTTTCTTCTTGCCATTCAATACAATAAAAAAAACAATACCTTTTACAATGAGCCGCAGAAGCCACGGTGAGATTAGTGACGATGTCTAAAGGCACAAGATCTGTAACATTGTCACCCACACCAAGCATGACCCTCATCGCGCCAGTGCTCATGCCAGCGAACAGACCAGTCGCCCCGAGCCAGTTGTCTATCCATCCTGGACTTGGCTCTCTGAGTGCGGATATCACTAAAATAAATATAACTTTTAAATATGTAATTTTATGTAATGGAAAATGTACGATTTTAGATGTCACGACTTCAATGGGAAAAATGTTGAGGAAACGTAAGCTATTAATTCTCCTTAATAAGTTCAAAGATAAGAAAAGTACAGCATGATTGAATGCCTGTTTGTCTCAATAATGCTAGAAGTCTATGGCTAACAGTTACTTATTAAAATATATGGGGAAGACGTTCAAGAAAAAACTTGTATAATCCATTGCATAATTTCAATATGATACGGATACAGAACTATACTATATGTCCCGATAGTGGAAATAGGTCCGAATACTCAAACACCACTTAAATATTATGTTGCACTTAACTTCGCAAGTCCCGCATAAATGTACTGACTAAGGGGCATTAGTCTTGTAAATTAAATTATTTATTTATTTACCTACCTATTGACGGCCTTATAATCACAATCGGCAAATCCCCACGTTCTTTCATTAAAACTTCTTCTGCAAGAGCCTTAGTAAACGTGTAAGTGTTGGGTTTATTACCTGAAACCATTAATTTAGAATTAACCCAGTCTTAAATTTTTAGTATTTGCCGTAGAAATGGGTTCTAAATCTAACAAAAAATAAAAATATACAATAGAAATTAAAAATATGAAAAGGTTAAATATTTTCATGAATACAATAATATTCGAAAGATTCTTCATACTTCTGAAGGTTTCGAAGCATTTTAAGTAATAAAGGAAGATCATCGATTTCGTTTAACTCTTTTCTTTAAAGAACTACCAATTACCATGTTTTCTATATGTACCACCCAAAGTTTGACTGGTAGAGAATGCCTCAGACATTAAGTCCGTCTTTATGCTATTTATGTATAAAGACTGATAAATAAATTAATTAAAATTATCAAATAAAATAATTTTGTATCGTTATACACAAATATTAAATTTAAATATATACACATTAGTCAAACTGACCCAGAAGTTTGTTAATAATGTATTCATCGTCGGAAAATAACTCAGCGATGCTTCTGGCATGATGCAAACTTACTGCATTTGGATATACCACTTCTTCAACTTTCCTCAGATCAGAGTTACTAAATGCTGTTGATACGTGAATAAATGCCTGCAAAAATAAGGGTTTTAATTACACAGTGATAACACAGTCATGAAATCTGTAGCTGCCGATCATATTAACATCTGGATAAGTATTAGCCCATATATGTCCCACTGCAGGGCACGGGCCTCCCCTACAATCGTGTAACTAATGCCATTTATTATGTAAACTTACCTGTTTATAATTATTTCTTATATGTATGCAAACTTTACAAATTGAAATAAAATTATTATTTTTAAAGGAGACGAAGATTTTTGTGCGTCGATGAAACCTACTTTCTTGTTTTGGGAAAAATATGTATTCTTAACAAATCATTTTAAAAAAATATGAACATAATTGCGGCCCAGGCCCGCAGGGAGTTATTGAAGAAATGAATTTGAAGACCAATAACAAAAAATTTTTCGTCCTTGGCTCTATGAACAAACGTAAATTGTAATGATAATTACTTTATTTATATAAAAACTGTCACCCAGGATAGAACAGCAAATGTTTAAGGGCAAACCATTCAAAATGCTTTAATGAATTTTAAGCAGTGTCGGTATCAACTATCGGTATCAACGATATTTTTTACCTTTTTTACATCTTTTAAATTAATTAATTGATTTAAGAAAGTTTCACAGCAACGTCTGACAGCATTATTATTAGTTCATGTTGCCATGTCAGTATAATAACGTTGCCTAAACTGTGGTAACAATAGATAAAATTGCAATATTTTATATTATTCTTTGTTGTATTTCATTAAACTTAGAAAGCTGTAAACTAATCAAAACGCGGGGAAGTTATACCAAGTTTGTTTCGTTTTTTTAAGTATCTTTATTTTATTATTCTAAGTATCTATAGTTAAGTGATTTAAGTTCTATTTTTCTTCGTATATTTGTACTCCTTAATTCAGTTCTCACGTCGGTCCATACCAACTTTTTGTAATAGTCACTATCATGATATTGATAAAAAAATATGTAATACTTCCGCAAAACTTAATTCCCCAAATTGGAACTGGCAAGTCCATGAAGAAAACATCAATACCAAAAGGAAAGCCTAGACATTACTGAGTTATTCGAAAAACTGGTATTATTGAACGATCATAATTTGTAACGCATAAATTACTGAGACAACATTCCCTTATCCGTACCTGTTTATAAAAAACATAATTATGTAACCAAGTATGTAATCACAGGAAAAAATTGGAAAATGAAAATATGGTTAAGATGACTGCATGAAGGGTACACCTATGCAATTACTTAAGCAATAAAAAATGCAGTTTTCAGTTATTAAGCTATCTGTTGATGAGGTGGAAGACCTTATTAAGTATACGATACTTTGTAAGGCGTGGTTGTAACTCATAAAAACATGCAAGCTGCATTCTTGCATTGAGGGTTCTTTACCACCAACGATTTGACCCCGACCTGTGTCAGGCCATTTTTTAATGTTTTACTTTTCAAGTACAGCATTAATGTTTAATAGTGGTGTATTCGTCTGATCAGATATCAATTATTGTACATAATGACCGAAAATCGGCAAATCAAGACAGAGGGACGGCAGTGCGCATGATGGTTAGTTCCGTATAATCCAAATAGAGCATCCAACGAAGTGACATAACAATGTCTCGCAGTGCATATGTATACAATTATCCAGGCGTAGAAACTAATTAATATACAGCGTTATTTTCATTAGAGTAATCAACTTTTAATAATAGATTTAAAGTCATGGGTATTGTCCATTAGCTAAATAAATATAATTTATTTTAATATTTAATAATGTTATCCTTACAGTACAAAATACTTAGACAACACCCACAACCATAATAAACCCATTCATAAGCTACACAACACACAAATGCGCGCGCGTCTTATGTGTATAAAAATGACTGGTGACAATGCTCGTAGTAGATGTTGAGTATAACTTGCCTTTTCATATTTTGAAATGAAAGTCAACAACTTATGATGTGTAAATTTAATTAATTTCCACCATGCATTAACTAATATAATAATATAGCGGTGGAGGAAAACATCATGAGGAAAACTGTATATTGTAGCGATTAGTATGAATTTGTATGGTATTTAAATCCCGCTAACCCTATATGGCCTAATCACTCTCAATCGTACTCTGGATTGTATAGAAGACCCGTGCCCTGCAGTGGGACGTATATGGGCCGGTACACTTAGTTAATATTATTCTCTTGAGTTCCATAAAAAATGTGCAGTCTTTAAAAATAACCCTTTATATAGACATACAGATATAGACTGATCCGAAACGCGAGTTTTCCAGCATCATTCACTGTCATCGCTATCCGTGCGGAGTTAAACATTCTAATATATTATGTATACATGGAAGAATATTCAAATTACGTAATTATAATGGATATATGCAAGTAGGTACTGACCTTCAAATTTTTTATTTGACGACATAATTTCAGTACTTCTTGGGTGCCGTTTACGTTTATCTTCAGAGCTTCTTCCAAAGGTGCATTAAAGTTGACGGTAGCGGCCAAGTGAAATACTATTGAAACCTAAAAAAATGCATTGTTTAATAAAATGATTAACACATCCCACAGACACATACTTAGTCCGGACTCCTAAGATGTAAGTCCTCTGTGTCAGCCCATATAGGTATAAATCCCACTGCTGGGCACGGGCCTATAGAAATTCATACAAATCGTTATGATAAGCAGGTTTCTTCGCGATGTTTTCCTTCACGGTTATAGTGCGTAGTGATTGACTATCAATACACACATGACCCCGAAAAGTCAGAGGTGTGCCTTGGGATTCGTAACCGCGACCACCGTGAACATGTTGGCATTCGCGTCTGGTCCGTTACCAACAGGCCGTCACCGACTTGATATAAGATTATGAGATGCAAGATGTAAGTCTTGTGTTGTAGAAATCAGAAACGGTCAGGCACTGTACAAAAGGCGAAACCAATACTTGTGGCTTCCAAAAACATTTCTCTACGAACGGGCAGCCTCTCATTGGACCGTATCTTAACTAATTTCATGTCATATTGTCTATTTAAATACAATAGGTACATAAATGTATTTCATGTTATCTCAATGTGAAATTGAAAAACTGAATTTGCTATCTATAGGCAGCCTTGTCGCATATTACTAATATACTCTTTTCGTCTTTTTCCTTACCATTTATCTCTGATTTTGAGAGGCATGCAATGCATACGTTATCCAAATGTATGATATGTCCACGGATGACAGTAATCGCTTACCATCAAGACGTGAACCGTGTGTTCGTTTGGTGGATTTTGCAAAGGATTTAAATTATAGTTTAAAAAAAACTAAAAAAATACGCTTTCATAAAAGGTCCAACTAAAAAATTATCATAATTGATAATAAGTTTAAGATTAGAAAATGGAGTACAATACATACATTTTCTTGCTATAAAGCGTGGGGTGATGGAGGATAAGTAATTGTTGTAAGCTCACGCTTTATCAATTATTTCTTATTTTTTAGTTGGTCTTTTATAAAAGCGTATTTTTTTAGTTTTTTAAACTGTAATTTAATTCCATGCACTAAAAATATCTAATTACGGCTGTCTCATCAAAGAAAGACAGCTGGGCGCAAATTACTAATTTCTGAAGATTTTGGATAAGATAATGTAATATATTTTTAAATTATTGTATTGTCATCGTTCCTGGATAAGTATAAAAATTTCGAGTCAATCCGAGGTATTGAAGTGCTCAAAAATCGACTTCAAAGATTCCGTTACATACATACATATGTACATATTTATTTATTTATTTATACAATAAATACATATATACAAAGATATGTACATACAGGCAAAGTTGATAAAAGCGTATTAAACATACATACATAATCGTCACGCCTGTATCCTATAGGGGTAGGCAGAGAAACTATAGAAAAATCGTATCGACTATGGCGTATTAAAAAATGCATATAATATGATCCACAGCGAAATTAATAGTTAATAGAAACGAAATACTCATACATTACCTGAAAACGGCTAATTACGATATACATTTTCAAACCGCGCAAAAAAGGACTTCAGATTTATTCCCTTGTTATTTGATGATGGGAACAGAACTTTGATTTAAAGAGGCTACCTTTAGTGACGTTTGGATGCAATGCTAACTCATTATGCAGAGTTGAATATACGGTTAATACGTAAGCAAAATGACATATATTTTTTTTATTGCCTTGTAGGCAGACGAGCTAGCGGCACGCCTGATGGTAAGCGGCTACCGCTGCTCATGGACCTCCGTAGTGCCAGGGACCAGCACAACAAAGTCGCTGCCTACCTTGAGTACTCTCCTCAAACCTCGTTTGAAGAAGGAAAGGTCATAGCGCTGAGGAAACACCGATGCAGGGAGTTCATTCCAGAGCTTGCATTAATCAGAACTGAATTATAATTAAAATTATAATGCGAAACAAAAATGCCGGTAAGTGAGATTGCCGGATGGCGGCTGTCCAGCACCTTATATCCTTTTCCCTCCAGCTCTCCTCTTAATTTGATAGGCCGACACATCCATGATCTAAGCGTTATGATTGTTCATGAGTGGCAGTGATCACTTACCATCAAGGGACAACCTCTAGCCCGTTTACTAGACCTTACACAATAAAAAAAGAGCCAATCATTAATTACAATTTATATTAAAAACTTATTGGTCTGCGTAGCAATAAGACGAAACTTAAAGACAAAATGCTTCGTAGTGTCGGATTTCGGTTCCAGCCTGTGTATATCAGCGATAGAGGAGTGGGGAGCCCAGTATACCTACTGTTATCAAAAGATAGATACTAATTTAGAGTAGGCAGTGCGTTGGCTGTGTTCCTGGCTTTGCAAAAACCCATGAGCGGCGGTGACCGCTTACCAAAAAATATTCTGCAGCTACCATCAAGTGAAAGAGTCAGTCAATTGTGCTAGTATTAAAAAGTAAAGTAGTAGATCACTTTCAACTATAGAAATTGTAGATTAAGGGGAATGACCTCTTGTAGATTTTTAGAAAATGGATTACTGTATGGTGTAGTCCATAATCCAGGAGTATTAAGGCATATAAATCTTTGCGTACAAGACTGATTCGTGTGGTAGCGAGGGCTTCCGCTCCTCGCAGTACCAGTGGCCCGAACTAATTTACTTACAAATATCCGTGACGCGGATAATTAAAATAATTAAGCTGTATTAGACCAATGGTTTCATTTACAATAAGAATTTAGATTCTTAGTCTGTGATAAGAATATTCCAATGACTGGCGAACACAACATTTGTTTTGTTCAACACGTACTCTACAAAAATAAATACTATTTTATTAAAACAGGAAATTTGATAATGGAGAAATAAACAAAAAATATAAACTATGAAATAAAATATGACTAAATATTAAGAAACAATAAGACTTAGGTATTTACAACAAAAAAAATACGAGAATTAATTAGCGAAATGTTTCAACATTTCATACCTAAAACGGCGGAAACTATCAGTTTCAAGTATTAATTTATTATTTTTTAGCCTAAATAAAAAATCTGACCTATTCAAAAAAATAATTGCTTAAGTATAATTAATTTGCGGTGAAGTATTTTTTTTTTGTTTTAGGCAAAGTATTCGCGCTGTTCATTTATTATAATCAATGTCAATTGAATTAATATATTATGTAGATATACATACCGGGTATCTCAAGACTGCTACCGAAAACGAAGCCGGGTGGTAGTTTTAGTGACTACAAACACAATGCAACTAAAAATTTCGCAAAGAAACGCGACAATGATTTTTATGATTTTTTAAATATCGTCATTTTTGGGTGGTAAATCCATAGTTTTTGAAGAAATAAAAAAAAATTAAAATTAAAATTACTGGTGGAAGGTCTCTCATATGTGAGAGGCCATCTGGGTAGGTACCACCGAAATGTCTATGCACTGTGGTGTTTCGGATTGAAGGACATTGTAGCCAGAGTAACTACTGGACATATTGAGACTTAACATCTTATGTCTCAGGATGGCGAGCGCAGTGGAATTTTGCTACTGTTCATGAGCGATCGCATCGCTTTCCTTCAGGCGAACGGCATGCTCGTCTCGCCATTCAATGCAATAAAAAAAATGTAAGTAAAACATTTTTTTAATATAAAAAATCTTTACCATTATTTCTTAAACGAAAATAATCCACTTATCTATGATAAAGAATAATGCTGTACCTTTAAAGGCTCAACTTTGCACAATACTTATTTTATCGGTGGAGCACTGATGGGGGATCGATTTAATAAAAAAAAATTAAAAAAATATTTAACCATATATTTTTGTAACGAATAAATCTATAATAATTAACAAATTAAATACTTACATTTTGTTTCAGAATTTCTATATTCTCGCTCGATAGTCCAAGACTTTGATCAGCCATATTTCCCGTCATAGGTATTATTTTTTGCAAATCATTTCTGTCACGATTTCTTATACGTTCGAAAGCCTGAAAAATATTTTTTTATTAATATCGTTATATTTTATACAGGGTATATCAAGACTGCTACCGAAAACGAAGCCGGGTGGTAGTCTAAGCGACTTCAGACACAATGCAACAGAAAAAGTTGCAAAAAAAAGCGACAATTTTTTTTTTTTTTTATTTTTTTCCTATGGCCATATTTGGGTGGTAAATACATTTTTTCCTAAAATAATAGTGTATACCCTTTTATTTATAAATACTCTAAGGTATAAAAGAGTTTAAATTAATATTTTAGCAAAAACTATGGATTTACCACCCAAAAATGACGATATTTAAAAAATCATAAAAAATAATTGCCGCGTTTCTATGCGAAATTTTTAATTGCATTGTGTTTGTAGCCACTAAAACTACCACCCGGCTTCGTTTTCGGTAGCAGTCTTGAGATACCCGGTATATAGCTACAACAATATAGCTACAAAATAAAAAAGCTACAAACGAATTTCTGAATGGTAGAGCCTGGCCAGGGTTTATTGTAGACGCTTCGTTTGAAATGAAATTGACCTAGCTGGCATCGTTGTCTCACAGAAAACCGACCTTGCTGTTGTGTTTTTTTTTTATCATATTTGTTAAAAACACGCAGTTTATTACATAATGCAATCATACACTCAGTAAGTATTAAAATATCATAGGCAATTGCGTAGTTAACGTTCTGTATATAGTAGATTTAATTTACTACGCCAGCTGTTGCGATGCGTCGATGTAGCTGGATGTAACAAACATTCGATTGGGTGCATTTTCGGAGACCTAAAGGAAGATAGAATGTTTGCATCCAATAGCTAACACAGTATGCAAACATTAGTAGCGGCCGACGCAAGTAAGATGTTTTTGATTCATCCTGCGAGTATCTGGTTTGAACCTGGCATAATGGTGTCGATGTCCCTGTTTAAATTGCACTACTTACAGTCTGGTTCATTGTTGTCACATTGTCGTGTCTAAAAATATCGTGACTGCTTCCAGAGTACACAACTCTGTCAAGTGTCGAATCACAGTCGTCATTCGGGTTAAAATGAATCATATTTTTACAAAGGAATTCAAACCTACACGTTCATAATAATATAATACATTTACATTGCAAATCATTGAGAAACATGGCTAAGATTGACATCGTAGGTGTTTCTAAAATATAACCACTATGCATTCATGTGTTTTTGTAAAAATGCATTTTGATTTGTTTTATTGAAAATACTATAATTTGCACACGGTAATTTAAAATTGCTTTATTTAGATGTTCATTTAATCAGTAATAAATAAACGGTTTGTGCATTAATTTTTTTACACAAAAATATTTTGCTTGAACTATTGTTATTGTATTGTTGTTGTATAGTGTGCCTGTGTTGTAATCTATGAGAGGCTTTCTAGTCTCACGATACCCGAAATAAAATGGTTGTAGAATGGTTGTAATGTTGTTGAATATTTATTGAAATACCACCCATTGTAATACCATAAGTCTTATATTTAATTTATCAGATTTTGTTTGTTTTTGCATTTGGTTAACAATAAAGAGTATTGTATTGTATTGTATTTTCTCATAACAAGGTTTGGATTTGCAGTGTTTTGTTTCAAAACTTCTTTACCAACTATTTCACAAGGGCTGTTAAACAGATTAATTAAATGGAAGAATATTTACGTAATCAGGTAGGCAGAATTGTTACCAGTGCACCCCTGTTTTGCCTTGTGTGGTCTGCCCCACAATGTGACAGGGGGCGAGCCTATCCCAATTTGGACACAAATTCCCGACTCCAGGGCAATAAAGAATAGAAAATATCTATTATGACTTTTGACCGGGATGCGAACCCAACATATCAGCGTTGTAGTAGTACCGTAATACAACTGCGCTATAGAGGTAGTCTTATTTTTACCCATCTTCGTCCTACGGTAGTGGTTACAAAGTTTTTACTAAAATAATTATGACACCCTTTACTTTAAAAGACGCAGTGGCACACAAGGATGTTGTTCTACCAAAATCTCGTTGTGTTTATCCAAACTCTATGAAAGGTGAGAAAGGAAAATAAAAGTCGCATTTCTTGCGTAAATTTTAGTAACAATGTATTTGAAGTCACTAACGGCCATTCTTTATAACATATCTATCTTTAACAAGAGGCTAAGATAGTTACCATTGCTATGTTGGTACCATTCTACGCTTAACAGAGATGGACTTGTACATATATTTGTCTTACCTAGCTATCTATTAATATTTGCACCATATCCAAATCTTTCTATCTTTGTTAACTGAAACATAAAATGCATCGTAATATCTAATGAAATCTCTTGTTAAAGATAGATAGATTATAGAGAACGGCTGTAAAACGAACATCTGGCTTCGTTTTCGTTCGCAGTTTGAATTACATAATACATGTATAAAAAATGATTATCAGACTATACAGGGTATATCAAGACTGCTACCGAAAACGAAGTTTGGTGGTAGTTTTAGTGACTTTAGACACAATGCAACTAAATTTTGTGCAAAAATTTCTGACGATTTTCTTTTTGTTATTTTTTTCTTTATTTTTTTAGGATGGTAATCCATAGTTTTTTCTTAAATAATAGTGTATACCCTTTTATTTTTAAAGACGCTATGGTATGCAAGGCTTTAAATTATTATTATAGCAAAAACTATGGATTTACCACCCAAAATCGACGATATTAAAAAAATTATTAAAAAAAATTGTCACGTTTCTTAGCGAAATTTTAGTTGCATTGTGTTTGTAGTCACTAAAACTACCACCCGGCTTCGTTTTCGGTAGCAGTCTTGATATACCCTGTAAACATCCTACTGCTAAGCATGAACCTCCTCTACAATTAAGAGGGATTTACCTTAGTCAATCACGCTAACCATAATTGTTGGAATTAAGATACTCAAGAAATTTATTTTGGGAATATCTAAGCTTTCTTACTTTCACCATAAAAGTAAACGTAGGCAACTAAGAATATATCCGAAACTTCGAAAGGTCAGGAGTGCATACCTTGAGCTTGAACCTTAGACCGCTGATATTATGACAGTTAAATAAACCACATAAATACTATATCGTTTCCGGTTCAGCCGTATACTTAATATTAAGTTTTTTGCAAACTGTTTTTTTAAGCAGACGCGACATAACCAAATCTAGGCTGTGTCGTCTGTCTGGACTTTACTGCCTTTACCATTAGATGCAATGTAATCACTTTTTATAAACTCGCACCTTTTTCCCAGAAGGGGTAGGTAAAGGTGCTACCAGCACACCCACGTTTCACTTGTGTTCCATCCCACGATGTAATAGGGGGCGAGCCTATTGCCATATCGGGCACAAACTCCTGACTCGGGGCTGATAAAATTAATAGAAAAGTCCAATATCATATTGCCCGACCCAGGTTTTGAACCCGATGCCTCAGCTTTGTATTCGTACCGTATTACAATGCGCTACTAAGGCAATCACTTTTTTTTTTGCCAGTATTTGACTTTTATTTTATTTTTCGCTATAATATACATTATAAAGAAACAAATACTTACAGATGAATTCATTATTTGATTAATTCTACCACCGGCGTGTTCTCCTTTCTTATCCCGAAGCAACACGTAGATTTTATTAATATTTCTACAACTATATATTAACTTTTCAATTAAAGCCTGAAATATATAAGTTACTTAATAAAGATTACACCATAAGTATCTTATGTGATAGTATTTAAAAAAAACATAATTAAAACTCATTTAATAGGTAAAAAAATTAAATTCAATATGTTTACTTCCAGAATTTATATTATATTATTTTAGTTAAAATGCATTTTTATTTAACTCAGATACATCCGCATAAAACACTGCATATTAAAGAAAAAATAATAGTATCATTTACTAACAATAAATGATACTATTTATTTACTATTAATTAATTATCTAACATTTTTGATTCTTGTAATTCAATTTTTGCTTTTGAAAACGGCAGATTTTAATAATTATACCTATCAATAAAATATTTAATTTTAATCCGTATTATTTCTACCTTTCCCAAGTATCCCGTACCACCAGTCACAAACAATGATTTTCCATAGTAAAAGTCCGTAATGCTACAGCATTCGTCCGCGGTAACGTAACTCCGCGCACAATCCATGACTGAAGCAAACTCGCGTAATTTTTCCTCGATATTTGCAAGATAACTCAAACAAGTTACCGTGATAAAGGTGACACACGCTTGTAACATATGACTATATTACGGAGACATCAATGAGGGCATGAGAAAGGGTATTTATATATTATCAACCTGACGAGCCAAGAGAAAATAATAACCATGATTGATACTTATGGTACAGTCAGCAAATTAAGTGCAGATTACGATTTAAGTTTACCTTTTGGTATCATCATTGTGTTATATTGGTTTAATAGTCAAATATGTCTAAGTACAATTTTTTATGTTGATACTGAAATCATCATCATCATCTCAGCCATAGGAAGTCCACTGCTGCACATATGCCTCCCCCGAGGATCTCCACATCGACCTTTGAAGACTATTGAAATAAAAGATTTAAGTATTATTAGAATTTTATCAAGATTTGGAAAAAAATATTTTTAACTTGTAATATTTAGTTTAATCATAATGCATTATGTTCACGTAAAAATAAGAAATCAGAATTGACCTTTGTATTGCATAGATATGATGTTTAGGTTCCAGTTCTCTTTTATGATATAACTCCAGCATGTTTATGGACCACATACGGTATAAACTAAATCAAAATATTTTATAATCATGTACTACTTTTGTGAATTTTGTTATTTTATCGACCGTCACGAAACCACACGTATCATTTGCGCGCGATTAAAATAAACCTTCTCGTTAATTATAGCAAATATCATGATTCATTTTCTCAACTTTCCGTTTCCATGGCAGAGATACATTACTATTTTCAGCAAAGCGTAATGAAGGTTTAAGGAGAAGTTCAAAATGTATATAAATTCATACCATTTTTCCAGCCTTTACCTCCAATAATCATGAGGGTTTTTAAGGCTTTGTCGAACAAAATGCATAACGTGAACTCGTGCCTAAACAGTTTAGATATCGTTACAATTTCAAGCAAAAGAAATTTATAATCTTACATTCTTAAATCCATTACTTAAAATTGTAACGAGTATTCACCGTACAATTCACTGACGAACCAAATTTTAATATACATATTTATTTCTAGGGCCATACTAAAGTTACTGACAATACGTTTCTCATATGAGGCCGCCTGGTTGGGTACCACTGCAATGTCTATATCTTCCACCGAACAGCAGTGTTAAGGCACTGCTGTGTTCCGATTTGAAGGACATTGTAGCCAGAGTAACTACTGGACATATTGAGACTTAACATCTTATATGTCAGGATGGCGGGCGGGGATTTCACTGAAATGGCAAGCCTTGCTACTGTCCATGAACAGCGGTATCGCTTACCATCAGGCGAATGTTGCTCATGGACTACGTAATCACTTATCATTAGGTGAGCTATTAGGCTGGTTGCCGACTTATGCAAAAAACAATAACATCCAAATATTTGTACTAGTAGCTGTATCAGCCTATATACATTCCACTGTAGGGCCAAATCCTTCTCTACGATCGAGAGAACGATTAAGAGTGCTTCAGACATATAGTCATAGGCCAAGAGATTCCATAGCGCCTTTATCGTAAACCCAATAAAGTTTTTAGTAATAAAAGTTTGATTTGAATAGCTTGTTGTAGTTTGATATATCAGTCATCCATAGAAATGACACGGGAAGGTATGGACATTATATTTATATATTTTATAGGCGAGTACTACAATGGTGATGGAAAATATCGTAAGGAAACCTATGCAAGTTTCCTCGTCGCTATAGTATGCACTATAGCGATTTGCAAGCATTTATATAGTATGTAAAGTCCGCCAACCCGCACTAGGCCAGCGTGGTATCCTATATGGCCTAACCACTCCCAATCGTATTCTCGATTGTATAGGAAGCTCGTACCCTGCAGTGGGGCGTAAATGGGCCAATCCAAATAGGAATCGCGGTGGAAACGATGTAAAAGTCATGGTAACTGTGAGAACCGGGCCAAATAAATATTTTATAATCTACACTAATATTATAAAGAGAAAAAGATTTGTATTTTTGTATGTAACAAATAAACTCAAAAAGTACTGGACCAATTTTAATAATTCTTTTTTCATTAGAAACCTACATTATCACTGAGTAACATGAGCTATATTTAGTACTAGATTACTATAGAAATCTTTAGAAATTCCTATCAAAACCAACCGAAGGTATAAAAAAATTAGCCATAAAATGTCTTTCATCGCATACGCTGCGAAGAGTATTAATGATAGGATAAAAAAATGTTCGACAATATTATAGAATATATCAATATCTACAAAAAACCGTTGGTACAATAATTCTTTATTGCACACCAAATTACAGTATTGAGCTTAAATATATGTTATGTTTGGTAATACAATGGACGGTCTTATCGCTTAAAGCGATTTCTACCAGACAACCGTGGGATGGAGAATATTGGAAATAGTTGTAGATGGCGGTCAACAATAAAGAAAGAAAACAAAAAAGGTAAACTATCTAATAGCATACTAATACTTAAATACCAAAATCAAATAAACTAATACATATTTAAAAAGAATACTAATAATTACAACAAAATACATAAATAACGACAAGAAAGGTGGCACTATAGACTTTTCAGATAGTAGTTTCGTACCTGATTTTTGAATGTGTGTATAGTTTTTGAGCGTTTAATATCTAATGGTAGTGCGTTCCAAAGCCGGACTGCTTGAACGGTAAAAGATTTGTCATAATAAGAAGAAGAATGGGACGGTGTTTTGAGAAGGAGGGTTTCGGAGGAACGCAAGGATTGGGAATGTGTGTGGTGTAAAAACTCAAAACGAGATTTCAGGTACTGAGGAGCAACAGGGATAAATAGGATATTATATAAAAGTGATAGGATATGAGCATTCCGGCGAAGACGAATAGGTAACCATTTCAGCTTTCTGCGATATTCGGATATGTGATCAAATTTACGTAGTCCATATATGAATCTGATACAATAATTTTGTAACCTTTCGAGTCTAATTAGCTGTTCTTCAGTTAAATCTAGATATGAGGCGTCAGCAGAATCTAAGATCGGGAATAAAAGGGATTGTGCAAGCATGACTTTAGTGGCTGTAGGCAAAAAGTTACGCAACCTTTTAAGAATCGAAGCAGAGGCGTAAAGTTTGCGGCTCAATTCTGCAAGGTGAGGAACCCATGACAAGTTTCTGTCAAGAATAATCCCAAGATTTTTGACAGTTTTACTAATTTCAATACGGGTTCAATCAAACATTACCTGTGGAAGATGAAACCAGTCAACTTTTGAGATAATTCTTGAGCTACCGATTATAATTGTTTGAGTCTTAATCGGGTTAACTCTAAGGCCGTAGGACTTGCTCCAGGTAGTAATTATGTGTAAATCACTGTTGGTAACATAATATATAGCGGCTGACAAATATTCTATAGGAGCCTGGTTGTAAATTTGTAAGTCGTCTGCGTAAAGGTGGTAGGAAGAAGTTAGTTGTTGGGAAATAGAATTAATAAAAACTGAAAAAAGAAGAGGAGATAAAACGCCGCCTTGGGAACACCGGCAGTCGTGGCACACCAAGATGAGTAATTCTCGTCGATGCGAACGCGCTGGCGGCGCCCATACAGGTTACTTATAAACCAAGCAATTACCGTAGGAGATATGTTAAGAGAGCGCAAAATCTCTACAAGAACGTCGAAGTCTATGTTATTGAACGCATTACTAAAGTCGAGCAGTGTTATAACTGTCAACTTTCCATCAGCCATGAAACTCCGGATATCGTCAGTAATCTTGACAAGAGCTGATACGGTACTGTGGCCGGGACGGAACCCAGATTGAAGAGGATTAAGCAAATTATTGCTACTGAGGAAGGAGGAAAGTTATTGATGGATAAGTCGTTCAAGAAGTTTGGAAAAAAAGGGGAGGATGGAAATAGGTTAGTAATCGGAAAAGGTGGAAGGATTTGTTTTCTTAGGTAGAGGAATAATGTGGGCTTCCTTCCATGCGGAAGGAAACATACCACAGGTGACGGAAAAGTTAAGGATGTGTAGGATAATAGGTAGGATTTCGTTTAATATGGGAAGTATCATTCTGCGGCTAATTCCATCACTGTAGACTGCGTTGGAAGAAATGGCTTCGATATTCTTCTTAACATCACATTGAGTAAATTGCTTAAATAATAAACAAGTAAAAAAAATATTTTAAGTTAAACGGTTTTATATTGCAGATAAATGTACTAAAAGCTAAAAAATAATTTTAAACATATGCATTGATTAAACTAAAATAAAATCGTGGGGCACGTCCACTTTAAATGAATTTTAACCACTTTAAATATTGGATGGGTTAAATGTTATGGTGACAGGCTGGCTACTTTTCACATCGTCAGACGGAATATACGAACCCAGGGTGTCCTAGTCGCATCTCTTTCTACCCCTTCTGAGGCAAATTCATGAGTTTATGTATGTATGTAACTATTATTTCCTTTCGAAAGAAGCAACAGTATTCATAATTATTACCATCATAAATTTAAAGAGCGCTAATTTAAAAACACAAGAACATAATAATATATTTCAGCGTACGTTGCTTTCCGCCAACCCGCACTAGGCCAGCGTGGTGGACTATATGACCTAACCACTCTCAATCGTACTCTCGATTGTAGAGTAGGCCCGTGCCTTGCAGTGGGGCGTATATGGGCTGATACAGTACGTTGCATTGATGAATAATTTTAACATACATACTCACTTTAATATATACCTAAACATATTTTTCGTCATTTTTACGAAAATAACTTATTATGCAAACATTTTATTTTAAACTCTAGAGGGCAAGGGCTACCAATATCTCTACAAAATAACAGCAATTAGAAATTATAAAAAATGCTTAAACGTAATCATTGACGTAAGTATTATTTGAGTATTAGGATATTTATATCGAAGTCAATTATCGGCCTCAAGATATATTAATTGTATCCTTAAGTATACAGGTAAAAAATTTGAACGCTTATATTACAATCACCGTACATAATAAATATGCCGAAACGGTGTGATCCGTCATAATAGGTTGTTGTTAATAGGTTGAAGTAGCAATCGGCTGGCCACGTATGTCACAGAACGGCTAGCCACTGGAGTAAGCGTATTCTGGAGGGAAGACCGCGTCTTGGCAAACGGAGTATGTAATGCCTTCTGGCCAGATGGCAGGATGACTTGCACAAGAAGGCCGGGAGCGACTTGATGCATAAAGCAGCAGACCGGGCTCTGATAGCGTACCTTGGGAAAGCCTATGTCCAGCAGTGGACAGCAACAGGCTTATTATGATGAACATGTAGCCTTCGAGCTGGCCGGCATAATAGTTACGACTGTCCCCCCTTGAGAGCCAATTATCTGGATTGCACTGCACAAACCTGCAATTAAATTGGTGGCAATTTTTCATAGCAATGTTGAACCCAAAAGTTTATAGTTGGTTGGACGCATCGAACTATATGAAAAATATTGTATTGACACTTTCATTTTTGCATGAAAAAATTTAGAGTATCTTGTTTGGCGCTTAAGAAGGTTTTCCCGTGAACTCGATATAAATATTCTTGAATACGCCAAAGAATCTAGCACTAAGCATGTGCGGCTCAAACACACGTCACTTATGGGAAAGAATTTCTCTTAAGGTCTCAATATTAGGAGAGACACGTATAGCCTTCCGTGACTTAAAATTTCGACACAGAAGGCTTATCTTTTTGATAAAATATGAGGTAAACACATCTTTACATAATAAATTCGTAAAATATACTGAAAATACTGGCCAAAAGGATGTTAGTCGAAATCTTTCAAGAAATCAGGAAATATCATGTTATCAACGTTTTTAATACTACGATACTGAAGAACAGATCTAGTTTCGCCCGGGTGCAGGATACAACCTGAAAAAATAAAAGTATGCCATCGTGGACTCTTTTCTTAGAACATTTTAATAGAAACATTTCCGCTATAATTCATTGTTGCTTAACTTTATCCGTTTATCATAGCTCTCGTAACGTTAACTCTCAAGAGGAATATTTTTTCTTTGTTTTTGTAACTTTTTATTACTGATCTGCCTATTGGTCAAAGCGTGAGGCAGCATATAGCTCTTCTTTATAAAAAGGGTATCCAAGACGTAAGTACTTCTTAAACTACTGGTGCAAATTGTAAAACTTTTCATCTCAGGGGATTAGTGCGTTCAAACAAACAAATTCTTCAAGTTCATATTTATTTTTATATATTCATATTGTTTACGTGTCAAAGTTTTATATCTGTATTGCTCCCACAGTCAAAGGAACCAAAGCTGCTACTAGCTTCTGGGGGAACGCTCGAAGACCTATGTGACTTAAAATATCAATGAATATACTTTGAGAATAAAAATACTCATACAACTTATGTATTATACACAGAATTTTCTTTATTTACATGTGAATATACAAATGATTTAACCAACTACGAATATAACATAATAAGAAACAACACCATTTTGCCCGCATTATTAAATGTATGAAGGAAATTCGATATATTATAGTATTTTATTTTATACCACCACGTTAATAACAAATAAAAAAAATGAAATTGGATTATTTTATTCATTATCAGCCCGGAGTCAGGAATTTGTGCCCGATATGGCGATAGGCTCGCCCAATGTTACTACGTAAGACGGAACACACAAAAGGCGAAATTTGGGTGTTCTGGAATACTAGCCTACCCTTCTGGGATAAAAAGGCGTGAGTTTATGTATGTATGCAAAGCTTTTGAAACAATACAAGTGTAAATATAAAAACACATGTGCAACTTTAAACTAGTCCGCGCTCGAAATGAGGCAATTTCAGAAGGTAAAAAGCGAAATGGAGATACAAAGTCTGGACATAAACACTTGATGGAAAAGAACAGGAACGCAGTGCTACTTTTCTTTTGTTTCAGAAACTAGCTGTGCGCAAAGGAAGTTTGTTGACAATGGTTCTTATAGTAATGTATATTTTATGCTTCTATTCTGTAATACTTGAGACATTAAAATATATTTGTGGAGAAATTCATAACGATGAAGTTTAAAAGCCTTAGTGTTTCTGAACTGTACCTTCCAATTAGTAATAGTAACAATTGTTGTAAATAAATATGAAATAACTAAACAGTCCGAAAATGTAGAAAACCTGTCGTCTATGCACCACATAAGTTTAAGTGATGGGACAAGGTTTCCAAAAATTGAATATACAAGTCAGAACAATTAAAGTATACTAAAAAAAACTTTATCGGTGGTTTGAACAGGCCTCCAAGTATCAGAAATAGAAAATCCCAACATTTGAACTCTAAACAAACTCTAGATACGTATCTAGATTAAACACCAGATTAAATAACTTCTGCTATTCTCGAAGAGAGGTAATAGTCTTGAAGATTAATTCATGATTAAAATACGATTGAATGAGTTAGTTTTTGACCTAGTTTCAGATAAAGAATATTTTTCGGTATTATCAGATTGTTTCATTCCAAATTTGTAACATGTTCTATAATATAATATAGTATAGTATAATGTTCCAGATGTAGAAATTACAAACTCGGGGCGTGTGGGCGAAGATTGGTATTGACGATTAAGTTATTATCATATCTTCTTCTTCCTTTTTTTATACATTTGCCTTTTAGACTATCTCATTTAGTCTTTTACGGTACAGTAGTAAATAGTATAGAAAATAATACATAAATCTTTGGAGGTGGTCTAAGGTCACCAGCACAAAGGTTTCCGCAGCTAAATCAAAAGCAGAATGGTTCAATTCTATGAGCAATAAGTATTACTCGTACTTTCATGATCATTGACACCATACCTATCGGTTCGTAGTTTCAGTTTGTTTAAAAATACCAACAATATTCATAGGAGCAGTTCATATGAATATTAGAAGATGTGTTCTCCAGACGCTATTCCGATACGATGCCTGTTTCGACAGAAATATCATGTTCCACGTTGTACGCGATGCTTTGGTGTTCTAAATAGGCTCTTTTCATTGATCTAAAACGGTTTGCTTGTATCAAATGAATGTGGAATGTGAATTCGGCTGTCAAATTGCTGTGATGCAGCTTTGTTTGATACCGAATGGCTGAATGGCTAGTAAATGGTATCACATGAAAAACATCCTGTAAAAAAAATCCAAGTCTACTGGTGGTAGGTCTCTCATATGTGAGAGGCTGACTGGGTGGGTACCACCGGAATGTCTATTTCTCCCGTCAAACAACAGTTTAAATGCACTGTTGTGTTTCGGATTGAAGGACATTGTAGCCAGAGTAACTACTGGACATATTGAGACTTAACATCTTGTGTCTCAGGATGGCGAGCGCAGTGGAATGCCAAGCATTGCTTTGTAATTCAAAGTGTTGTTTGGTTATGCTACTGTTCATGAGGGGTCGCATCGCTTAACATCAGGCGAACGGCATGCTCGTCTCGCCATTCACTGCAATAAAAAAAAAAAGTCTCGCAGCTCAGGTTTTCTACCGAAAAAAGTTGTGAGATGCATGTAATACCAAATCGATTAATTTATTTATTCCTTGCTTGAGGGACCTTCTGTATAAAGTTATTACGTAAGTTATTATCATATCAATATTAAAAATTCTTTACGTTTAAAATAAATAGATCGACTTGGCCAGCAGCATTATGTATAAATTGTACGATACATTATGTTTTCATGCGATGGCCAAGTCGATCTATTTATTTACAACGTAAAGAATTTTTAATATTGATATGATAATAACTTACGTAATAACTTTATACAGAAGGTCCCTTAACCCTTAATTGGTCGCGTGGGGTGTCGTGCACCCCAGAGCAGGTATGCAGGCTCATAACTTTTTAAAATTTGAATTTAGAGCGCTGGTCTTCTAGGTAGCTTCGTAAACACGTAAAACGTACACGATTCAGTTGCGGGCGGCGCTCTGTTGTGGATGGTTGGGCTCGGAGAGCCCGAAATAGGAGGAAATTCCGAGGTAGTGGATGACTGTTAATTTCATTATTTCCGTTTTAAAACATTGTATTTTATTTATTTATTTATTTATTTACACTTTATTGCACACAAAAGGAAAACAAATACAAACAGAAATCACAAATATAAAAAGTACAATTGGCGGTCTTATCACCGAAAGGCAATGTCTTACAGACAACCATGGGATGGATTTAAAAATAGGATAAATAAAGGGTAGATAAAGGGTGTATTATTGAGGGTGAGAAAAGAAAGCCCGAAATTATTCATTTTTATAATAAAACGAAAGGGGCAGTTGATACGAATGACCAAATGTGCGCCAGTTATAATGTAGGAAGACATACCAAAAGATGGCCGATGGTTATATTTTTTCATATTTTCAATATCATAGATGTCAATTCCTATATTATATACAAATCTAAATTTGACTCTAATCTAATCCCGAAGAATATTTTTAAAGCGACTGGCTGTTAATTTAGTCAAATCTCACCAAATATCAAGAGCCAGCATACCCTACCACGACCGCTGCAAAAACGACTAAAAACACAACATGGAATTCAGGACAATCATACAAAAGGTGCCATGTATTTTGTAATAAGGACAGGAAAATAAAGACTGAATGTTCCAAATGCCAAAAACATGTGTGCAATGACCATATGAATAAAGTTTGTCAAAATTGTGACGATTAAAACTAGAACAGGTAAAAAAATATTTTTCATATTAAAAAAAGGTAATTATGTTAAAAATACGTTTAAAAGTTCATTAATATCTAAGTTCAAATGTTCTAATTAATGAAAGTCTGATTTTGCATGTATTTCGTATTTTATTTAATTTCCTAATTCTGGGGTGCTAGACACCCCTCGCGACCACTTATGCAACTTTTTAGGCGCGCCCAATTGAGGGTTAAGTAAGGACTATATAAATTAATCGATTTGGTATTACATGCATCTCACAAAATTTTTCAGTAGAAAACCTGAGCTGCGAGACTTGGAATTTTTTTACAGGATGTTTTTGATGTGATCTCATGTCTTTTTGTAGAGTCCTATTTTTTCCCTTTTCAGTACTTTTTACTTCTAGAATATATATAACCAATTTTCTTAAAGCTTATGTCTTATGGTTTTTTCCTATTTTTGTAGGTATAAATTTATCACAAATATAGCGGATTTGACTATTCGTATTCTTTCTTTCATGGTAATTGATATTTTCAATCTATTTAGTCTATTTATTTGCAAGTTTTTCTTCGTCGTATTTTTCTAGAGGCAAGTTGTACAGTTTGAAGGGCTGAATACAACCTTTCCCTGTATACAGGGTATATCAAGACTGCTACCGAAAACGAAGCCGGGTGGTAGTTTAAGCGACTTCAGACACAATGCAACAGAAAAAGTTGCAAAAATAAGCGACAATTTTTTTTTTGAAATTTTTTTCCTATTGCCATATTTTGGTTTTAAATAATTTTGTTCCTAAAATAATAGTGTATACCCTTTAATTTATAAATACTCTAAGATATAAGAGAGTTTAAATTATTATTGTAGCAAAAACTATGGATTTACCACCCAAAAATGACGATATTTAAAAAATCATAAAAAATAATTGTCACGTTTCTATGCGAAAATTTTAGTTGCATTGTGTTTGTAGCCACTAAAACTACCACCCGGCTTCGTTTTCGGTAGCAGTCTTGAGATACCCGGTATACCCCCCTCCTGTTATGCCTCATATATAAACATTCCTATCTACAACTATTATTCCATTATATACGGGTACAATGATTCATTAACTACAAATGTAACTTTGTAATCCTATACATTTATGTGGGATTACAAAGTTATTCATGTAGTTGGTTTATCTAGAAAACTAGACAGAAATTATGAAATATTTTAATTTTTCCTTAATTTAGGCACTAAACACTTATTATATTCTAAATTTTAAAGTTCTATGTCTGCTAGAAGTGCCCTAGACTTTTGATGATCGGTCAGTCAGTCAGTGAGTGACAAAATTAAGAAAGTTTGACAAGTTACAATTCTTAAACTACTGGTTCAAATTAAATGAAATTTTAAATATACCGTATTTACATAATGCCTGCTTAGTAACTAAAAATTCAGCCTTCTTGCTTTAACCACAACAAAGTTATGGGGGGTTGAAAATGGTCTGAATTGCTTCGAGAAAAGGATGGTACGACTGTGCCGCTTTTTAGCTCGACTTGGAGGGGGCACTGCCGTTCCCCCAGATTATAATTTAATATAGAAGTAGTATTGATTCGCCAGTTCTAGCTCAAGACTTACCAGCTAAACAGTCAAAACTGCATGACCCGAAACTAAAAAAAAAAAAAAAAAAAAAAAAAAAAAAAAAAAAAAAAAGTTTGGTGTCAAATTGGGGGTTTTCGAGGTCGTCCGATCGATCTGTGCTATCCATTTTCTTCTAACTGTAACCGTTACCTTTTTAGCTATTTTATTTCACCAGGTCCACTACCCCTAATTAATTAGCTAATGTTTTTAAGGTGATTACGTTAAATATCTCCTCGACTTCGCTCTTAATTACGGTCACTTAATGTATCATCACTCGATGCTAATCACCCTATTCCTCATCAATAACAACACTTTGTTTAAATAGTTCATGTTTTATTCATTCAAAAAATTGATTTGAACATCATATGCAATATCATATCATTTTTAAACGTATCCATATTAAAATTATTTAAAAAATCACTTAATGATTTCCCGTTAAACTTATACAATATGTACAATATACAGTACTCTCCACAGACTGAAGTCCAATCATTTTGTATTCTGCTACTACTACATTTCCATTGTTTTGAATTCCTATTCAAGAACATTCTGTGATAACCAGTAGGAGAACGACCATAAGAATCAAAATATTCTCCAACACCGCAACTATCTATGTGTATACCTATCCAGTGAGATCCTGGCTTTGTGTCCGGGTCCAAATTGCTTATAACATACATAGGAACTTGAACATTCATTGGTAATCTGTTTGCAGCGTATACATTATACTGTAGACTTGGATGAATTTTTCCTAAACATTGTTGAATTTCATTGGTATTCATTGTTGCATTTAAGTTCCATATGACTGAATACTTCGTAGGATAACAGGTGAGTGAAAAGATCATGATATGATACATATATTTAAGAGTGAAATAAGGTGCAAATAAAACGGTGAGTATATTGTTACAGTAAATTTTATTTTGATCATAAACTTAGTACTAAGTAATACAGAATTCATTATTCTAGTCTTAGCTGCTGTAGTCAACAGTAACATTACGATTTTTATCTATTTCGATAACGTTATCAAACTCAGCATATACAACACAGTTTATAGTTTGAGTAAGTGTGGATTCAAAACGAACTTCTAATCTTACGCTACCATGCTTTATAAGATTCCAATGACTCGATGAAT
This sequence comes from Hyles vespertilio, assembly GCA_009982885.2. NCBI lineage: Eukaryota > Metazoa > Arthropoda > Insecta > Lepidoptera > Sphingidae > Hyles > Hyles vespertilio. The sequence goes on along the minus strand of CM042815.1, from coordinate 9,352,054 downwards.
TGGCTGATAAATCAGGAGTAAGATCAAAAGCTAACAGACAATAACCATTGGAGTATTTATCACGAGATATCCCATTACCTTCATTTAGAAAATGTATTCCCGTTCCTGAGAATAAGGTATGATATGTTGTAGTAAACATTTTATTCTCAAACGATGGTTGCAAAGCTTTTGAGGGTATTTGATGACCATCTATGTACAAACAAAATGAATTCATATCATAGTTTTCAAAGTTAAGTGGATTTTTAGTGAGACTACCATTGAACGCTGCATTATTAACAAACCCAACTATACATCTTTTAGGTACTTGTCCTAGAAAAATATTATCAAGCGTTTTTCCTTGAACTCCAGATGGTATTGTTAAAACTTTAACTTCAGCTCGAGTTATATTTTCTGTTGCTGTGGAATAGTATTACTATACACAAAGCTAATAATCTATATAAAATTGATAGTTAATGGTTTCTTAATATAAGAATGCGCAAACGTAATTATAAACGAATGAGACAAGATACTTAACGATTTGTTGAAACAAGATTGTGTTAATGTAATAATCTATTAAAACTAGATAGTTAATGATGTGTTGAAACAAGATTGCTAAGTGCTTTACGTTTATATATAAGTCCACAATATTATTTTTATGGTAATTTAACTAGCAGTAGTAGTTCGGTGAAGTATTGTTAACTAAAGTGAATTATAGTGACCAACGGAAAATGGAGGTAAGTTACTTTTTGTTTTATCAATTTATAAACTTTTTAGTAGTACTAGATTTACTCTTAAGTTGTTATTGGATTCACTCAGAGAGACTCATTGTGTAAATTGTGTTGTATTGTTACAGAACTCATTCGGTTCTATGATGGAAGACAATACATACAAAGGATATTATTACAACACCCCCCCGGATTCTGAAAATGAGTTAGAAATCATTACATCACCACCACCACCACCACCACAGCCCATCAAAAGAAAATCAAATGAAAATCAAGCAATTGATGATCTGTTTCAAATATCCCCGAAGAATAAAAAGAAAAAGACATCGAGTTCTGTGTCTCGAACTCAAGATGGTGGTACAACGTTTATAACAAGCAATTCAGATGATGCAGCATGTGCAACACATCTTATTAAAATCGAATTGTATGATTTGCAAAAAATATCAAAAATTCCCGTGCAAGAGCACTGGAAAAATAGTGAAATGAGGGTTAAGTTTTATACAACAAACAAAACAAAAAAATATGACAATATTCAAAAATTAATGTATCATCTGGCAAAAGAAATTACAACAAGTGAAACTTGTAAAAATATTTCTTTTCCAAATAAGAACTAAGTATATAATTTGCCACCGCCACCACCACCACAAACAATCAAAAGAGAAAAAAGTGAAAAACAAGAAAGTGATGATCAATTTAAATATCCCAGAACATTAAGAAGAAAGACATCAAGCTCTGTGTCTCGAACTCAAGATGGTGGCACAACATTAATTTGTGGTGTAACAATTTAGGTTTTTATTTACAACACTACATTTAATTATTGGAGATACTCTAAAAATAATAGTAAATAAAAAAAAAATATATACACATTACAATTGATATTTTATCTTAGTTTATAGTGACCCCACGCTAAAGTATCTACAAGATTTGGTAAAATGTGACGCTTAGTATCATTATATGACAAAGAAGTTTTGTTAATTTGTTGAGTAAATATTGTATGTTTGATAGATTTAAATCTATACATACTATGATATTGAACATTTTTATTAAAAAGACATGATTTATAATTTTCTAAATTTAATCGTTTCGTTACACTTTTATTTACTCCCTTAGCTTTTGTTACTATTTTGTTGCCTACCTTGAATGCATACATTTTTGATCGAAGACCAACAAATTCTTCTAAAATTTGTCCATTATTTTCATCTTTGAAAAATCCTAACTTTTTTTTATTTATTCTAGGAAAACTGAAAATATTCTCAGGTGGGTAATCAGAAGTATCAAACCGTGCACCTAAATCTGGTTTGATGTTTTCATAAAAATTATTTGTGAATATTTGATAGATGAAACTATCAGTATCAGTGTACAATAGTTTAGTTTTATCACAAAATTTTTTTAACATGTAATCATAATGAAATTCATACATTAAAGTCTTAGAAATATCTAAAATGCAAAATCCCAGATAGATAGGCTTATTGTATAATATTTTTGTTTTCCGTAATTGAACTGCAACTAAATTTTCAGAAAATATTGAAAGGCTATGAAATTCCGGTTTCGCGATCAAATCTTGTGCTCCCAGAGATTTACCTCGATTTTCCCAATGCGTTCGCAGTTTTACATTAACCCTTTTTTCTATGTTTTCCATGGTTTTACCAAATACTGAATTATTCATCAGTTTATAGAAATCTTTTTCAAAATCTGATACCGCTTTTGTTCTCATATTTGTATTTAAATCTATATACTTTTGAAGCCAGGGACTTTGTTTAAATTTTAATATCCTATGTATCTTTATCAACTTCATACCTAGTTTGAGACATTGTTTTAAATTTCTGTAATGAATTTTATACTTGTATTTATTATTAAGATTAGAAATTAATTTTGAATCTTTACAATTATTGATACAAATGTTTTCTGGACAAAGAGGTAAATCTGAATGTATGTCATGAAGTTCATCAGGATACTCTAAATCTACTTCTAAGATAAAACCATTTTCTGATGTATCAGATACATCAAAACTACTTGTAGGATCTATCCATTCAAATCCTCCTTCGGGAAGGTATTGGGACATAGCCCATCCGTATAAATTATTAGCATCAAAATACACAAGATATGATTTAGCTGTGTTGACATCATAATTGTTTAAATATTCATTATTGGCTTTGGCATAACGATTACTACACTGAGATACACCACCACGAATACCAGCCCTTATGAAAGCAATTTTATCAAAATCTGTCAATAATTCTAATTTTATTTTGGTGTACTTTAACATAGCATCCCAACTTAAGCCGGGGGCAGTATAATAGTGGGCGGGATCAAGATTATAAGTAGCAATGCAAAGATCTCTAAAATTTTCAAATATATCTGTTAATAGGAAGACATCGGTTTTTAAATATAAATTGGAATAATCAAGCATATTTGAACATTTAAAGTGATTCCAAACATCTTTTGCATGATTGTAATCGTCATCCGATACATTTGAATTTGTTAATGTGCTGTAAAATTGTTGTTGGTTGGGTAAAGATGTTACTTTTAAACTATCAAAAGAGGTCATAAACTCATAGGGAAAAACACCTTTTTTTCTGAGACGCATAAAGTCTTCATTGATAGGAAATTTGTTTTTCAGAGTATGAAATTGATCATCTTTTAGATTTTTAGCTAATTGATCAAGACTACATGGTAAAAATTTTAATGAATCTATAAACCTTAAATTTATTCTTTGACTATTTATATACAAAGTTTTTGAAAATGAAATATACCTTTCTTTATTTTGAGGAATTATATCTACTTGACCATCAACAAAATTGAGTGCATGAACAATAAAATGTGAATCATAATGACTTAAATTATGAAGAATTACTGGTATAAAATTTGGTGCTCTAAACTTTTTTGCACATATTTCATGTGCAACACCTCTAAAATTACCCGTGTACCAGTCAAAGTCTAAACATTTTTCTTCTTTCAAATCAGTCTCACAAATATGACAACATTTACAATTGCTTACAATTTGTTGATCTTCTACAGTCAATGGTTTGGGAGGGTTTTGAAAATTATTTTTGCTACAAATAGATTTCAAGTCATTGTAAATTCTATTCATAAACACTTGTGCACATTTGGACCCACAATAAGACTCATACTTTGACAAATTGTCATTATATGAACACTTTATGTAATACCCAAAACTATACGGTTCGTGTTTTTGAACATTATTTGTATATGATTTGAATGGATTATTGGAACATGAATTAACAGGGCTTAAAAATGCTTCAAAATCTGCATATATAACAAATGGTACTTTTAATTTTCGTTCAAAATGATCGAACATTACCTTATCATTAGATGTTGACTGACCAAACCAATTTTTAAATATTTTATCACTAGTTGGTAATTCAGTAGTAACATGAGAGCAGTCATATTGTTGGTGGTTTGACAATCTTTCAATAGTTGGAAAATACAATAGACATCCATCACAAATATGAACGGCATGATTATGGTTTGAGAGTTGTTTGCTAACTAAACGAGATAAATTTTTGATAAAGCAATAATGACTATTTGTACCATTACTCAAATGCAACAAGTTTATATGACTACTCCTACGGCTCTTAGTAAAATAAATAGGACCAATAACACTGTGCTTTTGAGTATTTTTATTAAATTCTAAACCAAAAACATTTATACTAATTTTGTTTAATTTTTCCACTTTTGGAATGTCAGTTAATTTAACAGGGAATGATACACCGTTGAAATTCAATTTATCGGAATGCATAGTGTATGAAGATACGCGACCAGCATTTTTACTAACTGGGTAAAGAGCAGAGAGTAAAGCCCATTTGAAACATAAATAATCTGTGTTTTGAACATTAATAACAGCTTTTTTTGCACTAATATCTCTAGGTAAATCAATATATGAAGTACCACGAAGAGGATTAAATTTATTCACATTCAAATCTATGCTTTTTATGTGTTTTAGACTCCATCCACTATCTTTTTTCTCAAAGCTACTTATTTTATTTACCAAAGTGTCACATAAAGACGTAAAAAAAATATTTAAATCATCCCCACGACATATGATAAAATTGCTAGTTTGAAAATCAAATGAATTCACTGTATCATCTTTACTTTGTTGAACGAATTCAGCATGTAATATGAAATTAACTTTAAAAATACTATATTTTTCAATTGACTCTTCCACTAAAAATAATATGTCATCTTTAATTGAATTCAAAAATGATTCCGGAGTTTGAAATAATGGTTTAAAAGTTTTGTTCGCTTTACTACAAATTTTATATGTTATAATTCTTTGTCCAAAAGCGGTTTCAATAAGCGATACGTTTTCAAAAGTTTTGTGTAATTTAAGAGCGTTATTTTTATGGATATTACTTTTTAAATGGTTGGTAAAATATCGTTTACTAACTGTAATTTTACAAGCGTCACAATTTACTTGGTTTAAATGATCACCTGCGTGGGGTCCTTCTGTCACACCAGATGAAGTTGACACCATTTCTTCAGTTCTTGGACGTTTCGCATTATGAATGAAAGGTTTTGGATCACCGCGAACTATTGTGCGTTTGAGTGATCCTCCTTGTATTGGTTGACTATAACAAAATAAAATATTATTGTAACTGTTAAAACTTTTTTTTTTTTTATTGAGCTTGATATAAAACTCGGTACTTACTTCGTGTGGTTTTCATTCGGCACACATGTAAATTCATCATCAAAACATGATTTCAGTGATTCACATATCTCCACTTCTTCACAAATCTTAACCATTTCATTTTCATCGAGAATCTCGTCAACTTCCGAACTAAAAAAGACGCTTTCAACTGTATTGCAGAAATCCATTTTGTAGTTTAATTTGGAAATTGAATTAAAGTTACACCACAAATTAATGTTGTGCCACCATCTTGAGTTCGAGACACAGAGCTTGATGTCTTTCTTCTTAATGTTCTGGGATATTTAAATTGATCATCACTTTCTTGTTTTTCACTTTTTTTCTCTTTTGATTGTTTGTGGTGGTGGTGGCGGTGGCAAATTATATACTTAGTTCTTATTTGGAAAAGAAATATTTTTTACAAGTTTCACTTGTTGTAATTTCTTTTGCCAGATGATACATTAATTTTTGAATATTGTCATATTTTTTTGTTTTGTTTGTTGTATAAAACTTAACCCTCATTTCACTATTTTTCCAGTGCTCTTGCACGGGAATTTTTGATATTTTTTGCAAATCATACAATTCGATTTTAATAAGATGTGTTGCACATGCTGCATCATCTGAATTGCTTGTTATAAACGTTGTACCACCATCTTGAGTTCGAGACACAGAACTCGATGTCTTTTTCTTTTTATTCTTCGGGGATATTTGAAACAGATCATCAATTGCTTGATTTTCATTTGATTTTCTTTTGATGGGCTGTGGTGGTGGTGGTGGTGGTGATGTAATGATTTCTAACTCATTTTCAGAATCCGGGGGGGTGTTGTAATAATATCCTTTGTATGTATTGTCTTCCATCATAGAACCGAATGAGTTCTGTAACAATACAACACAATTTACACAATGAGTCTCTCTGAGTGAATCCAATAACAACTTAAGAGTAAATCTAGTACTACTAAAAAGTTTATAAATTGATAAAACAAAAAGTAACTTACCTCCATTTTCCGTTGGTCACTATAATTCACTTTAGTTAACAATACTTCACCGAACTACTACTGCTAGTTAAATTACCATAAAAATAATATTGTGGACTTATATATAAACGTAAAGCACTTAGCAATCTTGTTTCAACACATCATTAACTATCTAGTTTTAATAGATTATTACATTAACACAATCTTGTTTCAACAAATCGTTAAGTATCTTGTCTCATTCGTTTATAATTACGTTTGCGCATTCTTATATTAAGAAACCATTAACTATCAATTTTATATAGATTATTAGCTTTGTGTATAGTAATACTATTCCACAGCAACAGAAAATATAACTCGAGCTGAAGTTAAAGTTTTAACAATACCATCTGGAGTTCAAGGAAAAACGCTTGATAATATTTTTCTAGGACAAGTACCTAAAAGATGTATAGTTGGGTTTGTTAATAATGCAGCGTTCAATGGTAGTCTCACTAAAAATCCACTTAACTTTGAAAACTATGATATGAATTCATTTTGTTTGTACATAGATGGTCATCAAATACCCTCAAAAGCTTTGCAACCATCGTTTGAGAATAAAATGTTTACTACAACATATCATACCTTATTCTCAGGAACGGGAATACATTTTCTAAATGAAGGTAATGGGATATCTCGTGATAAATACTCCAATGGTTATTGTCTGTTAGCTTTTGATCTTACTCCTGATTTATCAGCCAATTCATCGAGTCATTGGAATCTTATAAAGCATGGTAGCGTAAGATTAGAAGTTCGTTTTGAATCCACACTTACTCAAACTATAAACTGTGTTGTATATGCTGAGTTTGATAACGTTATCGAAATAGATAAAAATCGTAATGTTACTGTTGACTACAGCAGCTAAGACTAGAATAATGAATTCTGTATTACTTAGTACTAAGTTTATGATCAAAATAAAATTTACTGTAACAATATACTCACCGTTTTATTTGCACCTTATTTCACTCTTAAATATATGTATCATATCATGATCTTTTCACTCACCTGTTATCCTACGAAGTATTCAGTCATATGGAACTTAAATGCAACAATGAATACCAATGAAATTCAACAATGTTTAGGAAAAATTCATCCAAGTCTACAGTATAATGTATACGCTGCAAACAGATTACCAATGAATGTTCAAGTTCCTATGTATGTTATAAGCAATTTGGACCCGGACACAAAGCCAGGATCTCACTGGATAGGTATACACATAGATAGTTGCGGTGTTGGAGAATATTTTGATTCTTATGGTCGTTCTCCTACTGGTTATCACAGAATGTTCTTGAATAGGAATTCAAAACAATGGAAATGTAGTAGTAGCAGAATACAAAATGATTGGACTTCAGTCTGTGGAGAGTACTGTATATTGTACATATTGTATAAGTTTAACGGGAAATCATTAAGTGATTTTTTAAATAATTTTAATATGGATACGTTTAAAAATGATATGATATTGCATATGATGTTCAAATCAATTTTTTGAATGAATAAAACATGAACTATTTAAACAAAGTGTTGTTATTGATGAGGAATAGGGTGATTAGCATCGAGTGATGATACATTAAGTGACCGTAATTAAGAGCGAAGTCGAGGAGATATTTAACGTAATCACCTTAAAAACATTAGCTAATTAATTAGGGGTAGTGGACCTGGTGAAATAAAATAGCTAAAAAGGTAACGGTTACAGTTAGAAGAAAATGGATAGCACAGATCGATCGGACGACCTCGAAAACCCCCAATTTGACACCAAACTTTTTTTTTTTTTTTTTTTTTTTTTTTTTTAGTTTCGGGTCATGCAGTTTTGACTGTTTAGCTGGTAAGTCTTGAGCTAGAACTGGCGAATCAATACTACTTATAGAAGTAAATTCTATTTTTGAATGATACTTCGATCTTGAATTATTGATCTTCAAATAATGGTGTATAGGGCGCAATCATATTAACATTAAAAATTCTACAACGCGCTTTGATGTAGGAACAAAGAGACGAAGACGCTTTTGGTGATGATGATGATCATCTTGTTCATCATTGACAACCTCTGTGGTGCAGTTGGTCAGGAATATGTTTGTGACTATTGGGTGTATTTATAGTATTTAACTAAAGAAAATCCACAGCTTAAAATCGGCCTTCAAGAATTTCCACAGGAATTTGGAAGTAGCCTGCATCAAGACTGCTTTTCCTTCCAACTTTCATAAGCTCAATTCTTATTATATCCAACTCGTTTTAATACTTAGAGATATATTTACTCAGTTATAAAGTGTGTGGTAGCCTGTAGGCAATGGAACAGGCGCGGCTGACTACACGTTAATTATGGTCGCAGATTCAAATCTTAGGGCATACCTCTGACTTTTCGAAGTTACATGTATAATCATAATCAATTACTACCCACTATTATCCGTGAAAGAAAACATTGTGAGGGAATTTGCATACCACAGCGATTCGTAAGAGCTTCAATGGTATGTAAACACCCTCAACCCGCACTAGGCCAGATCTAACTTCTATAGATCGTACTTTCGGTTTTAGAGGAGGCTAGTGCCCTGCAGTGGAAGGTTTAGGAGCTAATGCAGATATATTTACAGAGCACACTGATCTGTGAAGTTGTGAAGTGTTTGTTACGCTTTCAACCTTTAACCATTCAACCGATCGCAACGAAATTTTACATACGCGTTGTTAGGGGCGGCGAAAAGGACAAAGATACTTTTCATGCAAAATGGACTGTAACATGGACTGTTTTCGAGTGATAAAAAACAACTATTAAACGGTCATCCAAAAATACTGGTAATCCGGTATAAAACTCAGTATAGTGATATGAATAAATTGCAAATGAATAAACTTAAATAACAGTAGCAGGTATCCCTGGTATCTAATAAAATAATCTCTATTTAATTATCTTAGGTAAATACGCAATAAAAGCTGCGGGAAACATCTAAAAAGATTGAAAAACTTATGAATCATTGTTCAAAGTCAAGTTCCCTTTATTTAATTTCTATTTAATGAGCGTGTTTACATAAGGCTGTAAGTCAATACCTTTGAATAGAGCCTCAACATTAAATTTCTAAATATTAAAACGCCAGCCGTTCAGAGTATGTTCAGGGAGTCACTTCGCGTAAAAAAGTTTAACATAAAACATAGAACTTGTTATGTATTTTGTATTATATTTGGAATTTATAAATAAATATAACAAATATTGTAATTGTAAGATATACCGGCGTTTGATTCCTTTGATTTGATTGTTTGATTTGATGTTTCATCACATATTTATGGTTTTACAGTTTTACCAAATACTATAACACTTTTAAATCGTTTTGTAGCCCAAAATAAATTAACCATGCTCTTATTTTAAAGCTTTCTTTTAATTTAAAACCATATTCATTCCGCATCGTCTATTTTACTAGAATGTATATTTCACAACAGTTTCTCATGACGGTTAATGAATTCCTGTGTTCGTGGTATTTACATACACCGCGAGTCCATGCGGAGCGTTTATTGCTGCTATATTTTAATCAGGCGCTTTTTTATCTTTGTTTACGTGGCGGAGTCAATGCGGTCGCCTTTTCAAAAATTTATTTGTTGAGTACAGTCAAAGAATTGTCCATCATATGGTAACTATTTTTATACTTCGTTCATTAAACTATAGGATATTTATGAACAAGCTATGATTTTATGAAAAAAAAATTTAATATGTGTAGGTACTTTGGGAGCTCTAAAAGATTTGATAACAAAGTGAATGGGAATTTTTTCCTTAGTGCGATAGCTCTTTTGCAGACCTGGGACGTTTTGATTCAATAGTACTGGGAAAGGTTTATTCACTTTGGACTTGGATCGATGTAAAACAATACAAATCATTAAAATCTCTCTTTTAATGTTCTCAGATTCAATATGTAGTTTTCCTTGTTTTATTTTGTGATTTTTTAATTTAGAAAACTTTAGAAAATAATATATACCCTATAAATTGAATATTATAGTACTTTCTCGCTTCCGTAATGTTTTAAATGTAAAGTAAACAATTATCAGAACCACCAGTGATCTGTGTAATTGTAATGTGGAAATGGAATAAACTCAAATATCTTAAGCATCCTTATTTAATACTAAGTGATTACGACGACGGGAAGAGTATTCCGCGGCTTTGTAAGAAAGTTTTGGCTTCATAAATATGTGATATAATTAAAGCCGGGAATCCTCCACGCGCCAAGTACGAGACGTAGCTCTGCTGCGCTCTCTGTGCAACTATTTTAATATTACAATGTAATATTGAAATATTAATGTGAGACTATATTGGTTGCTAGAATTTGATTGAAAAATATATTGACAGAATCACTGAGAGGCAAGGGATTAGATATATTTTTAGAGAATCAACGAAATGTCTCAAAACAATGGCATTGCACTTAACATAATTTCTAATGTAATCACTATATTGTATCAATTTTATTAAAAATCATAACCTTAACTTACGATAAAAAAACATTTTTAAAAATATTAACAAAATTTAAATTAGAAGCGAGTATCAGCAAATCATACTCATTTCTAGCCCTTAGTTAAATAACAATAAGTATATGAATTATTAACAACTAGACTTATAGCGCGTTCAGACACCTTTTCACGCCTGAACCGTATTTTCCTCCAAACAAAACCATTCAAAGGTCCGGTTTAATAACAACAAAAAAGTTTTTAAAAAACGCAGTATTACATCTGCGCACACTATTTAAAATACTACCACTGCGGAAGCTTTGTTTTAAAAGTTTTCATTTTAGAAAAAAAGGGGGTTTCAGCCCGGGATAAATACAAGGCAACTTTGTCTCGTTCATTTAGTGCAGTAGGTTTTATTTGAAACTTTTTACGTCAGTGTTGCCTGACAAAAAACAACTTCCTACAAACAGGATGAGCGAGATGAAAATTGTAAGGGGCCCGGTTTTGCTTAACCACCTGTAATTTTTTCATCCAATGGCATAATTGGATTACTCTTTGCGATCCATTATACTATACCTCCAGGGCATTATTGATGTTCATTAAAATTCACTGTGGTGGCTAAATGATACACTATTGGTAACTTCGAAATTCCATTAAATTAATTCAATTTTAATCATTGCCTTTTCCAATAATTTTATAATCTATTTCGTTAGCACGACAAAATAAAAACTGGAATAAAAATTAAGAGGCAAGCGCCGTAGAGTCGAGTATAATATATAATAAAATCAATTTGAAATAGAAGTCAACATCCCTATTGTACAAGAAGACGCAGGTGTATTTTTCTGCCCTTATTTCACATTTTGTGGACTCGAGGACGACACCTTCGGAATTTTGCAAAACTATGAAGTAGTTACTTGATTTTTAACAATTAATAATGTAACTGAGAAACTCACTTATTCTAAACAATATGATTTAGAATGTCCCAAAAATGTAAAAATCCTTCAAAAAGGACAATTTAATGTCAGCAGCTGTTTCTATTCACAACAAAGTTGATTGGGACGCCTGTGCGCGTAATAAAAACTTTATAAACTTGCAACATAAAACATTTCGTGAAAAATGGCCTGTTTTGTAGGAATGATATTTATTGTCACAATTTATGCCAGTGCGTAAGTATTTAGTTGCACTGTAGAACGGCGGTGTATTTTACACGGCCGTTTTTCATGTAGTCAATAAAAAATGATTCACATGTTTCCTATAAAAATATACAAGCATTTTCATGTTTTTCATGAATTTAAATGGGAAAATGTGGTTTAGGTAGTAAAGAACAAATATTTAAAATTTAATGGATGTGAATCGAAAGTGTGACACTATTTCACGGGACAAAATAATTTGGAGCCGAATTATTATGAATTCTAAAATCTATACGTAGTAGGGAATGTTCCAGCATGCAGATTTCCTTGGGATATTTTCCTCCGCCCTTCAATTAATACTTGTTAAAAAAAATCATACGCGCGCCCTGTATTCAAACCTTCAACCTTTATTTCAACAATCCGTTTCATGAGTTCAATTGAGTTCAGTTCTTGTTTTTTGCTATTTGCGGTGTTGCCATATCTTGTTTCTTATTTTAACTTCTAACTAATCGGTTTATTTCTTGTGTTACTATTAGTTTTTAAACTACTACTTTCATGTATGCTCTATCACTAGAACTATTTTCAAAAAACTATGCGTCGTTTATGTATACCTTTGACTTTTGTCTCTGCCTGTCCATGATTGTCAGCACTTCCGATGACGAAGAGGGATCTTCTGAATAAAACGACACGACTTCCGATTCCTCGCTGTTCGCTGTAATTATTGAGTTTTATAAACGACTATAATGTAGTATTTTATGTAAAAATATACTTTTAGGGTTCTGTACCAAAAACTGACTGAACGTGGTAGGTAGAGCGTTTGCAAAATATATTATACAATTTATTCATACATAGTGCACAACTGCTTGATTTTCATGCATTAAATAAAATAAAACTGAAAAGGATCACTTCGATATTCAACTGTGTTTCAAAATAGCCTATATTATAGTACTTCCAATAATTGTCCTTCCAATTGACCTAGAATCGTAAACTTTAATATGAAACAAGGTCTCGTTGTATAAACAGAAATATGGCAACCATTGGTTTAAGAATGTAGTTAATTCAAATAATATCACTAAAATATAATTTATGCTATTTTTATGATGCAAAACCTACTTTTGCTGATAATAAACAGTTGCAGTTTTATGATACGCAGCGATATTAAATATTACGGAACCCTAGGTGCGGGAGTCAAAATCACACTCGCCCAGTATTTTTTTTTATTTACCGTGTACAATGAATCTTCGGGTGCGTGCTTCGAATTTTACACAGAGACTACAATATTTCTAAATCTAAACCAGTACTCGAGAGTAAGCCTCATTATCCACAACGAGGCCAGTATGACTATAATATTTCGACAAAATTGTAATGCTACAGGTTTAATAGCACGACATTTTATAACACTAATATTGTGAATAATGTTTGTGAGTGAGTGTGTAAGTTTGTTTGTTTTTGACATCGTAATAGAACGGATTTAAATGAAATCTGGAATTGAGATTGATGACATTCTGGATTAACTCATACTTTATTGCCTAAATTTGAATTTGTGCTTGATGTGACTGCCTTCTGGGAAAAAGACGTGAGTTTATGTATGTATGTATGTTATTTACCTAGTAGACTAGTAATATTATATTCCTTAACTTAGAAGTGATTATATTCCCGTTATTAGATATTTGATAAATTTGAACATAGTTCGATGTATTGATCAAGGTTTGATCAGGTAAATTATATATTGCGTATTAAAGTACTTTTGTTTAATAAATTTAATTTTACACATTAATGAAATAAATATAAGTCGCTATTTAATTCTTTTGAGGAGGTCCATATTCCACTGTGGACTTCCTGTAGCTGAAGAGAGACAGATAAACAATAATATATAGTACGATGGTACGCAAGACAAATCGGATTAAATCACTAGTTGTTCACAATACAGGTGGCGAAACAATTCGTTTAATGTGGGTGGATATTTTGACTATAATGTTTCGCATTATGGTCAAACTACATGTCAACATGGCAGTATGAATAAAACAACAACCTTCTTGAGATCTTTTCACATTATTGCGATAAAACAACTTCATTATGCAGAAGGTTTTTACGTTTACTTAAGGTAAATACTTTGAATAATAGTTTAACTTAAAATATATTGTTTGCATGATACCACTTCAGAGAAAGAGAGAGAGATTTACATTGGTTAATTCTTCAGCACATGCTAATTGTAACGATATTACTCTTTTTTCGTCTAGCATTTCTATTTACACACATAAAAACGTCTTTATATTTGTATGTCACGTCAAACACAACACGTACAGTCAGCAATATAAGTCGCTACACAGTCACGAGATTTGGAATTGTCTTATCACCCAAGATAATAATTATTTTCAATACCGTATGGCACTTCTCGGCAAAGATGACTTTACTTGGTTATATTTTACGACTACAGAGTAGTACGTACAAATTTTAATGCATTAAAAGGTTATCCAAAAATGTGAAGTGTTCAGCGACTTATGTTGCTGACTGTACATTCACCTCAAATAGATCTAGGGCCCTACTATATAAATCCGAAACGAAGTTCGAAACTTCGTGATGTTTTTCGTTTCGAAACCTACTCTGTAACACGAAATTCGAATCTTCGGATCGAAGAATGAATTATTCCAATATATCGGCAATACGAACATTTACAGAGTAGGCACATTCGTATCGTCACAAACTTTGTTCGTCCGAAGTTTCGAACTTCGTTTCGGATGAATATAGTAAATAAAAATGTAAATGTTCGGATTGCCGATATATTCGAATCATTCATTCTTCGATCCGAAAATTCGAATTTCGTGTTACAGAGTAGGTTTCGATACGAAAAACGTCACGAAGATTTGAATTTCGGATTTATATAGTAGGGCCCCTACTCAGTCCGGCTCTGCCATATGTATAAATACAAATACACCCAACAGTCATATACATAGTTCTGAACCAACACTAAGATTGAGTATTGTCACGTGGCGATCAAAAGATATGAGAGACGTTTCGGTCTCACAAACGCTCAGACCCGAAACAAATACCCGTGGTTCACACAAATATTTGTATTGGTGCGGAGATTGAACCCGCGGCTTGTCATTTCACAGCCAGCGTATAGTTAACTGCGCCACGGAGGTTTAAATAAATAAATAAATTTTTGCGACAGAAATCCAGTTACAAACGAAGGTCGAGAGTCTGAAAATCTGAACTGGAATAAATATTTCATCAGCTACCAAATATAATACTTTCTGTCGACACTCCACGTCTAAAAATATATGCTGAATCCATAAACGAGATACAAGAGCAATAAATAGAATAAAGCAACTTTGAGTGATACAGCAACAATTTTTGCAATTTTATAAAATTGTATTGTTTTTCATGGGTCTGGTAATCAGGCAAACAGGGGCCCTACTATATTCATCGGAAACGAAGTTCGAAACTTCGGATGATCGAATTTTATATACGATACGAATGTAGCTACATATACTTATGGTCGTTATTGACTTATGGTTACGATGTACGTTATACAAATTTGAAGTTTTACAGAGTAGATACATTCGTATCGTATGTAAACTTCGATTGTCCGAAGTTTCGAACTTCGTTTCGGATGAATATAGTAGGGCCACAGATCGGCTGATGGTAAGTAATCACTGCCACCCATGAACATCTACAATGCTTCTTTGTAGCCGGTCAATCAATTGAGTAAGAGAGCGGGAAGGAATAAGAATTGGCGTAGGAAAGGGTATTAGGCTTCCGGAACTCATTCACCGAAAGAAACGCGACATCAAAGCTACGGCTTATGTGAAATGCCATATTAGTACCACCCCGGACGAGCCTGCCCATTCAGGCTGAGTTATGGCTGACAACACCGTGGCTCGTATCACTTCCATCGTCTGTCTTGAGGGTATGCACGACTCAGCACTTACCAGTAGGTACATGGCCTCTATTTGAAAACTTTTTGAACCTCAATGTCCATCAGATTCTCAGTCTAAGTAAGTTCACGAAGTTGTTAGTCTTGCAAAAGAATCTTCATAGTACCAAAAAACAATCTAGTTTTAAACGCCTCCAAAACCAAAAGCCAATCCAAATCCAAAATTAAAGCCCATTTAAAATCATCGTACATTCTCACGATTGCTTACATAGTACAATAAAACGGAATAATTGTTCATGTGATATTATAGATTTATAGAACAGGTACCGCACCACCCATATCTTGGTTTAATTGTGGACAATCGATTCAATTGGAGACACCACATCGACGCTATTTGCGAAAGGTTGCGAGCGTTACTTGCAAAATTTTATCTAATTAAATAAAAAATACCATATAAAGTACTCCTAAACACATATATAGCTTTGGCAGAATCAATAATAATGTACAGTATCACAAGTTACGGGCGCACGTTTAAATCTTACCTGGACAGAATATGCATGCTCCAGGTCAGACTGTTGAAAGTGATTATCCCCGTAAATATAAAAATGAAATATAGGGATAATGTTTCGGAGATTTTTAAATACTGTAAAATTTTGCCTGTTCACAATAGAGTTAACTTGTCGTTATTAATAGAACAACAGCATAATAAAGAGGTTCAAAGACCAATCACTCATAAAATAGTAACAAGAGGAATTACCCATGGCAAATTGCATATAAAGAAAATAAATAACTAATACGGAAGGTGAACGTTAGCATATATTATACCGTCTTTATTGAATAATATACCGAATGACTTTAATTTAGATATAAATAATAGAAATTACAAAATGAAATATAAAGAATTATTTCGTATTTGTAATTTTAATTAGCTGAACTGTAATTAGCTGATACCATAGCCATTATACAACTAGTCGATTTTTTGTTGGTATATTCCCCTTATTATGGGAAAATTTCATATTCATGTTATTGTACTTATATATTAATAAAAACATAACTAACACGCTGTATAAGTCCAACCAGTTGTAAACTACAAACAGGTAAAAAATGCAACTGCCTACATGAGTTTAATACCAAGGTGCAAACATAAATTTGTTTATTACCCACACATTTAGCTTTGTTAACGTAATTATATTAGTTACTAGCGGTCGTGCCCAGCTCCACCCGGGTGCATGCACGTTTTAAAATGGCGGTCAAAATGTTTAATTCTGACTATCAGTTTAGAATATCGACCACGAAAAACGAACAAAATTTCCTCGTATTTGCTAGAAATATCACTACTGCTTTCCTCTTATAGGTCATAGCGTGATGATATATAGCCTATAGCCTTCCTCGATAAATGGATTACCCAACGCTGAAAAAATCATTCAAATTGGACCAGTAGTTCCAGAGATTAGTGCGTTTAAACAAACAAACTCTGCAGCTTTATAATATTAGTACAGATATACTGTCGCCGAACTGTTGTTATTTAACGGAAGATGTATTAATAGTTACTTATTTATAACTTGCTTTAAGTGAATGTGAGCACGCATATCGGGGGCGAGCTTATCGCCACATTGGGCATAATGTCTTGATTCCGTACTGATAATAATTAATATAAAATCCAATATCACTTCACCGATTCGAACCAGAGGCAGTTTTGCAATCATACCATAGTACAAATGCGCCACCGAGGATATTGTTAATTGCAATGAGACGTATATGGGCTGATAATGTACAGCAGTAAGTATTTCTATTCTCATCTCACACTCCCATCGTATAACAACAAATAAAAAAACGCAACATGCTATGCTGGGTCAACTAATCCCGTCACGCGACTCACTGAAGCCTATCTATGTAACTTGTTTTTACCTTATAAAACATTGCTATCCAAGCATATACAACCTCAGATGATAGTAGAGACTGCTTTGATCATTTTACCATCCCATTGGAATAGGGAAATTGAATCAGTGCATGCCCTTGTATGTGTATCGTTCCTACATCTACCATTGGGGATTGGTGCGAATGGAATTTCCTATAAGATTCGTCTGCCATTGGGGACTGGTACAAACGGATTCGACATTTATATCGTCTATGTCCTTTATACCAGTTTTTATTAATGAATGACGATATGAACATTCCATTCACCTGATGGTAAGCGATACGATGATTGGTACTACTCATGGACAGTAGTAAAACTAAACACCACGAATAGGCTAGTTTCATACATTTTTATTTTTGTGTATAACGAAAGGGATATATATATATATATATATATATATATATATATATATATATATATATATTTTACGCATAATCATAATCAGGAAGAATTTTTAAAATCCGTTAAGTAATAAGCAAGTTACAAATATATGAAAGTTGGTGGTAGGAGTGATAGAAAAGGATGCAACATGCACGGCGTGACGTCATCTTCCATAAGGTGCACGCGTGCGAAAGAAACAACGAGTGTCCCCACCAAAGTATTGAATGTATTAATATCTCAGTCATTTTAAATTCAATTTTGATGCTGTTTTCAAATTCGTTGGTGTTTATAAACGATGCTTTTAAGGAATGATTACTTACTGCTCAAATAAAATCTTGGACACAACCCTATTATATACACTATCCTGAGATCCTAAGATGTAAACCCTCAATATGTCTTGAAGTTACTCTGGCTACAAATTCCTTCAAAACGGAAACTAACAGTGTAATCACACTGCTGTTTGGCGGGAGGAACAGACGTTACAGTGTGTGTGTGTGTGTGCGTGTGTTTGAGCTTCGATAATAGAAAATGATATTCTAATTATTATTATTTTTTATTTGTGTTCACTGAGGGTGCAAAAACAAAAGAAATAATGCATGGCATTGTTTAAATTCAAGCATGGAATATATTATAGAAATGGGAGAGTAAAACGGTAAAAGTAAAAATGTATTAAAAAAAAAACAAAAGTTTAAATATTTCATTAAAAGATGTATACGAAATTGAAAAAAATAACAGACTGTTCACGAAAGCACATTTTACATTAATAATAATACCATAACACCACATATTCATGTTATCTTAATTTCTTTATCTACATACCTTCTCTCATTACCCCGCTAATACCAGGTTCTTTTCAAAGTCTTCACTACCAATATATCAATTCATCAAATCTTCACCCTGAAATATAAATATTATTCCTCAAATGTGGATAATACGGTAGTTAAATTATAAAATATCGGATTTATTACTGAGATGAAAGCTCTATCCCGTCACCTGCATGAGTGCGATAATATAATCTGGTGAATTAGTGCGCGTTGCGCTCCGGTAATTCGGAAAACCTGAGCCCAATATATGAACTTTATACGTTCGGTAACTAAGCTAGGTATTGCTTCGTAGATTACCGTTGTGATTATTATAACTGACACACGTTTTTTGGGTAAGTTACTTAATTATAAAAATAGGGCAGGAGAAATATGTCTGCACAACCGGCGTATTATTTGGAGGTATTAAAATTATTTTAGTTGTGGTAGCTCTCATATATGAGAGGCCGCCTGGTCAATGTCTATTTATCCCGCCAAATAGGGTAAATGCACTGTCGTGTTCCGGTTTGAAGGAAATTGTAGACAAAGTAACTGCAGGATATATTGAGGCTTAACATTTTATTTCTCACTATGGAGAGCGCAGTATAATAACAAGCATTGCTTTGTAATGAATAGTGTTGTTTAGATTTACTTCTTTCTATAAGCGGTCGTATCGATTATCATCACGCCACGTTCGGAAAATGTAATCCTATGAAACACTCATTCAAGAATTTATAAACCGAAAAAATATAGAATGAAGTATACGAATTGAAAATCAAACTCAAGACTACGGTGCACAGAGATACATACTCGCTTCTATTAAGCAAACGCACTCATAGCGCAATACTTAATAATATTTAATCTTAATTTTTTGGTTTAATATAGTTTACGTCACAGCAAAAAGAAAGTTATATAATCCTAGATATTTATAAAAATAAAACATGTTGGTAATATTGAACGAAACGCTATAAAAGTGTGTTTCAATATTTAATGTTTCAAATTTCAATCCCATAAACGAGCCTTCGCAAGCCATCTGTCAGAAAAAAAGTGGAGTTTGCAAATAAAAGCTCCGCTCGTCACGAGTTGTATCGGGAACGAATGAACGCCACGTGTTTCCGACAGATGATGCTGAGTTGCACTTTACATGAAATAATAAATACGTATAAACATTTATCCATTTATATACAGTCCAACTACAAGGCACCGACCTACTCTACAATCGAGAATACGATTCAGAGTGGTTAGGCCATTTAGTCCATCACGCTGGCCTAATTCGGGTTGACGAAATTTTACGTATAAAAATTCATACAAATCGCTATGGTATGCAGGTTTCCTCGCGATGTTTTCGTTCATCGTTTTAGTATTTGGTGATTGACTATCGATAGTCATAACTCCGAGAAGTCAGAGGTGGGCCTGGGAATTGAAACCACGACCAGTGTGAACATGCTGGCAGTCGCGTCGGGTCCGTTGTAAACAGATCACTACGCACTTTATTTATTAAAATATTTACTGTACACAAACATAAACTGAAACACTATACAGAAACAATAATAAAAAAGTATAAGTTGCGTTCTCATCGCTTTACAGCAATTTCTTACAGTACCAAGGGATGGATTTAAAAGTAGGAGAGAAAAACGTTTCATTATTAATCTTTAAAATATGTGTTAATTGTATGCTATAGTTTAATTTGATATTTTATAAATATATGAATTCAATTGTTCATCAAACCACACATTTGTCTGATTCACAATATAATTACCAACATCGTAGAAAAGATTAAATGTAGGATATAACCAGCAAGAACCATCGTATCTAATAGCAAAATCTCGTATCCTTGCCAGAAAGCCACTATACTTCATAAATTCATTAAAACAACAATATCAAGAAACTTAATACATTTTAAAGGCCAAAAACAAGAAAAAAATACATTTTACACTATCTGTGCGTACAGAGGACTTCAAATTAAAACAAAGGCTACAAGTTTATTGCACTATGTTTATGTACTGCAGTCATTAAGATGCTATCACAAGGAAGTAATAAAAACACTATTTATATTGACACTATTTACATATCCTTTTTATTTTCTATTTACTCATATTCCTAACGTTGTATTTTCCTTACCAATATGATTAGTTTTTGGACACTGTTTTCCACATTTACTATTGTAGCCTTTGATTATGATTTCAGATTTAAATTTATAAATTTTCTCTGTCTGCGCATAGCAAGTTATTGATAAAAATTTATTTTTATTAGCCCTATTTATTATAAATAATAGTAGAATAAGATACACATTGTAAACTCCGTTTGTTTCTTAAAACTTATTCTCAATCTAAATGATAACATAATCTATCAATTGTTAAATTAGTAAAAATATCTACCGGCTATATCTTTGTTTTTTTTTTTTATTGCTGTGAATGGCGAGACGAGCGTGCCGTTCGCCTGATGGTAAGCGATACGACCGCTCATAAATAGTAGTACAACCAAACAACACCTTGAGTTACAAAGCAATGCTTGGCATTCCATTGCGCTCGCCATCCTGAGACACAAGATGTTAAGTCTCAATATGTCCAGTAGTTACTCTGGCTACAATGTCCTTCAATCCGAAACACAACAGTGCATTTAAACTGCTGTTTGACGGGAGAAATAGACATTGCGGTGGTACCCACCCAGGCAGCCTTTCACATATGAGAGACCTACCACCAGTAAAAATGTGATTGTAACTCAATTATTTTTAGAGTACGAACAGCTACAGCGATACCTCCTGTGTGGTTTTAATTAATATGGTCATGTTTCCACTGCGCGGTTTTATTTATTTTGTTTTATATTTCATTGTTTTTTTATATATTTAACATGACTTTCACTGTTAAAATAAATTATAATTTGCTACAAACGTCAGTAACATATTATTTATTAAAATGCGTACGTTAAGAATGAATTTTCGCGTCTCATGTCACAAATGTTTATAAGTATACATGTGGTCTACAAAACTTTCAGCATTAAGTACTGATTCACTGCCCCAATCAAACATTTAGACACACATATATAATTAAATATATCAATACTAATTACTCTCATAGACTCAATTTTCAATCAAGGAGAAACAGTAACCTGAATAAAGATAAAAATCGTGCAATGAGATAATTAAATAAATACATTTTATGAAATTATAGAAGAATAATTTGTTTTGTTGTTTATTTATTTATTATTTTACTACTCATTATTTTAATATTTTTATGGAGCTACTGTGTCTGAACTAGGTAAATAACGTAACGTAGTCTTTCAGACGGCAATGCTCTTCCTAGGACTTTTCACAAGCTAAGTTGTGAATACAAAATTACACATTCGTATTTATAACTAAGATTAAACAAATTAAAAGATAACTTATGCTACACATATTAAACAAAAAAAATGGTTGAATAAAAATATTTTTATACTACGATTTTTCTTTCAATTTCGCCCTTAACAACATACTAGAGGTTATAACACATTACACAGGGTGTGTCTATTTATTTGTTTACTTTCACTATAAGCGACCAAGTCATCGGGTCGCTCAGGATAATAGCTTTTCGTGTTTGTAAGTACGTACCCTGGGGAAATAATGTAATAATCGCATACCACTCGGAAAATATACTGTTCATATTACAGCCCTTGGGAATTCCATTTATTAAATGTATTTTAATATTGTTTTTTACCAGCTAAGTAAAGAGAAAGAGCGGTGGACAAATAAGGATATAATAAAGATAGGTTGCTGTGGGGTTTTATGGAGGTCTATGTTTTAAAATAGACTTTTCATGGCTGAAGTTGATGGTGATAAATATTGTGAAATAGCATTTGTTAGTATATACTTTTTTGAACTTATTTTCTATAGCGGCGAAGGAAAACATCGTGATGCAACCTGTATGCCATAGTGATTTGTAAAATGAATATGGTGTGTAATGTCCGCCAACCTGCACTAGGTCTGCGTGGTGGCCTAAATAGCGTGACCACTCTCAATCGTACTCTGGGTTATAGAGGCCCGTGCCCCGCAGTGGGATGTGCATGGGCTGATACAGATACAAATGATATTGATACACTTATGCCACAGATACTTCTTTTGCGATTCAAGTAACTAATTGAACGTCGCGTCGTGACTTTCTATAGATACATGAAAGACTCCGTAGACTCTAAGATATGAAGATTTCTTAAGATAATATTAAAACAAGAGTCCCAAAATAACGATGCGATGATTGTTATTTTTAATTTATAATTAATATTTCGTTTTATTTTGATAGGCCGGGCATATTGCCCGATATTCTAAAGACAGGTGGCCTAACCGCGTAACGAAATGGACAGGTCCTGTAGGAAAAAGAAAACAAGGCAGACCGAGAGCTCGCTGGAACGACGATGTTGTAAAGATAGCTGGAAAAAAACTGGATGGGAATCGCGCAAGACAGAAATAAATGGAGGCAACTGGAGGAGGCCTATACCCGAAAGGGGCCACGACAGTAAATAAATTAAATATTAAGTAACTATAGTTATAGGTAAATCAAGTAAATATTAAGGGACCATAGTTAGTCTTAGATTTTATTTATTTATTTTCTTATTTTATTTTATATTTAGTTAATAAAAACTATAATATGCTTGTAATATGTTACTGTTATGGAAATAAAAAGGCTTATTATTATTATTATTATATTTTGATAAACCATTCAAAATTGATGGAGAACCTTTAGTTTTCTTTCTTGATAGAAATTACGCAAAAAACGGTTATATCTAGTGTCTGCAAATTACGAACTTATAATGCCGTTACATATAATTAACACAAATCTTCAGCTATAGGAGTTTGAACTAAAATAACTTTATAAATAAAATTTTGTTATTTAGGGAAAACCGCTATGCTCACGTTGACGCAATACTATTGTTCCGACAGCTGAAAATGTGGGTGTTGTTTCTTGTAGTTATTTATACCGGTATTTAATTGATGTACGATATCTTTAGTGTGAAGTGCGTGGTGGCCTGTTGGTAAACGGACAAGACGCGACTGCCAACATGTTCACGGTGGTCGCGGGTTCGAATCCCAGGGCACACCTCTGACTTTTCGAAGCCATGTGTGTATTGACAGTCAATCACCACGCACTAATACGGTGAAGGAAAACATCGTGAGGAAACCTGCATACCATAGCGATTTATAAAAATTTCTATGGTATGTAAGTCCGCCAACCCGCACTAGGCCAGCGTGGTGGACTATATGGCCTAACCACTCTTAATCGATTACGATTGTAGAGTAGGCCCGTGCCCTGCAGTGGGACGTATATGGGCTGATACAGATACAGATCTTTAGTGTGATAACGATAAAAATAAATATGTCTTGTAGTAAAAACAATAAATTTATTCAAAATATATGATGATTTGCAAAAGAGAAATATGACCAAAATTTAAATAGTCTATTCAGTTTTCCTTACTTTTAAAATTTATCACATGTTGATGTAGAATGAGGAATATCAAGAGTCGAGTATTTAACCTATGGCTAGCCAACTACTAGCCAACATGCTGCTTCTAACCACATATTAAACTTGAAAATATAAATAAATAGGTATAATTAAATCAAGAATTTGTACAGCTTTGTAGGCTTGCCCCTATCACATTTTGAGATAGAATACTAGCGAAACGTGTTGTACTGGTAACACCTCTGCCCTCCTTTTCTGAAGAATGTCGTGATGTTTATGTATGAATGTATTTTAAAAAGCCATGGGGTTTACTTGGTTCCAATATAAAGAGCCGTAACCGTTAAGTGGACAAATACAGGCTCGCTAATTATTCATATTTAAATCAATACACCCGACATTCACACATGGTGTCCTTATCCCATCATAAGAAACAAAGTCGGCTTACTTGATTACGTACGACGACATAATATGATAATATATATAAGTATAAACGATTATTCTTTTCTTCTACTTTTCTCTTTAGACAAAACTGATTGTATTGCAGGATAAAATGGAGTAACCAATATTATAATAAGCAATAAAAAATATAAGATGCAAAAAAAAACATAAGGCCTGCCAAATATTTATTTATGTACCACACTGAGCTCTGTATATCTTTGTATAAAATGTAGAGTTCCGGTTTCCGGTCTGATTTTATATACATACAATTTTCTTTAGTTTTAAATAAAGTACAATATTAAGACTGATTATAGTGATCAAATAATACATATTCTTATTTTAAATGCGTATATTTTAGATATAAAAGATGTTTTTCAAACGAGCTTAGAAAACATACAAGTTACGTTAAGTTTCAGCTGGAAAATAGTGTTTTATAGGTATCGATACATTTGACCTGAATTCCAATACCGACGCCCCAAAGCCCATCGTGATGTCAGATTTCCATTTACTTTAGTGACAGGCTGCGATGTCAAATCCGTCTCTACTCAACGTTAAGAGCACTCTTGTCTCTAATTAGAGATTAATTGAATGAGGGCGACATGGAGGCACTCCCGTCTCCCGCCATCACCATAAAAGGCTTTCAACCAATTCTAACCTCAAAAATATAATTCCATTTTCAAACATACGTCAGAGTTTTCTATTTTCAAAATTTTGAAATTGGAATAAAAACATTAATTCACGGCTTGTCTATGAAGTGCTCGTGTTGTGAGTCAGTCTGGCGCGACGCGCTCTCGGCGACGCACGTAGCGCCATGTTCCGCGCTGTGACAGACGTTTGGAAGCGATATTGGTGGGGAACAGGTACGGAACTGGCAATCACAGACATCCTCAATAATCAACTGAATTGTTTATCCCTATGTGACA
This sequence comes from Hyles vespertilio, assembly GCA_009982885.2. Classification (NCBI taxonomy): domain Eukaryota; kingdom Metazoa; phylum Arthropoda; class Insecta; order Lepidoptera; family Sphingidae; genus Hyles; species Hyles vespertilio. The sequence goes on along the minus strand of CM042815.1, from coordinate 9,326,395 downwards.
ATTTACAATTTTCAGCTATTACATACAGTATGAGTGATAGTTTTATTTATAACGAAAGAAACCGTACTAACCTTTACGCACGGATACACGCACGGTATTGCGTTCGCGTGAAACCTTATTATCCATTGTTGTGTATGTGACGATTTTGAATTTTGTGTTATTATTTTCATGAAGTGAATGGTTCAGTAATGATACGTTACGTTACTCTTACGATACAGTTCGAAGTACAGTATTGCAAAAGTTCAAGACTATTTACGTCTGCGGTCGTTCATCTTCGGAAACGTTCGACAATTTCCGTAGCACGTGGTTATGGGTCCTCTTTGACAGGTAGCGCGGAGATAACGACAATCTTACGTTTGCGTAAAGTGATAACACACATTCGCAGTTGTAAAAAAGTTACTGAATATTTTAACTTCGCGAAACGGTCATCAATGTAATGGCCATCTAATTAGCCGATTTAATCAGTTAATTCGTTTTCAAATGCCGCATAATTAGAAATAATTAAATGATTATGCAAAATGACATATTTCTACAGGTACGTAAAATAACAGGCAAGTGCAATTTTCAACCCAATTAATTTAAATAAATTTTTTTCAAGGCACATTTACACGGAAGATTATAAGAACTATGAAAATAATTTTCACATGCTATCGTTTTTTTTCTTTACTAATAAATGGATTATAACATACATACATCGATTTTAAAAAAATATAATAAGGGAAAATAACAATAAGAAAAGTACGATAGTTTGGATTAACCAATATTATAGCTCACAAGAATTTCAAATGCGTGTGAACTCTACCAATCTGTTTTAAGTCAAGGTAGACCCTTCACTATTAATAAGAAATAGCTTTCAAAGCAACAGAATATTAATAGAGGGTTAAGAATTTTATGAATTTCATTATTATATGCCTCAAATCAACCCACCAGTAATTTCCGTGTCAGTTTACAAGACAAACTAAGATAATTTTTTATTCCAATTAGAAATTATTTATTTACCTTAAGTCCTTAAGTACATATTGTTGTTATTTTTATTCTTCTGCTTGGGCCCCTGTATTCTATACACAGCTCAAAAAAATTATTTACACTATATCTATCGCCGAGGAACATATTATTTTTTTGAAGGTGCATGGTTTACCACAAAAATTAACGTCATACAAACTGCCACTCGTAAATTATGAACTAAACGTTCCTGCGTCATAAAACTTTTTTTTCTTTTGGGTTTTTTTACGACGTTGTCATAATTTATCACTAAACGTTCGATCTCTTGAACGCAAGAACACGTATGCGTAGGTATACAGGTTGTTTCTACCGTCAGCACTGTGAAAGCATTAAAGTATTTGGTTTGCCATTGCCACTAACTAGAGATTACCGGTTATTAAAAATCTTAACACCTAACGCGACTCGCGCAATGCAATGCAAGCTATCCTTAAATATAATAAGTTGTGAGAGATGTTTCTTTTGTCAATGGACAGGCGCCAAGCTCACAGTCTGTTCTTGCCTCCGTTTTAGGTAATAAACAAAAGTATGGAATAGTTAGTAACAAACGATTCATAACTGCTTCCACTGCGCACTTGCGGCATTTCTCTATATCCTGTCTATCTTTAACAAGAGGTTATAATAGCTACCATTACTAATTACTATACAATTCTACGCTTCGTTAAACAAAGACAGACATATATATTTACCTTACCTAGCTATACTGGGTATCTCAAGACTGCTACCGAAAACGAAGCCTAGTGGTAGTTTTAGTGACTATAAACACAATGCAACTAAACAAAGAAACGCGACTATTATTTTTTATGATTTTTGAAATATCGTCATTTTTGGGTGGTAAATCCATAGTTTTTGCTAAAATAATAATTTAAACTCTTTTATACCTTAGATTATTTATAAATAAAAGGGCATACACTATTATTTTAGGAAAAAATATATTTACCACCCAAATATGCTCATAGAAAAATAATAACAAAAAAAAATGTCGCTTTTTTTGCAACTTTTTCTGTTGCATTGTGTCTGAAGTCGCTTAAACTACCACCCGGCTTCGTTTTCGGTAGCAGTCTTGATCTTGTCCCTGTATATAAATATATATACCATATCTATACCTCTCAATTTTTGTTAACTGAAACACAAAATGATCGAAATATCTAATGAAATCTCTTGTTAAGGATAGATAGATTATAGAGAACGGCTGTTAGTAAGACACCGACAATGGATTCTATCCCATTCGAGATACATATTTGTGTACTCCACAAGTGTTTATTTCGGGTGTGTGTCAGACCAAAAAGTCTCTTTTAGTTTCTGATACCCACGACACGAGACTTGATCTTTGTGTTAGGTCAGGACTGTTTATGTGACTGTTCGGTGTATTTATTAATTTATTTTCATAAACAAATGTTTTTATAGCTCACCCTACGGTGAGAAAAGTGTGTATCCGACCCGCAGAATTATTATTTTGGGTCTTGATGTTTTATTTTTATTATTTATTATACACCAGGAAAAACAGCCATTATAATTAAATTAAAAATGTACTATCGGCGGCTTTATTGCACAAGGCAATCAAGGCAAGGTAAAAAAAATCTCTTCCACGCAACCTTTGGATGGAAATAAATTGAGAAAAAATAAGCATAAATAAAAACTTACGTATACACAACATTAATACATATTACATACATATACAACAGAAATATATACATAATACTTTCTAATTTAGTATTAAAAGCAGCAATGTGTAAGTTCAATGAGAGAGATAGTGCTCCCTTATGATGTTGTGGGATCGGAAAATAACTTGGTGCTTCTGACACTTTTATCTAAGTGTTGCGTCAGAACTTTGTATGTATATTAGGTGTATTTATTAACTCGTTAATACGATTAACAAAATTTGTTATAAATTAACAGGAAAATAGACGAAAAGATAAATTCGTACTGTCATTGTTATAAGGATGAAAACTAAACAATTACACCAACCTTGGCTTTGTTCAGCCGAGTCGATAATCACCCACAATACATGACCACTTTAAATATTAACTACCGTCCGGCATAAACACGTATTAAAGTACGGGGTATTAATAATGCACCATTGTTTTCTTTTATTGCAATGAACGGCAACACGATCATGCCATTCGGTTGATGGGAAAATACAAATTCTCTTAATCTAAATATTAGGATACATTACAATTACAGCTCAATTTTATTTTACAAAAAGTATTCATTGACGACTATACTAGTAAAAACTGTGACACAGTCGTCAGCATCTTCCATCATGAGCTGTTTTACAAACACATATTATATTTATAATTTAGAAGTGCATTATGGCTAAAACAAAAATAAAATAATGATATATATAAACATAGATACATATACATATCTAGATAACTCATATGTTAAGATAAAGGAATATTTGCGTAAGTGTAGGTAAATGAAAGCATTTGTGTGTGTGAGTTTGTGTTTTAGTGGGTGGGTGGATGAGTGTGTGCGTGTGTGTTAGTAATATAGTGCGTAGTTGCTGCATGGGTACATATTTAAATATGAAATGTACAATCATAACTGTAGTAACAATCCTTAATGATATATTATTGATTCTGTTTCCTCATAATTTAAATTTAATAGCCAATTCTGAACCTTTTCTTTACACTTAGCTAAGGGTAAGGGGTAAATACCGAGTTTATTTGCAATATTGTATATGAAGTTACTAAAAACGTAGAACTGTCGACGAGCAAGTGTCGTTCGATGGGGAACAACTGAACAAACTTTGTCCTTATTTCTTCTTGTTATTGATACAAATTTCAAACTTTTATGCTTTCGTAGAATGACTGACATAAAAAATAATTGTCTAACAGTAAGAACTGAGCATTCCCTATAAAGGAGCTCTGTACTGGTTCTTCTAGGCATTTTATGCATTATTTTTAATATCCCTCTTTGAGCACGTTCAAGGTGTGAAAGTACAGTCCTGCCAATTCCTCCCCATACAACGACACAATACTGAATAATGCTTTGGACAAGGGCAAAGTAAACACAAAACAATGTTTCACGGTCAGCAGAGGATCTAAGCTTACCAAATATTGGAATCAATTTTCTAATTCGACATGTAAGGCTATTTATGTGCGCTGACCAATTCAAGGTATTATCAATAAAAAGTCCCAAATACTTAATGCCAGTTACGCCAACCAGTTCGGGGCATGTACAATTAATGGCAGGTGGATTGCACGTGTGCACTTGAATTTTAAAGTTAACTGGTAGATGTGAGTTAGGATGGAGAGCAAAGGTGACGTATTTCGTTTTTTCTACGTTGATAGTTAAGAGATTATCATCAAGCCAGTTCTTAATTTCTCTAAGTGCATCCTCTGTGTGATTTTGTGTCTCTTTCCAATCCCTCCCATGTACAATCAAAGCAGTATCATCTGCATAAGTGATGATATTACAATTTGGTATTTGCTTTCTACATAAACTATTTATATATACCAGGAAGAGAGTGGGCCCAAGAACACTTCCTTGCGGTACTCCAAAGGACAGAAAAGCACGTTGACTAGTATATTCTCCTATTTTAACGCACTGGGTGCGATTTGTGAGGTAGGAACGGAATATGTCCAAAGCAATCCCGCGTATACCAACCGATTCCATCTTGTGGAGCAGTAAAGGCACAGAGACAGTATCGAATGCTTTCGATAAATCGAGAAATACGCCTATAACTTTCTGCTTCGTGTCAAGATTTTTTGCAATTGTTTCAGTAAGCAATAAAGTAGCATCCTCTGTTGATTTACCCTTAATAAATCCAAATTGGTTTTCAGCAATTATATTATTTCGTTGAAGAAATTTAACAAGCCTAGAATTTATTACCTTTTCAAGAATTTTAGAGATAACAGACAGAACTGAAATCGGTCGATAATTTCCTATATCACCTCTGTTGCCACTTTTAAAAATTGGATGTACTAAAGCCCTTTTTAAGATATCTGGAAATATGCCAGTTGCCATACATAAATTGCACATACTAACAATAGGGGAAATTAAAGCATATTTGGAACTCTTTATGACTTTAGTCGGTATATTATCAATTCCGGTAGCAGAATCATTTTTTAAATCATTAATAATACAATCGATTTCCCTATAGTCCGTCTCAAATAATGCCATTCAGTCTCTTTGGAGTAAGTTTTCACCCAGTTTAGGTAAAATACTACAACGGTTTCCTTTATTTTTCACAATATTATTGGCAAGTCTTGCTCCAATCTGGGCAAAGTAATCATTGACTAAATTTAACGAATCTACTAGGTTCTGAGTCAAACTTAAGAGTTCATTAGGTGGAGGGGATACTTGTTTTAAACTTATAATTCTGTTTATTGCATTCCAGGTGCCTTTTGGGTTACCTTTGTTATTTGCAAATTCCGTTTTTTCGTATGCAATTTTTACTTTTTTCAAAAGACTATTGCAGAAATTTGCTCGTGTTTAGACGAATAGAACGTAGGAAACGCACATAATATGTCCTTATGCAAAACGAATATCTTCAAAATATAAACGTAAACTCTTTAAAAGTAAAAAAAACTGGTGGTCTCTCATATGTGAGAGGCTGCCTGGGTGGGTACCACCGCAATGTCTATTTCTCCCGTCAAACAGCAGTTTAAATGCACTGTTGTGTTTCGGATTGAAGGACATTGTAGCCAGTGTAACTACTGGACATATTGAGACTTAACATCTTGTGTCTCAGGATGGCGAGCGCAGCGAAATGCCAAGCATTGCTTTGTAATTCAAGGTGTTGTTTGGTTTTGCTACTGTTCATGAGCGGTCGCATCGCTTACCATCAGGCAAAAGGCATGCTCGTCTCGCCATTCACTGCAATAAAAAAAAAAGAAAGGGACAAAACATTCGATACCTAAAAGAGGTTTTAATACTGTGTATGAATAAGGCTGTGTATCAATAACTTCATTTTATTTATCTTTTATATTGAAACTAAAAGTTATTTTGACCAATAAGGAGCTAGAAACATTTGATCAATGTCGTGGAAAGCGTGTTGGATTGACCCCCATACCGGGCTTGATATCGGAAGCCACAACGCATCGGTTTCTTTGATATAATTGATCTTGTTAAGTGAAATGCATTCGGAGTTCGTTGACACTCAAACAGAAGATTCAATGATCCTTACCATCCACATACATAGTCGTAAATTGTAATATGCCGTTCAAATTGAGATTTATAAAATTCGTTTATTTATTTATGTATTGCCTCGATGGCGTAGTTTTAATACGGAACTGGTACAAAGCTGAGGTCTCGGATTCGAATCCTGATTCAGGCAAATTTCTATTCATTACCAGCCCTGAGTTTGGAATTTGCGTACAATATGGCGATAGGATCGCCCCCTATCACATCGTGGTGCGGAACGTACAAGGCAAAATATGGGTGTCCTTGCACCTCTGCCTACCCCTACTGGAGAAAAGGCAAGAGTTTATGTATATATTGGATAAATAAAACATAAATAGTGATATCAATTTCAAAGTGTGATTAGACAAATTAAGATTCCGTTCATCACAGCCCATTAAATAGTTTTCAGCAAAACTAGTTAAGGTTAAAACCATTTGCAGACACCCAAGCACTTAAGCGGGGGAAACAATTATATTCCATAAACTATGAAACCGCCAAAATACATTGCCTGCATAGGTAAGAGGTATAAAAAAATATATTGATTAATGGTTATAATTTTTTTACTCCACAGGCCTACTATTCTAGGGCAATTTCCGATCAAATTACAAGTGTGTGTAGTTCCGGTGGCCTTGTTTTTTAAAACCGCCTATTCATTTTAAATCAGATATTATTATAGTTTGTTATTTTAGATTTATAACTGTCGTAATGATAAAATTGTAACAGTGACGTTCAATACCCAACACAATGAATTACAAAGCAATGCTTGGCATTCCACTGAACTCGCCATCCTGAGACAGATGTTAAGTCTCATTATGTCCAGTAGTTACTCCGGCTACAGTGTCCTTTAAACCGGAATACAGCAGAAAAATAAACATTATGGTGTATTGTGTGGTGTACCGAGGCGACCTCGCACATATGAGAGATCGAACACCATAATATTTAATGTATACAATGTTAAATATAGAATAGCTACTGCCATTCGTGCCTTCACTATATACATAATCATAATGATTTGCGGACTACCTTGTGAATTGGTTGCAGAGAAAAATACCCAAACCAGGAGATAAAGAATAACTTTACCGGACATCGTAATATAAATTAGATTTACAGTAACTTAATAATCAAAGAAATGATGATTGGGGATTATTTTATGTATAAATATTTAAAATGGCTTATCTCTCCGGCGTCTATCGTCTCACACCAATGATATATTATACAAATACGACGTAGATATCGCACTAGCACTTCAAAAGTGAGGCGTTCAAATTCGGGCAATTGGTGTAATTTCATCTAGTCGCATAGCAACGGTGACAGAGGGAAGACCTCAGTGCTATCAACATAATTTATTTCGAAAATATTATCTAAAGTGTCGAATTGTGTGTTTTAAAAGTGTTAAAACAATGGTGCAAAAATATGAAACTAAATGGGACCTACACACCATACGTAAGTATATAAAAACCACACAAAATTTAATTTTTATTTTAAATTAGCAAACACCGCCTTCAATTGTGTAAGAAGGATCGCCTAATACAAAGATTGTTAAGTGCGATAGGGACAAAAAGCGTACGTCATAGATTAACAAGTCAGAAGCGAAACCGATCATACAGAAATTTGACGATGACAGTTTGAATGTATTTGGATAATTGTATATTTGTTTCTAATTCAATCATATTTAAAACGATTAAGTTATTTGTTATGAAATATTTTCATAATAAATAACTTAATCCAACCACGAACATTACAAAATACATTAGCTTCCCCATATATTTTGAATGACTATATTATATTATTTACATATATCATTGAATATTTCCAGATTTCCACGTGATGAGCTTTTGAGACGTAAATGGATATGCACTAAGCACAACTCGGACAAAAAGAGGGTATCGTAACTGGTTACTTTAAAACTGATTAATATTGGTTTAGCACATTTAATTATGAATAAAAATATACACCTACGAAAAAATATATATCCACCTAAAAAACCTGCACCATCGGTTGTTTACCAGTGGCAGGGCGCTCATACGTTACCGCCATGTGTAGGTACCATCGCAATGTCTATTTCCCCCGCCACACGGCAGTTTAAATGCCATGTTATGTTCCGGTTCAAAGGACATTCTCGCCCGAGTAATCGCTGTACTTATACTTAAGATCTTATGTCTCGGGATGGCGAGCATAGTGAAAGCCAAGTATTGCTTTGTAATTAAAGGTGTCTTGGTTTCGCTTATGTCCACGAGCGGTCATATCACTTGTCATCAATACAACAAATAATAATATTATTAAGAAATCGATTTTTCAGTGCCTGCTTACCATAAACTAATATAAAAAACGGTAATCAATTTATTTTTTATTTTTTCAAGTTTGTAAGCAAATAAAAATATATTTGTTACAGGATGGCGTACCACATGTAGACTCATGTAGCAACCTCAAAGTTAATATATACTTATAAAACCAAATAGGTAGTTTTATTTATCGTCACCCTTCTGTCTTTACCGCTTTGATTCTATGTTTGGATAGCGCAATGCTATCTCTTTTCGTCTCGTACTTTCTGTATAATCTGTTTCATTCACTAAAATTGTCATAAAGTATTAACAAATGAGTATGTATATGCATAGCAGTACAGTTTTTGAACGTCACGACATATGGATATGCGTCATCTTTATTAAAACATCATTGTCTCACACCGTGTGGGAAATCCCACTGAGTGAGCCAAAATTAAATCGATGTTTATAAACACATGCATCATAATTGTTATCGAATAATTACGCTTGACTACTAAATCTTATTATATTTTAATTGTCAGTTTGGCATCAAGATATAGAGAAAGACTAATTTACAGCTGCCAAATATACGATCGAAATAAACGCAGGCTATTTTCACACTTAATGTCGTTGAGTATTTTATTTATTTATTTTTTAATATAATTAGCAACGATTGCCTTGGTGGCGTTGTGGTATGAAGGTACGATTACAAAGCGATCGAATCCCGATTTGGGAAAAGTGATCTTGGATTTTTCAATTCATTATCAACCTGGAGTCAGAAATTTGTGATTGCCCCGATATGGCCATAAGTACGTCTCCTATCCTATCACATCATGAGACGGAACACGCAAGGTGAAACATGTTTGTCCGAGTACCACCTCTGCGTGCCTCTATACTCAAAAGGTACAAAAACAGTCAACAACATAAGTCGCTGAACACTTCACATTTTTTGATAACCTTTTTATGAATTAAAATTTGTACGTAATACTCTGTAGTCGTAAAATATAACCAAGTAAAGTCATCTTTGCCGAGAAGTGCCATACGATATTGAAAATAATTATTATTTTGGATAATAAGACAATTCCAAATCTCGTGACTGTGTAGCGACTTATGTTGCTGACTGTACATAGTGAGGAAAGTAGACACCTAGATACAAGAGTGTCGTATTTCTGGTTCAGAATATTGTGTCCATCTAAATTCGAACAGGCCGGGGTAATTGTATTATTCAATTATTAAACTTCACATATCAAATTCACAGAGCCAGAAAAATTAGGCAACACAAATAATTATGTCAGCAAAGATTGAACCTGCTAATTCCGATACAGTAGTTATTTATGTCGCTACTTTTACATTTGTTTTTATAGTTTATCTGATCTGAAAATATTAAGTAGTATTCCTGAGAAATATTTATCTTGTGGCGTTTTAATTCTAACCTTGACTAAAGGTTTCTTACATTTTTATGCGAATTATACACATTGAAATAAAACCAATTTTATCGCGGATTTGGTTGAAATTTCAACTTCCCGACGTTTCGATTACTTTACATCTTTAGTGGTTATGGGACGAAATGAGCTATTAGATAAAAAAGGGTTTTTTTTTTAAAAATAATAAAAACCATGTTCATACCCGAAAACAATACCTCTATATATTCTTAACTTGGCTATGTTTATCACAAGAGTATAAAATAATGAATATTAAATCATGTTATATTTTAGTACTGACAGAAACGGTTCATAAATAGGTTAATGAGGTAAACAAATATTTTTATAAAAGCAGTTAAACCAGTTTCACACAAGCTCTCGATTCTAAAAATAAAACTAAGCTTACGTTGAAATAAATTCTGTGTTAAACAAAACATTCCCTTAATGTTTCCTAACGAATTTGATGAGGTTTATTTTTATGAAGGCTATATTTAGACCACAAATTATTTTGTACTAAAAATACACTTTATCTTTCATCTGTCTCGCAATGATTGTATCAAAAAGTCTTCAATTTGATTCTAAGGTAATTAATTTACGCGACTGGTTGAATTCGTACAATATAGTAACTAACCTCTACTGTCATTGATTTTCGACTGAAAAAACCTGAAATCTTTACTGGATTTGTAGTTTTCCCATTCGGAAAATTTTAACATAAACAGTCGATTGTAATGCACAAACTAAAAATGCAAAGACAAGTCCAACCCTAAATGGTATTAACGTCTTCATGTTACACAATCATCTCTCTCTACGCTAAGAATGCGGTATAATATAAATAAATAAATACACCCTGCCTCGGTGGCGTAGTTGTACTACTGTACGGTTACAAAGCTGAGGTCTCAGGTTCGAATCCCGGGTTGGGCAAAGTGATATTGTATTTTTCTATTCATTATCAGCCCAGAGTCAGAAATTTGTGCCCGATGATAATGAACGTTTTTTAGAATAATTTCCTTCTTCTTTAAGTTGCGTGCAAATTGGCAATCAAAACACCAAAGAAGTATGCATTGAGATTCGAACCCATCATGTTTCCAAAGGGCCAAGAAGCATTTAGGACTGCACTTAGAGACGTTTTACGTCAGTTAAAAATCAAATTGTTCCTTAATGTAGATTGTCCTACTAAAATCTTCGCTAATAGTGCGGTCATTTTAGACTTAAGAATAGTGCTCAAATAACAAAAATTCCGACAGGGCGAAATTTTTGTGAACAGCTTGGGTTCACCATCAGAAAGAAATCTACAAAAGGCCCCATCGATCCCATGTGTGCTAAAAAGTTATTCGGGGTCAAATGTCAAAATTTCTTCGAAAAATAACCTCGGACCAAATTTGTAGATCCAAAAAATTATCTACAAAAAAGTTGTAATTTTTTTTCTAAGAGTCACCATTTCTGAGATATCGCGACTGCAAGAGTAACGTTATACATGATATGTACACATTTCTACGCCACGTGTGAGGTAGTGTGCTTGACGCGTTTTTTTTAACGTGGTTTCCCCAGTAGGCCTACTCCACGAGCTGTCAAGATGTAAATTTCAGGGAAAATACTTTTCTAAATGCATAATGAATATTGATATTGATATTATTGATTTTTATTAAGTTTAAGTGTAGTTCTGATTTATTTTCATATTTTAGTCTGATTCATACTCTTCAAAGTCTACTTCAATAGTCATGTCTTCTTCGATTTCTTCTTCTTCTTCTTCATGGATGTTCAAAAATTGTTCAAATGAAGATGAATCAGCTGTTTCTTCATCAAAATCACATAAGCCTTCCTCTATTGTATTCAATTCAATATTCAAGACTGACCTCGGCAATTCGTACACGCTAGAGAACATAGTAACCCTACTTTCTTGCAGCCACATTTGCCGCTGCAATCGTTTTTACAATTACAAAAAATAGAGTTAAGAAGTTTTTCTGGAGCGGGTGGCAGTAAAGTTTGAATCGGTACCAAAGTATTATCTATTATTTTCCAACCCCAGTCTTCCGGAATCAATTGATTGCCTAGCCACGTCTGAACTTGATAACATACCCGATACAAATGTTGAATAGCAGATGCCGATGTTGGAGGAAGACATAACAGTTGTACTTGCTTCTTGTTTCGTGTATTTTTGACAAAGGTTGAATATCGGTGTTTATCAATGCAATTAATTTTTTTTAGAGCTCCATAAACAGCAAGAAGAAAGTGAATTCCTTTGGTAATTATTGTTTGAGGTAAAGAATCAGGTTCTGTAAATACTTAATACTGAAATTTTGACATTTGACCCCGAACAACTTTTTTAGCACACATGGGATCGATGGGGACTTTTGAAGATTTCTTTCTAATGGTGAACCCAAGCTGTCCACAAAAATTTGGTCCTGTCAGAATTTTTGTTATTTCAAATGTCTAAAATGACCGGACTATAAGTAATGATTCATTGACATTAAATGCCTTTGAGTACGGTAGCAAAACTCTTACTTTAATAAATATTGTGCAACAAAAACCTTACTTAAATCAAAATTGTACGGCATAAACATCGCACAGTAAATTGTAAAATTCTTACTTGACTAAAAATGTGTGTACTTTAAAAAAATCTTGCAAGAAAAAAATGTACAACATATACATCGCACAGTAAATGAAAGCGAACATTCAGCAGGCTTCAACGGTTCAATAGACAAGCGGGTTGCGCTCGCAATAGCCTAACAAATGATTACCAACTTGGCAACTGAAGCTACGGGGAATCCGCAAAAAGTTTCATTAATGGACGCTGGCAGCACTGGTAGATGTAAAATGTACCGCACCCAAGCTTTAGGGTTAATAGTAGAGTACAGAATTCTGGAATGAAATAATAAATTAACAACCCGTGTCCTTTTTAACCAACTTCAAAAAAGGAGGAGTTTCTGAATTAGTCGGAATCTTTTTTTCGGATTGCTTGAAATCGCACGAACTAGATTAGAAATATATTTTTTTGTATTATTGTTGTATAATAATGCGTTGTACCATTAAATAATTATTACTAACTACCTATATATTATATTGATTTCGTTTTACAAAATTAATTGTAAGATGAAAAGATTTATCATGTCTCATCAATTGGAATTCTGTTAATCTCCATTAAGATTGTAAATTCCATTTTTGATACACATGCATACATGTAAGTCAAATCCACAGTCCCGACTACACGGTAAAACACATTTCTTGTCTTGTGTCGTAAGTATAAAAAACTACGATTGACTTGCCCCACAACGCAAATATTGCTTCAGTGCGGGAATTAAGGCGAGCGCCTTTTAGCTTCCAACTACTACTAGTTATCCATCTAATACTTCACGAAACCTATCAAATAGTGATTTCTGTAATGCATACTAGGCATTAAGTATTTTGTCAGCCTCCGTGGCGCAGTTGGTTAGATGGCTGTGAGGCGAGGGGCAGCGGGTTCGAGGACACACAGAGAAAAATGTTGTACGAAACACAAATATTCAATTCGAGTCTGGATGTAACCGAAAAGTCCCTCGTATTTTCTAATACCCACGACAAGATTTGATTAATGTAGGTTAATTGCTAATGACTTTCGGGTGTATTTATTTTATCTTACCAGGATATCTATAATTGTATGGAAAAGCATGCGACTGCCGCACCATCTGATGCCATTCGATAATATGTCTGGACGGGTTGCGCTTACCATAAAGTGCAGTGGATTGACTATTACGGGCAATATAAAAAAAATATTGCAAACTAAATAAGCCAATACAAAAATATTACGCGCCACTCATACTTAATAAGAATCTTGATGCCCTTAACCTATAACCCTCTCATTACTATGATTAAATAATAATGAATAACTAATAGTGAAACAAAAAGTTTAATTATAGATGACGAAGGTAATTGCGAACATACTATAGTTTATGAAGACGTCTCTGTCAATAAGAAATTTCAAGTGCTACTTTATAAATTTCCTGTTTAAATACGATTTTTTTTAATGAATGCGATACGAGAATTCTTTTCGCTTGAGGGTACGCGACACGACCGCTCATGGACAATAGCAAAACACACTCACAACTCCATGAATTATAAAGCAATGCTTGTTATTCTAAACATTGTGGTCACGACCACTCTGCCAGGAGTGTAACGAAGAAGAAAAAAAGCGAGAGGCATTCCACTGCGCACGTGATTCTGAGACATAAGATGTTAAGTCTCAATATATCCAATCGTTATTCTCGCTGCAATGTCCTTAAACCGAAATACAACAGAGCATTTGCACTGCTGTTTGGTGGGAGAAATACAATGAACCTAAACCCAGTGCAGTGTACTTCAAATATAGAACTTTTGTGACTCTTTACGATGGGGTTTCGACCATCGTACACGCACATATCTCAGATGATATTGAATCATCGCTTTAGTGTTTATTATTCTATACCACTAGATCCTTAAGATTAAAGATGCTGTCTCATTTACATTAACGAATTCAGATATTTTGTGTTTGAATTAATAAAATAATAATAATAGCATTCAACCATAATAAACTTATACGTTGATATAATGATTTTGAAGCTTATAAAATGTAAAATTTTCACCAAATTTGCTGTAATATGTTACATTCGTGTTAATCTGAGAAACCATTTTATGTTTTGTCATTGGTCTATCGCATTCTATATGTAGATTTTCCTTATGCCAATACATTAGCCTATTAAATTATAAAACACTGATGTTCTTATCTCAGCAAACAGCACTATGTATTTGCAAAACACCCCGTTTGTCTCGTTATCTCAGACATCTTACTTCATTAATTATATTAATATCAAATAATTTCCAATGTATTTACCTAATTACAGCTGCCTTATCAAATCAAACAAGTTACGAAACATTTCCAATAATAAGGAATTCAGAGACAGAATATTATTACAATATTAATCAACCGAAACAAGCGATCCTTTGGAAGTCCCTTCGGTCGGAATTCATTTATTAGATATGATCGCAACTTCATCATTCCAGTTGGTAAATCTAATTACGGTGTGTATTGTGTTTTTGTTGTTAGTTACACTGACTTTTGTTTGTCTGTTACAGAATATTTGTACTATCATGGTAGGAATTTTGTGACCACCAATGTGCGGAAAGTGAAATTTCCTTGCTATGTAATGTCCGCTAAATTCTAGGCATGATGCACTACATGGCCTAACTTTTCTCAATCGTAAGAATCTATATCAGCCCATATAGCTACTAAGCTATATGGGCTGATATAGATACATAGACAGACATTATATGGATAAGGGCCACCGTACACAGTCGTTAGGAACCATTAATCAACACTAATCTAGCACGCTGGCTTATCGCAGGTTGGATTTAACATAGTAACTCTTGTAAAGGTCCATATAATATGCAGGTTTCCGCTCAATGTTGTCACTATTAGATACTCATAATTATTTAAAGACTAACGGCTTCATTAAGAGACATTTTATAAAGCTATTTTCCCTATCGAATCTTCTTCGCTCAAACTGAATCGAAAAGTCCTTCGAAAAGGACGGAACATTCATCAATAAAAATTGGTTTCTGAACTATGTGTGATTAAGGATCTTTATGTATAGAGGATAATGATAAATATGATAATTTTTGGGAATAATAAATCAATTATTATGTAATTCACAAATTGAGCATAACTAATCCATACATGAGCATAATATAATATTGTGTACTTCTTTAACTGCATACACAACCTTTTAAATAAAATCGTTGTAAACATTTATATGCGGAAGTAAGTACTGGTTTTATGTTTTTGAATAACTACACGTACTTATGTTACATTAAAAAATAATTCTGATCAGAATAGCCTTGAATTTTGTTGGAGGTCCAAATTAGGGTAGACTGGGGACAGTTGTGACAATTTTGGTTTGCTCGCCGATAATTTTGTTAATTTATCAGATAGCTGGGAAAAAACTACCACGAATCATTATTTATTTGTTTGTCTATATAAAATTACTAATATATTGTCTTTAAATACAATGTATTAGCCATAAGATCAAATTAGATAAAAAAAGGAAAGTGTCACAACCGACCGCACCTGGTTGTGACTGGACTTGCATCGTTGAAGCACTGCGGTACCATGAGGTGCCGCCTTATCTCCGGCGCATGGTGCACGCGTACCTTTCTGATACCTGTACGTGGTGTATCCGGGCGCCAACGGGTGGCACCGAAGAGCGGTGTCGTGTGGTGTTCCACAGGGCTCGGTTCTGGGTACGCTCCTGTGGAACATCGGGTACGATTGGGTGCTCCGTGGTGCCAACCTTCGGGGTGTCGCTGTCGTCTGCTATGCGGACGACACATTGGTGACAGCGACGGCCAGGACTTTCAGGAGAGCCGCCCTGCTAGCCTCGTTTGGCACGGGACTGGGCCTCAAGGTGGCCCTGAACAAGACCGAGGCCGTGTGTTTCCACGGACCTCGGTGTGGGCCCCCACCAGAGGCCCACCTCACAGTGGAGGGCGTGCGGGTTCCCGTCGGCTCGAGCATGAAGTATCTTGGCCTCATCCTCGATAGCCGATGGAATTTCCGCGCGCATTTTGAGAAGTTGTCGCCGAAACTGGTGAAGGCGGCGGGCGCACTGGGGCACCTGCTGCCCAACACTGATGGTCCTGGCATCCCTTGCCGAAACCTGTATGCTGGAGTCGTCCCGTTTGGGCCGAGTCCCTGAGCGCTCGCTGCGTGCGCCTGCTGCACCGTCCGCAGCGCATGGTGGCGCAGCGAATCGTCAGGGGTTACCGCACGGTCTCGCACGAGGCGGCCTGGATGCTAAGAGTCTTCTTTGGACGAGAGGAGGCGTCCAGCGTCCGCGGGCAGAGACTGGTGTCCCGAGAGGTCGAGGCAATGTTGGCCTCCCTACGCAGGACCGCCGTGGAGGAGTGGCGTTCCAGGTTGGAGAACCCTAGTGCTGGCACGAGGACCGTCGCGGCAGTGCGACCTGTTCTCCAACAGTGGCTGGAGAGGCGCCACGGTGCGCCGACATTCCGGTTGACGCAGGTGCTCACCGGACACGGCTGCTTTGGTGCGTACCTGTGTCGCATAGCCGGAGCCGAGGAGTCCGACGTGTGCCACCACTGTGGCAACTGCCGCGAGGACACGGCCCAGCACACACTGGAGGAATGCTCAGCCTGGGACGAGGAGCGCAGCGCTCTCACTGCAGTTTTAGGTGGAGACCTCTCGCTGCCGGCCGTAGTTGCCGCCATGGTCGGCAGCCAGAGGTAGTGGCGAGCCATGCTCTCCTTCTGCGAGCGCGACATGTTGCAGAAGGAGAGCGCCGAGCGGGATCGGGAGCAGAACGATCCCGCTCGTCGTCACCGCAGACGACGAACGAGGCGCCGGGACGCCAACTAACCCGGCGCCGCAGAGGCCACACGGGGCCGCCTTCCCTATCCTGGCGGCCCCCGAGACGTTGCGCTACACGCGTCTAAAAGCCGCGTCACGTGTGCACGTGGAGGCGGTCCTGGCGCGTCTGTTGAGCGGTATCCCGGGGCCGTCTCCAAAGTGCACAGATGGTGGCCAACGCGGGGTTTTTAGTCGGTATTTCGGTGTGCAAACTACGATAGGGACCTGACCCAGCATCACGACTCGCTGGGTCGGAAGGCGCACCGGTGAGTCCGACACACCCCCGCCCCATCGGGGGTGGGATGGTACGTAAAGGGATTTTCCCCGCGAGAAAAAAAATGCGCAAAATTACATAAAAATGATTTATAATAACTTTTATTATGACAAATATGCACCAATACAACATGTAATCTTCTTCTAAACTACGTTTATATTCATATAGCGATTAAACTAAAATCTGAGATCACTTCTGTTCTTATAATCAATAAGGCACTTTAACAACTAATATTATAACAGTCTTATTAGAATCAGCAAAAAGGTTAACGAAACATAAATTTACAGAAGGTAACTGGAAAAAGTTCTACTATTCCCTGTATAATTTGACAAATTTAACAATAAAAAAAAGTTTTAAACTGAAATGATGTGCTAGATCACATCAGATTCACAATCACAGTTGTGACAAATATAATAGTGACTATTACCTACGCTTTCTACGTGGGACCTGAATCCACATGTTCCTTGGCACTTTATCCATTTTTCACTAGCCCTACTTTCAGAATATGCGCCTGCACAAACATGACAAAAATAGTCATCTTCATCAGAGGACGATTGTAAAATCTTTCTTTTCTAGCTTCTTATGGGCTTTTCCTTTCCCTATATTATTTCGTTTTAATTCGTTTACATTTTTCTTTACCCCTTTAGCCTTCAAATGTTTTTCTTTTCTTCATGTTCTTTCCTAACTGCCTCTTTCTCAGGCGTATTTGTGTAAATAGTTGACTTTTTAGATCTAGCACCTCTTGATTTTCTTTGGACAGCTTTCGGAAAAGATCGAAAAATTTCAGGCGAAAAAGGTGGTAGCGTGCCTGAGGTTGTAGCAGCCTATTGAATCAGGACAATTTCAGGCGAAAAAGTAGTTTTGATAATGCCTGGTTTGTCGTAAATAGACATTGTCTTCCCAGGGTGACTGCGCATCCATCCGTCAAAAGCAGTATTTAAAGTTTTGAACATCTGCATAAGCATATGTATATAATCATATGTGCTAATATTAGCCTGGGCACAATTGGTCTTCCGCAGGCATTTTCTAGGCATCTGAAAGCAAAAAAAGCGAATAAGCATATGGCACAACCGTACCCATAAAATTTGTCACAACTGTACCCAAAGCACAATTTCCAAAACAAAAAATCGCTATAAACCTGCCAAACAATCTACGTAAAAAGTATTCACTCGTAGATAACTACTAACTTATAACTTATAGCAAGAAAAAATACGATACAATCTACCCTTATCCTAAAAATAGTAATTATTAAAATAAATCAATCAAAAAAACTTACTTTTGACTGTTGAAAAGCAATGTAGGCACCTGCTTATGTCAACGTCGCACGATAGCCGATGCGATACCAGGGAACGTGTTCAGAGTGGTAAGCCGCGTCTTTCTCCCCTTGCGCTCTTCCCCGAATTGTTTTTTTTTTTTTTTTTTTTTTTTTTCTCGCGGGGAAAATCCCTTTACGGACCATCCCACCCCCGAAGGGGCGAGGGTGTGTCGGACTCACCGGCGCCTTCCGAGCCCAGCGAGATGTTGTGCCGCCCGTGGATGTGGACGGGCGGCCGCTGGGTCGGGTCCCTACCACAATACGCGCCGAAATACCGACTAAAAACCCCGCGTCGGCCACCATCGGTGCACTACAGAGACGGCCCCGGGTTACCGTTGAGCGGACGCGCCAGGACCGCCTCTTGTGCACCGCCGCTTAGCGACGCGGCATGAGACGCTTGTAGCGTCACGTCTCGGGGGCCGCCAAGGTAGGGACGGCGGCCCCGCGTGGCCTCTGCGGCGCCGGGTTAGTTGTTGTCCCGGCGCCTCCTACGTCTCCTGTGGCGACGAGCGGGATCGGTCTGCTCCCGATCCCGCTCAGCGCTCTCCTTCTGCGACATGACACGTTCGCAGAAGGAGAGCATGGCTCGCCACGACCTCCGGCTGCCGACCATGGCGGCGACCACGGCCGGCAGCGAAAGGTCACTTCCGATGACCGCGACGAGAGCGCTGCGCTCCTCGTCCCAGGCTGGGCACTCCTCTAGCGTGTGCTGGGCCGTGTCCTCACGGCAGTTGCCACAATGGTGGCACACGGCGGACTCCTCCGCTCCGGCTATGCGACACAGGTACGCACCGAAGCAGCCGTGCCCGGTGAGCACCTGCGTCAGCCGGTATGTCGGCGCACCGTGGCGCCTGTCCAGCCACTGTTCGAGGACAGGTCGCACTGCCGCGACGGTCCTCGTACCAGCACTAGGGTTCTCCAGCCTGGAACGCCACTCCTCCACAGCGGACCTGCGGAGGGAGTCACTACCGTACCCTGGCACAACCGTACCCAGTCTACCCTACCATTTGTCAACAAGGCGTTATTTTTAAATAATGAACTTTTAAAGTTATTAATAATAATATACACCCAACAGGTGACTTTTGATTGTATATCATGTATGTGAATACATAGCCCTGAACCCACACTAAATTCGAGTCTTGTGACGTGGGTATCAGAAACTATGGGAGATTTTTAGGTCTCACAAACACCCAGACCCGAAACAAATACTTGTGGTTCAGAAATATTTGTCTCGTTGCGGGGATCGAACCCGCGGCCTCTCATTCCAAAGCCGGCATCTCACCAACTGCGCCACGGATACTAATATTTAAATACAAAATTATAATCAAAACCATATACTCAACTTGACAGCGGACAGCCTCCGTGGCGCAGTTGGTTAGACGCCGCCTGTGAAATGAGAGGCCGCGGGTTCGATCCCCGCACCGAGAGAAATGTTTGTGCGGCCCACAAATATTTCTTCCGAGTCTGGGTGTTTGTGAGACCGAAAAGTCTCTCGTAGTTCCTGATACCCACGACACAAGACTCGATCTTAGTGTGGGGTCAGGACTATGTATGTGACTGTTGGGTGTTATTTATTTATTTATTTATAAACTTAGGAATAAAATTCCTACAAAAGAAATTTTTTTCGATTGAATTATCGCCCTCGTAATCTTTATCTGCCATAACAAATGGTAATAAAACAAAAATAAGATAATATAATGTTCTTGGAATTACTATATTGCTTTTACATATTAAAAAATAATCTTATTTTAATCGCGACAGTCAAAATAAAAATTAAAACTAAAAAACTTGAGAGGTGTCAGAGGTCACCCGGATGGAACGAAGTTCCTTTCGATTAATTAGTGAAGGAATTGTAATAAAATTTTATTTCTTAAGTTTATATTTTTTTTTTGTTTTTAACAAATATAATGTAATATAAACTTAATCAGTAGGCTGAATTGTAGTAATAATTGGTAAATATACATAGTCAAATCTAGAGTTGATGATTGACAGCAGGGTAACAAACTAAAATTGTAAATAATAAAAGTTATAAAAATAATACCTTTCATTATTAACAAATATCATGTTATATAAACTTAATCAGTAAGCTAAATTTAAGTAATAATTGGCAAAAATACATAGTCAAATGAAGGGTTGATGATTGACAGCAGGATAACAAACTAAAATTGTAAATAATAATTTTATTAAGGAGGATCGAAAATCAATGTATTACGGTTTTATTATCTAATTTTAATTAAATGTCACCATCAAAAGAATCATTTGGGTATCACCATCATTATATTTTTTTTTCACATATTTATGCAATTTATGTTTCTTTTGTACCAATTTGATTTATGACATTTGATGAAAATTAGAAATTGTCGCAACGTTTCCCACTTAATTTTGGGCTTCAGCGTATTCTTAGTTTTTACTATAGCCTTTAACATATTAATATGTATTTAGAGTTAAATAAAATGTATGACATCATTTTCAAAAAAATAAATAAAAAACGATTGTCAAATGTTTTTCGTGCCAACTTTTCGTGAGATTTTTTTCCGACTAGCCCCCTTTCACACCGCGCGATAAGGAACTTCGTTCCAATCGTTCCAAAAATAATCTTATTTTAATCGCGACAATCAAAATAAAAATTAATATTGAAATAAAACTATTATTTACGGATTTATCGCGAACTTAGTTTAATTTTTTACATTTTTGACTTCCCGACGTTTCGATTACTTTACAGCTTTCGTGGTCACGGGGCGGAAACGTCGGGAAGTCAAAAATGTAAAAAATTAAACTAAATTCGCGATAAAATCCGTAAATAATAGTTTTATTTCAATGTGTAACATTCGCGTAAATCTAAGAAACCGTTATAAAAATTAATACTTCAATAACAGACGAGAAAATAACAAAAATTATATATATAGCTCTATGTCAGCTGAGTTATATGGAGAAACTGAGGAGCTAACACTACGTAAGTTATACATCATAACAACTATTTAAAATTTCACAAATGCTCGCTTGATAATAAAATCGTGACTAAACGTTCGCAGAGAATGTATAAATGGAGCAAACCTACTTGTAGAAGAAGTTTTGGTAATCAATCTTACCTCCAGATGGGCCCGCTTCTACACACAAAATAAAATTACCAATTGAATACATTATATTTGACTACTCTACTGCAAAAATACTTTAATGGCTCGCAGATCTAAGCTATTTGGATACTGAAAACCTAATTAAAATTATTTGATAACCACCACAGCATCAACTCTCCCTAAGTCACACACGCACACACACACGGACACGCACACACATGGGGAATCCTAATGTGGGGTCTAGTGCTTTGTATCTATATCTTTGTACTTTTTGTTCAAAACAAAACAATAAACTTATTAGTATTATTATCTCGACGACCATATACAACCGAGCTTAAAAAAATAACCCAACCGACGCCCAATTTTATTATTTTTGGCAAATACCCAATTGCATTATGCATAATAAAATTTAATAAAGCACATAGCTACCACAGGAATCCAATAAAAGTGCTCACATACCGAGCTAAAATATCGTCATTAAATACAAATACTAGTGGTAGATCTTCTTAAGCGAGAAACGACAGTGTAAATGCACTGAAAAAAGCAAAATGAAAATAAATTATTCAATCCACATCAAAAATCCGCTAAGATGTTCTTAATCATGTAGATTCAGTCATTTTTTATCTACCACCCGGTTCGGAAAGCGGTTTTCACTAGAGAAGAACGGGCAAGAAACTCTAGTGTTGCTCTTTTCAAAACCAGTTTACAATTTAGTGATTATTACAAAAGCGGTTTAAATCAGAGCAGTTCGTTAATAATTTATTATAACATTTTAAATACACACATGTTTACATTATGTTTAATACGGCTGAGTGAAGGGAAATCGAACGAACGAAGAATCAATATACCTTCACATACTACATCCTATTACGTCAATTTGAAACGCATAAATTGTTGTGATCGGAACAAGTCTGGCGTAACGCGGACCACTCGCACTAACTAGAGAACAATCATCGAATTGATTGAAAAACCCTTCGCAGTTAATAGAACCAATTTACGACACTTGACCACATACGCAGCTATTTATAAATGTATCGAAGTTATTGAACTTCACTCACTACATTGGAAATAAATAATAGTTTCCGACGCCTATACACTGCCTGACTACCTCGGTGGCGTAGTTATACTAAGGTATGGTTACAAAGCTTAGATCTCGGGTTCCAGTCCCGGGTTAGGCAATGTGATATTGGATATGACCACATCACATCGTGGGACGGAACATACATGCCGAAACATAGATGTCCTGGCACCTCTGCCTACCCCTTCTGGGAAAAACGCAGTGTGTTTATGTATGTATGTCAATTATACATTAAAGAAAATATTTAGCCATGACAAAGAGAAAAAATATATTAATAAATAAATACACTAATTTAATTAGGTGACAAAAATGTTTTCCGCGTACCCTTTATTAGTCTAGGTGACGATAGGATTAGCGCAATAGACGATAAAAATGATTCACATGATTGATAAGTGTTATTAAATAATGATTTGATGAGTGATAATATAGTAAACATTGATAATAGTGGATGACGTACAGATAACATAATCAAGAATAATAAATTATACAACAGTCACATACACAGACATGACCCCAAGTCTTCTGACGTGGATATCAGATAGTATGAACGACTTTTCCGTCACAAGTCGAGATTCAAAACATATACTTGTAGATAATATAAACATGGTATCTTTGTAGATATTGAATACACAGTATTCCTTCTGCGGTCAACATGCGCCAGTGAATCTACCGTAATTAATATTATAATTTACTCAAATATGAGTGTTTGCTAAGGCTATCTGTATAGGTACCACCGCAATGTCTATTTTTCCTACCTAATAGCAGTGTTAATGCACTGTTGTGTTCCGGACTGAAGGACATTGTAGCCAGAGTAACTACTTGACATATTGAGACTTTAACATCGCATGTCTCAGGACGGCCATAGATTGGCAGAATGCCAAGCATTGCTTTTTTTATCATAGTGTCGTTTGGTTTTGTTACTGTCCATGCGCGGTTTCGCTTACCATCAGGCAAATGGCAAGCTCGTTTTTCTATTCATTCATTAATCCATTTAAAAATATTACATTGCGAAATGCACCATGAAGCTTCGTAAAAAAAATATAATTGATTCGATAAATTGCCCGTTTTTCTCTTTTAATTTTGGTACCGAAATCAATTGAACAGTGTGAGGTGGGGGGCCGCTCAATCGCCAACTTATCGTTTAGAGTGTGGAGTAAGGCAGGGTGGACTTACCTCTCCTCGGCTGTTCAATTTGTATGTGAATGATTTAATAATTAGACTCAATAATAAAAATGTTGGTTTTCGAATTGATGGAATAATTGTCAATAACCTCAGCTATGCGGATGATATGGTGTTACTTGGTCCAACAGCCGGTTCAATAAGGGAACTTTTAGAAGAGTGTCAAGAGTATGCTTCAAATCACGGTTTGGTGTATAATTGTAAAAAGAGCCAGTACATGGTATTCAAGGCCCCTAATGGACAAATACACTACGATCCAAAAATCACTCTCAATGGTATGCCGTTGCAAAGAGTTATCTTTAAATATTTGGGGCACCTTGTCGATGAGAACCTTAATGATGATTTAGACATTGAGCGAGAACGCAGAGCTCTAGCTGTTAGGGGTAATATGTTGGCCCGCAGATTCGCTCGATGTAGTAAAGAGGCTAAAATAATATTATTTAAAGCTTATTGTCAAAGCTTCTACACTGCGGGTTTGTGGATCAACTACACCAAAAAGACTGAATAAATTTCGTGTACAATACAACAACATTTTCAGGATGCTCTTGGGATTTCCGCGTTTTTGTAGTGCATCTTGCATGTTTGCACAGCAGCGGACTGACGATTTTTACGCCATTATTAGAAAAAAGACTGCGTCACTAATGCTTGGTATGCGCGGGAGTCCAAATAGCATTATGCAAATGTTTACAGTGGTAGAACAAAAAATGACTGAATCTAAATCTAAATGATCGACTGAATCTAAAAGATGTTGTTCATTTAAATAAATTTAAAAAATTATAATAATTTCATTTCATTTTATTTAATCCCAATTATTTTACATACAATTCAAGAATAACTAACTCAACAGGATGCATAAAAATTGATTCTACTTTTATTTTATTGTTTTCAGCTCTGTTGATTTTATGTTAAAAATATCTAGATGCGTAGTATTTTTGCCCAATGTTATTGCATTATTCATCCCGCTTGAGATGGTATGGTCACGTCCCACGGTGGGCTGAAAATCGCGTTTCATAGACATTCAAATTTTTTTTCCAATTTGACGGGTTTTTTAATTGGAATCTATTAAAACATGCTAGTTCATGATATCTTTTAAGTATGAAGACATAAATCACAGGAAAAGGTACACTTTCGATTTTTTTTCAAAAATGTTGTATGGAGAAAACCATAAAATTAGCTATATCTCGGCTGGCACAGGAATGGCCGTTATTTCCTCTCGCATGATTTTTGCTTTATTTTTTTGCAATTTTTTGATGTATCACACCACAGGGGGCAAAGCGCGGCTTTTGAGAAAAAAAATGATATTAAAAAAAAAAAACCGTTGACTTCAATCTTGGTTGGCAAATTTGAACCACATGTCTCTAAAAATAATAAATAGCGGTCACAAAACAACTTTATTGCTGGTTAACCCTCCCAATTTCACAATAATAAATAATACGCGGCTTATATCAAAGAATTTTTTTTTACCTGACTTGTTTATTACATGACACACAAATCGGTCTTGGATACTCGAACTTTTCCAAACAATGGATAAATTTTCACCTGCAAGTACTTACCTATTGTTTTGTTCCTAATTCACTTATTTAAGACCCAATAAATAAAAAAAGGCAGCTGCGTAATTATGATGGGTCATTATAATGGCACAGGTGCCTAATGATTTTGTTATTTATTTAAGAAGTATAAATAGACATTTGTTTGCTGTAATTTTTCAGTTTACCTCGATTTGTGCTTGTGTAAACATTGATTATAAACACGGAAATGGAAAGTTTAGCAACTTACTTAGACTTGTTTATGATTTTGAAAAACACGGGTAAGTACAGTGACTTCCTTTCATTATACATAACAATGTCGTTTCATGTTTGAATTTAAATCTTTCAGATGAAGACAGTCTTACGTTGAAATTATACTGTAGAAGATTTACTCATACCCTTGTGAAAAAATGGAAGCGATCTCATCGAAAATTAGAAGATTTTTTGAAAGATTATGGACTGGCTTCAGTGTGATATCGATTGGCCAAGTTGCATTGCAGAACCGAAGGCATCAGATGTTGGGACATCCGAATCTCATATCACCCTCGAAAGTCCAGTCCCTTCCACATCTTCGTCCGGTGCACCACACACAAGTAAGAAGCGTTTGCCACGAAAACTATTTCAAGATTTAGAAATGAAGCAAAAGAAGAGAAGGACTGAAAGTCAAATAGAATGTGAGTCCAGTGAATTTGCATACGCTACTGTGCGAAAAATGAGGCAAGACGGTTTGGACAGTATAGCTGCTGCTATTGAGTATATGATAAAACATCCAGAAGCTGCTGATAAGTTTAACGCAATTATCAAAAAATCATGCCCCAAGCCAGTTTTTACACCGGAGAAAGCACTTGGTCTATATTTATCATTAAAGTTGTCTAAGTGGCAATATATAACATTAAGGGAAACAGCAATTCGGGAAGGTGCGATGGAATTGTACCCATCATACTATAAGATTCAGCAAGCTAAATCTCAGTGTTATCCTGACAAGGAGACAATTACAGTTACAGATACAACAGCCAAAATTTCCCTTCAGGCTCTTCTAGATTTAACAGTTAAAAGGATTTTGAAAAATGTACCTGTATGTGGCGATAGAAACGAAATTATTTTAATGTCCAAGTGGGGTTTTGATGGTGCATCGAACCAGAGCAGGTATAAACAGAAAATAGAAGACGAATATAATGATTCCAGTGTTTTCATGACCTCGTTAGTTCCATTAAAGCTGACCGATGGTAACGAAGTCGTATGGCAAAATCCAAAGCCCTGTTCAGCACATTTTTGTCGTCCAGTGCAGTTTAGTTTTGTTAAAAAAAATAGACTTGTGGTTACTGAACATTTGAAGGAAATTGAAGACCAGATCAATTTGCTAACAACTACAGACTATAACGAAATAAAAATTTGTCATAAATTAATGATGACTATGATAGATGGCAAAGTTTGTACTTACATTACTGATGCCCGATCTAGTGCTACGTGCTATATGTGCTTAGCAAAGCCGTCAGATATGAATAATTTAAATGAAGTTATAAAAAGGCCTGTCTCTGAACACCTCTTGAAATTCGGATTGTCTCCTTTACACGCCCGCATTAAATACATGGAATGTCTTTTGCACATTGCATACAGGCAAGACCTGAAGAAATGGGCCGTGAAAGGAGAGGAAAAATTGGCACTTGAGTCGCGGAAAAAACAAATACAAGATGGATTTAAAGAAGAGCTTAACTTATTGATAGATGTAGTAGAACAAGGATCTGGAACTACGAATGATGGAAATACAGCCAGGAAGTTCTTTGAAAACCCGAGAAAAACCGCAAATATCACAGGTCTGGACGAAGAATTGATCCATAGATTCGCTGTTCTTTTACAAGCCATTACATGTGAAGAGTATATCAATACGCATAAATTCAAAGAGTATTCCATGGATAAAGCAAAACGGTATGTAGAATTCTACAGTTGGTACTACATGCCTTCTACTGTCCATAAGTTATTGGTACATGGTTCGGATATCATTGCCAATAACGCAATAGTACCAATTGGTAGTTTATCAGAAGAAGCATCAGAGGCTCGTAATAAGGATTTTCGAAGATTTAGAGAGCACCATTCCCGAATTTTGTTAGTAGATAACAATGAGAAAAGTTCCTTTTTTTATTTATTGGGTCTTAAATAAGTGAATTAGGAACAAAACAATAGGTAAGTACTTGCAGGTGAAAATTTATCCATTGTTTGGAAAAGTTCGAGTATCCAAGACTGATTTGTGAGTCATAAACAAGTCAGGTAAAAAAAAAAATCTTTGATATAAGCCGCGTATTATTTATTATTGTGAAATTGGGAGGGTTAACCAGCAATAACGTTGTTTTGTGACCGCTATTTATTATTTTTAGAGACATGTGGTTCAAATTTGCCAACCAAAATTGAAGGCAACGGAAATAATATATTTTTTTTATATGATTTTTTTTCTCAAAAGCCGCGCTTTGCCCCCTGTGGTGTGATACATCAAAAAATTGCAAAAAAATAGAGCAAAAATCATGCGAGAGGAAATAACGGCCATTCCTGTGCCAGCCGAGATATAGCTTATTTTATGGTTTTCTCCATACAACATTTTTGAAAAAAAATCGAAAGTGTACCTTTTCCTGTGATTTATGTCTTCATACTTAAAAGGTATCATGAACAAGCATGTTTTAATAGATTCCAATAAAAAAACCCGTCAAATTGGAAAAAAAAATTTGAATGTCTATGAAACGCGATTTTCAGCCCACCGTGCGTCCTAAGGAAACCGCAGGAGTACGTCGGTAATGTGTGCCTGAGCCTCAATATTCCCGGACCTCGACCGCGGGAACCCAAAAACCTAAGAAGCGCTGGCTCGATGTCGTTAAGGAAGATATGAGGGTCAATGGCCTTACTATTGAGGATGCCGAAGAACAGGCGAAATGGAGGAGAATTTGCCGGAAGGCGGACCCTGGCACCGGCCGGGATAACGCCAGGTAGAAGAAGAAGAAGAAGTTATTGCATTGTTCTCTTGTTCGCATTGCCCACATATAATAACATATACGAAGTTGAAGGTTACGCTAAATTTTAACTAATTTATTAGTTTTGAAATCTCTTCATGTGTTCATTATATTATTATTTATAATGTTCTATAGTAATTTATTTACTGTCGACTAGAATCAATTTAACATAGACTTATTACTTACTTAGTGCGTTTAAATTCGTGGAGAGTCATAAGTTCAGTGTTTTATTTATTTAATGCATCTGACTAAAAACTGCAATTCTTTAGGTCTTGAGTTCCATTACCAATTAGAACAATTCATTGTGTATAATTATATCGATTTATTCTAAGAACATTGGATGGATTACTGACTTATGAATGTAATATTTACTGTAAATCAAATAAATAAATTGTTTAACTAATTCCCACTATTCATAGTCAACTGTCCATAAACCAATACTTTGCATACTCAAAAGAGATCGTATGCTTCCATATTAAGATACCTGGTCACGTTTTCCCGTAGCTAAAAGGCCATTTCTATTCGCGACAAACTATAATCATATGAAGGAAATTCCTTGCGCGACATGTAACCATTGCAACTTGCATCGCACATTCTGGTGCAGTATTAGCTATGCTTAGTTGAAATATTTTTTTACACGATCATATAAATAACAATCATGGTGATAATGATGATGAAATTTAATCAAAAATTAAAACATATCAGCATGCAGCCTTTTATCAGCATTATTATATCGCATGGAGTATAAACAACTTAATTTTTAGATACATGTATTATATCATATACATGTATCAAAAAATTAAGTTATATCACGCCTTTTGCCCGAAAGGGAAGACAGATTTGCAACCAGGACACCACGTTTCGCCTCGTAATATTCGTCCTACGATGTGATAAGGGGCGAACGTTACACTATGAATACTTCGCATTTTCTTATAATCACAGGCTCTTTAGCTATATTATTACATGTTTCTTGATATTAGGTATCATTAGATCCTAAATTAGTGGTTACTTGTGCCACAAAGTGGACTAATTATAGCTAAACTAATGAATAAAGGCACAGTTATAATTATTTAACAATCATTATTTGCAGTAATAATTTACTAATATTGTTAAACTGTGTTATTGTTAAGCGTGTAATTATTTTACCTTAGAACACCCTAGACGCTAGTTTAATGAAGTAAGAGGAAGCCAATAACTGAGTTATGCTGGAAAATTGACAGGGTTTCATACTTCGATTGCTTATAGTAAGAGCTTCCTGATAAACTATTAATTGAGAATCTATGGACACGTTCGTCCGGGGTGGTATCAATTTTTAACAGGAGACCAAAGTGAAGTGGGTTTCGTTTGATAAGTGAGATTTTCGGATACCTAATACCTCTTTCCTCTTCCCCACACTTTAAAATCATTTTGACAGCCTCTGTTGGGCAGTTGTTTGGACACCGAACGAGAGGCCAGGGTTCGGTCCCCCTACCGAAACAAATATTTGTGAAAAACAGAGCGTTTGGTTCGGGTCTCGGTGCGTGTGAGACCCAAAATAATACTCGTAGCTTCTGATACCCACGACACAGGACTCGATCTTAGTGTGGGGTGAGGTCTATATATGTGACTATTGGGTGTAGTTGTATTTCCCGCAGGTGAATAATGTGAATCGTGACGGTACTATTCTTTCAATCAGGTGATTGTATTCAGATTATCATACCAATATAAAACAGTGCAATTATCTTACTGATGTAATCGCAATACAAAAAATACACCCTGAAGACCTTTCGAAGTATTGTAGCAGTCATGAATCCTGCGAATTTATACGGGTAAATTCGTAACTGAGAAACTCTAGTTTGGAAACATAATTTACGCTCAATTAAGTTACTTCTTACAGGGCTTAGAAAGGCAACCATTCGTGAAATCATAAGTAAATCTGCAGATATGGAAATCATGCGCTGACCCCGAGTAAGTGGCACAAGGGCGAGAATACAGTAAACATAGCATTGAAAACCTCATTCTCATTAGTCTTATTTGGTATTTTCCTTGTGTTTTAGACATTGCCTAGTATATCTATTGCACCTCATTTCATAATAACTAAAAATCATTGTAGTTTTTTCGTTACTAAGTGTAAAATGGCCATATCATTGCAGTTTATTTGTGACCATAATGTAAAGATAATGATGCTGGCGATAATTTTCAATACCATAAAACAATTCCGCCTCAGGAAATTCACTAAGTGACACGGGTGTTGTCCTGTTTTAATTCTATAAACCGCTTGTGCTGTTGATGGCTTCTCATTTAATATCATTGCATAATTTCCATTGGCATGATGCTTCTGTGTTTTTAGTGCTGCAATAACGATGATAAGACCGAACTTGATGTTGTTAGTCAGATTCATCATTCTAACTATCATTGCCAAATTTCATCTTCATATTATTAAAGTATTTAAACCAGGAAATCCCTCGTACGCCAAAGGCTATCTGGGTTGGTACCATCACTTTGTCTATTTCTGTCGCTTAATAGCAGTGTAACTTATTACACAACGTTTCGGTTTCAAGAATATTGTAGCCACTGAGATCATTAAATATTCAGAGACTTGACAACTAAAGTGTCCGGTTGATGAGCGTAGTTTAATACCAAGCAGTGTTTAATAAATTCTGAGTGGTATTGCTTATGTTTCTGAGTAGTCATGACGCTTTACCAGACAAAATACAAATTAAAGTAAGCAACAGAGATTAATCCTAGTCATGTCTTGATATAATGTCTTGTCTTGTTATCACGTTTAAATTCTATATTTTTTTTCCGTTATATTCTTTTTCCTTATACCGTGATACGCATTTCTTCCGTGCTTCCGTTCATTCCAGTCCATCTTAAGGTTGTCTGGAAGAAATAGCTGATAGCGATAAGACCGCCGTTTGTTACACATACATAAGCGCTTTGTTTTAATATGTTTGTTAAGTTGTGTGGTGTAAAATAAAGTATTTATAAATAAATAAATAAATGAGTCCCGCTGTGGTTGAAGCCAGCTTTAATCGTGAAAATCTGCCAGCATCAGTTTGAATTCATGTAGTAAATTCAGAATGATACTCTGCAATCATGCTCGATGAATTTTTAATTAAGTAGCCCCTTTCAATTCGCGTCCTTCCAGAAGGTCAACTTTGATTGCTTCGGTGTGTCATCGCGAGGTTTAATTCATGCTTCGACGTTTTCTTTACTACTGAATTATTTTAATGTCAGATCATAGTTTTATTTCTTGTTAGGTTCTCGAAATAGGCTCTCAGTTTCATTTTCTATACTGTATCAGCCCATATTTGTCCCACCGGAAGGCACGGGCCTTCTCTACAATCGAGAGTACGATGGTGACTGGTTAGGCCATTAAGAGCGTTTATACCTTCCGCGTGCTTTTTGGCTTAAAAACAGGACTTTTCAAACGAGTTAATAGCCACTAATAAACAAATTAAAGGTAAAATAATTAATACTAATTTTAGAAAAGGTTGAAATCTAGGGATTTTGGTGGAGAACATTATAGATTGATAGATAATTTGTGAATACTATAAGGATGAACATAGGTTTCGTTATTTAGGCTTCAAATGGCAATTTAGAAGCTTAAGATATCCGAAATCACTAAATATAAGATAAAAATAAAAATATTATCAGACTAATAAGACCCTTATAGAGGGATTTTGCTGAGAAAAATAATCGTTTTGTGTTTAGTTACTGAAAAATAAAAATTTAAACAATGTGAAATTATTCCAAAACTCTCCCCAATAACATTTTTTTTTTCACCAACTTATCATTCATAATTTTGTATAGTAATTAAATACTTTAATAGAAAAACACCTTATCAATAAATTAACATTTTTATATTTCAACAAAATTTGTTTTCATGTTTTCTACAAATATTTTAAAAACCACTATAAACACGCTGTCCGACCTGCCTCAAATCAGACCGCCGCAAGGCTTTCTAGAGGGAGGACGTATCGCTCGTCGCCCCGGCCTGGCTGCTGTCGATTTTTGCCGTGCGTAGTAAAAATAGCCACGCGTGTACTGCGATTGCCACATCTTAGTACTTTGGTAGTAAAATATTTTTTTTTCTACTAGCTGTGCCCGCGACTTCGTCTGCGTGGAATTTAACAAAAATCTTATTAGTTTTTTTTTTGTTTTTGCATTTTTATTTTAATTATCAACCTTTGTAACGAAACCATACCGCGATCTAATTCTACGGTGGCGCCATCTCTTAGCGAACGGCGGTAAACTCCCGTTACACATTTATTTTCAGTTTTTTGTATTAGCTTTATGAAAAAATTTCTTTACATACAATATTTTATAAATGTGATATTGATTCGTTGGTGGGAGAAGTGGTGGGAGGCGCCCGACGTGACGGCCTAGTGGTGACATGCGCGTGAGCTGCGTGTGGGCATTGTAACATTAATTATTTTTTTTTTAAATCCCGTCAAAATCGGTCCAGCCATTTCAGAGATTAGCCGGAATAAACAGACAGACAGACAAAAAAAATTAAATATCATTTTCGGCACAGGTATCGTGTATATAACGATATTTAGTTGGACATTTTTTTTTATTTTCACTTTTAAAACAGACACTTCAATTTTATTTATATGTATAGATTACCTACAATGATTTTTTAGTGAGTATAATAATAATACATTGCGACATATATAATTCCGAGGCTAGATTATGTTATGTACTGTAATATAAAATTAAATATATTTCGTAATTGTAATGGGTTGTATGGACCATAACGCTATTCATGTGTTCGAACAAGGGCGTATTTGTTCGAACACTAAATGATTAATAAAACGTCCGTAGTGTCTACTGATTGAACACTGATTGGAATGCAACTTAACAACTGAAAATATGATTAGTACTAAAAATTGTATTGTTAATAACTTGTACAGTAATATTTGTCTACTTATAATGCAAATAAAATATTTTTAGTATATCATGTTACAGTTACATTTCAATTGAATATTTGAAGCGCACGCATCAAAGTTGGTTGATCTGACTTTACAGGGAGCCGACGCGGTAGCTCTACGCACACAGCTTTGGTCGCATAAGTGTGCGTGAAATTAACGAAGAAATACCTATAGTTGACTTTGCACGTAAGGTGTAAACGCACTTAAATCCATCACGCTGGCCTTATTATGCAGGTTGGCGGACTTTACTCACCATAGATATTCTTGTAAATTGCTAAATAATCGCTGGTTTCTTCACGATATTTTCCTTCGCCGTTTTTATGTGTGGTGATTGACAATCAATTAATTACATTTATAGCAATGCCATCGTTACTTATAAAAATAAAAATATAATTTCATCCGTTTATTGGTCATTAGAATAATTTATGTATTTGTGCGTTACATTTCATTAACACAATATTAATACAATATGATTTCCAAAAATTTTTGTTCTTCTATGGTCATACAAGTATCTCCCTATTAAAAACGGTGCGTTTATATTATACAACGATTTTTTATTTTCTATGTTCCTTTCCCAAGAAAATCCATGGAAATTATCAACAGTCCAACACTTTCCATTGCCGCTGATTTTATAACTTATGTGTTTATTTTGTAGGTATAATTATAAAGGTCCCAAGTCTATGTCATTTACAATCATGTCAGTAAACAATGATAGGTAATTACATTGGAACTCGCTGTAATGATCTTGTGTTTTGAAAAACTACCATACTTATGGTAATTTAGCTTGCATGCGACATCAAATGAAACCAACACCAAAACGCAAAATAGTACAAGTAATGATTTTTGTAATTACTGCCACTAACTTTTGTATATAAAAAAATGCCTAAATTTTTTCGATGTTAATTTACCTATTGATAGCATTTTGAGTCGCTGTTTTATTACACGATATTAAGAATATTTTTTTCTAGTATAATGACATCCGTTTTGGGTTAGTTTAAGTTGGCTGTCTGATCGTAAAATCACGGTTAAACTGGGCAGAACAAAATATATTGAAATAAAACATAAAGGACATTGTTCCGGCTCCATACATGTTCTGCCTAAGAACCGTTCGAATCGAAAGTGACTAATATAAACTCTTAAAATTATATGGAATCCTATGAAATAAGTTTTCACGAACGGACACTTCAGAAAACTAAAATAATTACGAAAAAAGTCAATATTTTGAGGTTATAAATAAAAAATAACCAAGCTTGCGTGAAATATTAGAGTAGTAATATCAAAGTAATATTAACAATACTATGTATAGCTATATGTGTTCTCTTCTAGAACTAGGAAAGGACTACTCTACTAGATACTAGGAAAAGAGATAGTACCTAGTCAAGTTTAAGATAATTCTTTGACAATTATCATTTTACAAAGTTGCATTTTCTATCTGTCCCTATGAATGCTTAGATCTTTAAAACTACGCAACGGATTTGGGTGCGATTTTTGTTAATAGATACAACTAAATTCGATCACAGACAGAGCAACATCCGAAAATGCCTATGGAAAATCCAGTCCTTTACACACAGTCGAGTCTACTAAGTACGCAATCTAATCGGAGTCCGTAATCAAGCCAAAGTTGTTAGAATAAAACCATGAAACGCATAGAAAATCACAAAAGAAACGATAGTCGCCACAGACCAATTAGAAAATAGTCGCAAAGCAATCAAAAATTGAATGGTATGAAGTACACCAGTGTTGCCAATTACGAAAACTAGAATACTCGAATGCCAAGCTAGAAATTAGCGATTTCGCTCAAAAAAATATAGAATACTAGTTTTTTTCTAGCTAGTCAATTTAGGTATTTAAATGAATAAAGTGTTATCAACTAATTTTAATAACCGACTTCAAAAAGGAGGAGGTTCTCAATTCGATCCGTATTTACCGAAATCGCGAAAACTTCCGAAACTGGCAGCACTGGCTGACGGAAAACATTTTAAACGGCATCAATAATTGTGACCCAACTTTTTATTTGGAATTTATTTATTTGAAGTGTCCGTGGAATATTAAAATATGTTTCAAACAATATAAAAATAAATGAAAATTATAGTATAATTTATATTCACTTCGGTTCTTAGGCCAAAATTGAACAATGTCCTTTACACTTTTACGCCCAATTGCACAAACTAACCCGTTGTCCATAATTTTAACTTTGAAAATGTCATCGCCATACATTTGAGATACCCTACATTTTATTTGACATCGCTAAGGTATGGGACGTGCGTGGTGGCCTGTAAGTGCGTGGTGGCCTGTAAGTGCGTGGTGGCCTGTAAGTGCGTGGTGGCCTGTGAGTGCGTGGTGGCCTGTTGGTAAACGGACAAGACGCGACTGCCAACATGTTCACGGTGGTTGCGGGTTCGAATCCCAGGGCACACCTCTGACTTTTCGGAGTCATGTGTGTATTGATAGTCAATCACTACGCACTAAAACGGTGAAGGAAAACATCGTGAGGAAACCTGCATACCATAGCGATTTATAAAAATTCTATGGTATGTAAGTCCGCCAACCCGCACTAGGCCAGCGTGATGGACTATATGGCCTAACCACTCTCAATCGTACTTTCGATTGTAGAGGAGGCCCGTGCCCTGCAGTGGGACGCATATGGGCTGATACAGACAATGTATGGGACAGACATTTTAGAAGTCAAAGTTATGGTCAAAGTTAGTTTGTACAATTGGGCCTAAAAGTGTCAAATTATATTTTATTAAATATATTTTTGAGAATCTGTGGCCGTTCATGATTACAAAACAATATTTGTAATATATATTTATAATATTTAATACTATAATTCATCCTAAATAACATTAACATTCACTGAAATATAATCACAAAATATCCAAGCAATTAATTAATTTAATAAATCTCACTTGTACACTATCACTTATCCTTGCACTAAATGTACTTGAGTGCTGTCTCATATGAATATAGTTAAGACAAGCAAACCCACATTCCGAGGTATCCAAGGACGGCAGTTCATCGACCTTACTTTTACCAGTCAACTTTAAGTTTGAACTTAACGTGCTTAGATTACCCTTCAAATACGCCTGTTTAACCATACTTCCCTTTATATTTTGTATTTCATGTGGAGAAATGATAGGAAATTCTAATATTTATAACAAGTGAATCAAATACTGATTTACCAAATATCAGTGGCATTGATGCTGCAAATATTTGAATTACGCCGAAAATAGTTCGCATTGGAGTGCTATTAGAGGCATCTGTTTATGAGTGAATTAATACTGGCTGTTCGAAATTATTAATTATGAAAATTCAATTCATATATCAGCGTATATACGTCTCAATGCAGTGTACGAGCCACCTCTACAATAGAGATTATGATAGGGGTTAGGCCATATAGGTAATCACTGTGCCCTAGTGCGGGTTGATGGACTTTACATACCATAGAAATTACAAATCGCTATTACATGCAGGTTTCCTCCCAATGTTTTGCTTAACCGGTATAGTGTGTGGTGATTGATTATGAATACACACATGACTCTAAAAATCCAGAATTAAACCCAGGGATTTGACCCCACAACCTTTATGAACATGTTAGCAGCCGCGTCTAGTCCTTTTACCAATAGGCCGGCCACCAAGCACGCAAACTTCAATTTATATTTCTAAAATAAATTACTAAATATATTATATTATGTATGATCCTCAAACTCAGTCCTCGACGAAACGTTATAAATACAATTCCAGAATATTTTTTCAAAGCAATGTAAATGTATGTAGTCGATAGCGTTCGTAACACTGACCTATGTCTCGAAGCATAAAGACCGATAGCACTATATGGACGCCAGAATAAAGTGGGACTAGGCTGCCTATGTTTGTCGCATATCAAATTTTAATAGTGTAGTCACAAAATACATACAACGTCTATAATAATTATTAGACATGAAGCAGACCAATATTTTGTAGATGGGTTAAGACTGATATCTAAGATAAGAAGAATAAGAGAATTAGTATCGATCGCATAGGAAATTTTTAGTTATAATTACCAAATAGACGATAATTCCAGATAAGGCAGACCAATATTTTGTCTATGGGTTAAATCTGATACCTTTAAAGATAATTTGTGTCGATCTCTTGATACAAGGAGACTGTAATAAAAAATTGGGATGCCACTGATCTGCTTTGCTATTGATGAATAATAAAAAATATTCAGTTAAACTTTGCAAATGATATTATTGTGAATGTTACCTCAAATTTATTTTTTTGCATATTTAAATATAATAAAATTATATAAAAAATAGTTTTATTTGTCTTTTTATTACAACTTTGAAGTCGGTTAAATTTTTTAAATGTTTTTTTTTTTTCATTTTTCTGGTGCTAATATCATCTACTAGATAATAATAAAAGGTTTCATGGTTATGCAGTTTTGCTACTCGTAAAACAAACCTTTAAGAAAAGCGTTGGAACATAATAATATAAAGCGTGTAAAAAGTTATATCCATTTCAATATCAAATCTTCGCGGGTAAGAAATATTACGATGTTAGTGGCATATTTACTGTGTTTTTTAATCATATTGAGCTTACAATGGAAAGAGTCTTTCGCGGACGAATATATAAAAACTGGTACTTCAACAAAAATTTACAATTAATATTATGTATGTGACTGTTGGGTGTTATATATATATAAAAATTTACAATTAATAGGTAACCTTAGACAACATGTTTATTAAAAAAAAAAATTTTTGTTACAGGAATATTGCCGGACAGAACAAATCGAATAGAAGACATTTATTTAAGGTTTTATAATGGGTAAGTACATATTTTTTTCTATACACAATGACTATGTATCGTTTAGATTAAAAGATCTAAGAGTTGCCTTTAAAATGTTGTTTAACTGACGCGATTGCTTTTAATACCTATATTTACGAGTATCAATGTATATATTTTTACCAATATTTAAAGCCTGATACTTTTTTCGATGTCTTAATTTCAAGGTACAACGAGTAGGATTAGGTTCCATCTTCACAGCAAAATAAATATCGTTTTCATGAATAGTATAAAATGAAGACGCTTCCGGTTTCTGTGCACTTAGATCTTTTAAACTATTCAACGGATATATATGTAGTTTTCAGCAATAAATAAAATTATTCTAGAAGAAGGCTTATGTGGATAATGCGTATGCATTCATATGTATATATTATAGTACAGAAAAGGAGACAAAATCTAAGATTTGTACAATGATGTCGTAAAAAAACGCCGCGCTGGCTGAACCTTATGAGATAGATCAAATTAATGAAGTAAGAACTTTTGTATCGTCAAAGTATCGGTAAAAAAATTCCACATCCGATAAATAACATCTATCTGGTGTGAAGTGGAATCAAAAAATATCTGCACCCAGACGAAGCTACGACAGGCTGCTAATTGTATAAAAACGGCATGAAACTCAATGTCATTAAAATAAGCATATAGTAAAATTTACGTAATATGGTAAAAAACATAGTAATTATATCTTGCACTCAGAAATGACGTAAAAGCTTAGTCAACTTCAGATCTTCGATATACGATTCTGACAAATTCATTACTAGTAATTGAATTGCCTCTTTAAGTTATTATTAGTCGATAGTATCTAATGTACACAGTTACAGCCGTTCTGAAGTGTATTTGACCTTTATTTCTGTAAATTGTAAGCCTAAAATTAAATAACGTTAAGGGATATACTTATAATCATAACATCGGCTCAAATAGAGTACATCAAGACTGCTACCGAAAATGAAGCCGAGTGGTAATTTCATCGTATCATCGTATCAGCCCATATGCAGGCCACGGGCCTACTCTACAATCGAACGTACGATTGAGAGTAGTAAGGCCATATAGTCCACCACGCTGGCCTAGTGCGGGTTGGCGGACTTACATACCATAGAAAGTCTTATAAATCGCTATGGTACGCAGGTTTCCTCAAGATGTTTTCCTTCACCGTTTTAGTGCGTGGTGATTATCTGTCAATACACACATGACTCCGAAAAGTAAGAGGTGTGCCCTGGGATTTGAACCCGCGACCACCGTGAACATGTGTAATAAGTGGTAATTTGAATGACTTAAAAACAATACAACTAAATGGAACGCCAAGCATTGCTTTGTAAATCATGGTGATGTTTGGTTGTGCTTCTGTCTGGGGATACTGTGATGATTTGCTACTATGAGCGGTTGTATCGCTTACGATCTGGCGATTGGCACGCTCGTCTCGCCATACACAAAATATAAACGTATAATTCCTACAATTATTACCAATAATATTAGTTACAAATGAAATAGAGCATAATGTAGTATTTATTACAGTCGAGTCTAGTGACAACAAACTGAGCGTAAGCAATGAACTGTGATTTCTTCGCAAATTAACTTTAATGAGTTTTTCATTCAGGAAATACAATCTGGGATTTGATTGGCATGCGCCTTGGTGACATTTTAGTTATCTGTTAGACTATAGATTTTTTTGTTTCCTCTTTGAAATGGTCGAGGCAATGTATGCTTAAACTGTACTTATATCTGCTTAAGGCCTTAGACGGCACGCTGCAGGGCAGTGGCCTCTTTTACAATCGTGAGAATAATTGAGGAAGGGTTAGGACAGAATTATATATTTATATACAGGGTATATCAAGACTGCTACTGAAAACGAAGCCGGGTGGTAGATTTAGTGTTTTTAGATACAATGAAAATAATTTTTGTGTAAAAAATTGTGACGATTTTTTTTTGTAATTTTTTTCCAATCTCTTTTTAGGGTGGCAAATACATAGTTTTTTCTTAAATAATAGTTTACACCCTTTTATTTTTAAAGACACTATGGTACGCAAGGTCTTAAATTATTATTTTAGCAATATATATGGATTTGCCACCCAAAGTCGACGATATTTAAAAAATAATTTTAAAAAATTGGCGCATTTCTTTGCGAATTTTTTAGAATTAGAATCACCCGGCTTCGTTTTCGGTAGCAGTCTTGATATACCCGGTATAATTACTTTATTTTTTACTACACAAATTAACAGAAATAATAACACAAAGCGCTTATTTAAGTGTAACAAACGGCGATCTTGTCTCTCTCGGCTTTTTTATTGCAATGAATGGCGAGACGAGCATGCCGTTCACCTGATGGTAAGCGATATAACAGCTCATGAACAGCATCAAACAATAGCTTGAATTACAAAGCAAGGCTTGGCATTCCACAGCGTTCGCCATCCTGAGACATAAGATGTTATGTCCAGGAGTTACTCGATTTCTTTCAGACAGCCTTAAGATGGTCTAGAATATATAGATATTATTACAGTCCTTTTATTTTACTACCTTTCCTGCAGCTCCTTGATATTATCGGAAGGGTAAGAGGACAGTAGTCACAAATATATCGACCAGGCGGGATAGCAAGCTGTTCTGATATAAATATATGCAATAACTATATACATGAAGCCGATATATAATATGGCCTAATGACAACACCGCCGTTGAAAGGGCCCCGGTACAGCGCTCATTAATCCGTCTGCTCAGAATGTGTGTATCAGCAAATCTTGATTAACGCTGTTTGGCGTAATTCAAAGGCCCGATGTCCTAATGACTTTTCATTCAGGGTTATTACCTGTGGTTCATAGTGCTGTCCGCCTGAGATTACATAATGTCCAGATGGAATCTCGGGTATTTCAAAACGCAGATAAATATGGTGATACCAATAAGCAGTATAAATTGTGAAGGTTCGAAGTATCGAAAATAATAATTTAAAATATCCTAGCGCTATTAAATTCCACCTCAATATGTTTAAATTAATTTGTTAGTTACGATTCACCTATCAGATTTTTCAAAATAAATTTAACTTTAAATCGGTTCAGCGCTAACATATAATTTCATGACTAGACCACTGTTATGAAGCCACAGT
This sequence comes from Hyles vespertilio, assembly GCA_009982885.2. Lineage (NCBI taxonomy): Eukaryota > Metazoa > Arthropoda > Insecta > Lepidoptera > Sphingidae > Hyles > Hyles vespertilio. Next base: position 9,284,939 of record CM042815.1, on the reverse strand, counting down.
AAATTTAAAAAAAACTGACATGCTCCATTTTTATACTTGAGCGAAAATACTCGCGGCGTATATTAAGAGTCATGTCTGCAGAATTGATACATTAACAGAACAACGGGTTTCACGCCTGCTGGTTCTCCTACTGTGCCACTTATTTGTATGCATAATGCAAATTTGCTTTACATCTAATAGTCACGTAGGGCCGCCGTCTTGGGTATAAGATCGCGCGGACGTGAGAAAGGCCACTTTAGCCGAAATCTAAGTACGTGACCATCGGAATTACAAGAACATGGAATTATTATATTCGATTTATATACATTTCTGTGATATGTCGATTATTAATTTTTGATTTTCATTTTTCTTATACAGGGTATATCAAGACTGCTACCGAAAACGAAGCCGGGTGGTAGTTTAAGCGACTTCAGACACAATGCAACAGAAATAGTTGCAAAAAAAAAGCGACAATTTTTTTTTGTTATTTTTTTTCTTTTACCATATTTGGGTAGTAGATACATTTTTTCCTAAAATAATAGTGTATACTCTTTTATTTATAAATAATCTAAGGTATAAAAGAGTTTAAATTATTATTTTAGCAAAAACTATGGATTTACCACCCAAAAATGACGACATTTAAAAATCATAAAAAATAATTGTCGCGTTTCTTGGCGAAAATGTTAATTGCATTGTGTTTGTAGTCACTAAAACTACCACCCAGCTTCGTTTTCGATAGCAGTCTTGAGATACCCGGTATATGTCTATACTCGTCCAATTGGCATAAGGCTAGCGTACCAAACTGCTATGGGCAGTGTATGCCGCCCGAACCAAGGGCCCTACTATATTCATCCGAAACGAAGTTCGAAACTTCGGATGATTAAAGTTTATATACGATACGAATGTACCAATTTACATTTTAAATCGCGAACGGTTAATGGTACAAAAAAAATTATTGAACAAAAAAGATGGGAAATTTAATTATCTACAAGAAAGGTCCTTGGCATGATGGGCCTAAAGTGGACGGTTCCGGAGATATGGCTTCAAACGCGTTTTCCAAAATGGCGGCTCTAGCGGACGCCATTTTTGTAAGTATTTTGGGTTTTTAACTTAGTGGGGTCATATGCCACCTCTTCATGAAAAATAAAAACTCCTGGCAAATTATGCATTGCGGACAAGAGTAACCCGTTGCTTCGTTGCCTGTACTATAAGTAGTAGAGCTGCGCTGTTGTTAGTCATGATTCATAAATTGGCAGGCTCGGTCTGGGCGGTACCACTGTCTTACAGAAGATCGACGATAAGCATTTGCTTTGCTGTCGCATTTTTTTTTGGTGAGTGTGGTGGCCGGATGCTCAATACCCCTTCCCTATTCCCATATTTTTTCTTCACTCTCCACTCTCGATCGATGGGACGTCAACAAACCAACCCAAGCGTTGTGGATGTTCATGCAAATATCATCATAATTGCAAAAATAAAGTTAATTATTAATTTAATTAACATTTTTTTATTAATTTGTATGCGTCGGCGTCCCTCTCTCACACTAGCATAATATTACCATAGTGATTTTTTGTCCTAGTCTCATCTTAATGCAGAACAAGGACACTACGCACAACCTTCCGAGACCTGTCAGCGTTCAAGTTCGATAGAACGCAATACTGTCATGTTCAGTAATTACATAGTTATTGGCTGTTAATTACAATTCCGTAGTGGTAATGATATGTCAACGCATTAGATGCATAATTAGTATTACGTTGTTGAATATTATTACGTGATGGTATGCACTGTATTGCTCAGATTATTTTTAATCTGTGCTCTGATCACGAACATGCTGTCATGAATAAACGTCGTGAAATTATTGCGGACATGTTTTATTTTGTCTATGGGATTATCGATCGCCTTAAAATATTTCTAAGGATGGCAAAGCTCATAGGATTTAAAACTTGATCTCATAATTCACGTCAATGTTCACTCTAGTTTGTTTTTAACTTATTCTGTATTAGCCCATTTACTTCCCACTGAAGGGCACGGGCCTCCTATACAACCGAGAGTACGCTTGGTTTAGCACAGGCCATATAGTCCACCATGCTGGCCTAGTGCAGTTGACGGACTTTACATACCATAGAAATTCTTACAAATCATTATATATCTTTTCTTCACCATTAAAATGCGTGATAATTGTCTCTCAATACACACATGACTCCGAAAAGTCATAGGTGTTCCTTGGAATTCGAACCCGCGATCACCGTGAAAATGTTGGCATGTCGTTTAATGGTACATTTACCAACGCATTGGGTTTATTTAGCTGGGCTAGATAAATTCTCGAACAATAGAAAGTGAAATACTGGCATTTTTATTCATGCGTACGAGATACAGTTGACTTATTATACTAGAGCAGAAATCGTGAAAGAAATATAAATTACAGTACGGTTTTCAACACTTTGTCCCCTCTTGTATAATATTTAATCTTATAAGGTCAGGGTGGCGAATTCCGTCTATGGTGCGTAATCGTCTATTTCCAATTAAATGCAGTACATTCAAATTACAGCTCTGAGAGTTGGCATGTTAGAACATCGTTTTTTTGCTTCAAATTCAATTTAGGGAGTAAATAAGCTGTTACAGACAAACACGACTAGATATTTAAGATCCTGAAGCTAATAAATGATCATCTTCTACCAATGAACAATAACATTACGTGTGTTCTTAAAACAAATAATAATTTCTATGAAATATCGATGTTTGACGGATTTTCCCGATTTTTAGGAGAAAATCCGTATGGTATCCACTTTTTCCAAAATTATTTTAACCTTGTTTCTTTGCATAGGTAAATTACATGTGTTAAATGTATTTAAAAATTTAATACATTATTTATCATATAATAATATAACATTGGCAAAAAAAACTTTGATGATTTGTTAGCAAACAAAATATGTGAGTTTTTAAAAAAACTATGCCGAGACCAGATTTTAAATTTTGTTTGCATTGAATAGGCTCTAAAACTAATGGGCCAATTTGAAAATTATTTCAGCATTTGAATCTTCGATGATTCTCGACGAACATAGGCGATAAAATATTTTCAAAAAAGTGTATTTGCACCTGAGCAGGTCTTGTAAAAAGGCGGATTAGTAAATACTACTTGACCGAGGCCTGTCTCTAATAGCCTCAATACTAGTAAATCTAACAAAATCAAGCACAGGATCCATTTATTAGTGCAGAGTTAATAACCTCTCAACCTTGAGGTCCCGCAAGACATTATCGGACCCACAAGACCCAATCTCAATATCGGACGTATAGAATACGTGCCGCTCTTTGATTTAGCATCTATGCGTCGGAAATATCCCTTATACTTGAATGAGTCACTGTTTGGAATTCATGTAATTTATTTAGATTTTTTTAATCTTAAAGAAACTTTACGTCATACAAATATACTGCACGAAGACCGAACCAGCAGCCTTTGGTTTCACAGTCTAACCAACTGCGCCTATATATACAAACTCACTCCTTTTTCCCAGAAGGGGTAGGCAGAGTTGCTACCAAGACACCCTAATTTCATCTTGTATGTTCCGTCCAACATTGGATAGGTGGTGAGCCTATCACCATTTTGGCCATAAATTCCTGTCTCCCGGCTGATAATAAAAATTAAAATCCACTATCACTTCGCCCGACTCAGGATTCGAACCCGAGACCTCAACTGTGTAATCATACCGTAGTACAACTGCGCCACAGACTCTGCCAATGTCTGTCATTATTTGTTATTAGCACTGACTCGTATATTTTGTGTGTAATTATAAGTAAATACACCATATTAACCATACAGCCTAGTAAACACACAATAACAGATTGCGGAAAATTCAACAACACGGTTTTATCATTCATCCGTACCATTCCAGTCGTACCCTTTGTTACAGTTACAATACATTTCAACCCCGCCGACCTAGATCGCGAGATAAACGGTGCAATATGCGATTGCAATACCAAATGGGGTGAACGGCAACTGTTCTACAAACCACAACAACTGTTATTTAATGCAGACAAAAAATATTTTGCGTGAATAGAGTAGTATCTGATACAGCGATTCTATGATATCTAGTATATTTGAATATTTACCTTATCCACTCCCAATCAAACTCTCAATTGAGGCCCGTACCTTGCAGTTGGACGTATATAGGCTGACACAGAGTATATTTGAGATAGTAAATGGTAGTTCGGTAGCGACAGAATTGCTGGCCACCCTGGCTCTGTCTATTTCAAAAGGTAATTGAGGCAGCCAAGCACACTGAGAAATGAAATAACCATGACATATTGCAAAGCCGAAATGAACGACAATGGGTTTACTCTCACACCTTTCGTTGATATGTTAAACGGGCCGGGTGCACAGACACCGATCCAAAACGTAGACCTAATGCCCCTAAATTGAAGGCCCAGTAGTGGATCTGCGCCGTACTATCACTTGAAAGGAAATTACGGCGCTTCTTGCCTTGGAATATGTACCCCTAAAGTCCCATTTACACGTGAGCGATTTAGAGAATCGCTACAGTGGCGCCACAGTGGTGCAATAACCGCATCACTAGTAATTTTCATACAATTCCTAGAGCCGCCGTCGCAGCGCCACTATTAAGGAAAACGTCCACATATTCACATCGTAAGTATCGGACGCATCGCATAGTATTCTTTGTATAGGAATACATCGATTCATGCGATCCGTGCTATAAGGATCAGTGGACGCACTTGTATGAATTCCTATACAAAGAATACTACGATCGATACTTACGATGCGGAGATGTGGACGCCTGCCTTTATACCACACGCACGTCATTTTTGTATAGGAAAGTGACCATAAATAGTATTAAAACTAAATATGAATGCAGATGTACTCGACATTGAAGTTTTGATTGAGGAACTTAAAAATCACCCTACAATAGCGGATAGTAGTTCTGAAAGTATTCTAATCGCATTCGTAGAAAACAGGCATCGGAATTAATATGCAACAAAATTGATTTCGAAAATATGTAATTGCACAGCTAATTTCTAATATTTGTAAATTATTTTTTTACATTTTCTTTTTGACAAAATTAACCTGAATAATGCTTCTACGTCGGAATCTATTGAGTAACTAACAAATATTACTAGAATTTACTGAAGTATTACTGAGGCGCGTATACAGTAACACATTTATTTATTTAAATGCTTTATATACAAAGTATAAAGGCGGACTTAATGCCTGAGGCATTCTCTCTCAGTCAACCTTAGGGTGGTGCAGAGAAATCAAAGTAGGCGCATCTCTAAATAATAATAAAATAAAAATTCAGGTGTAAACTAATAAATATCAGAAGAATATATTATATATACATAAATGAATATGATTATAGTCTGTATATTATATAGATAAATATAAATACATACATAAATACATAATAAATACATACATACGCACCACAGCAGCACTTCTTTTCTGTAGCGCGACTTTAGCGTTTCCTTACACTTCTAAGTTGAAGGCACCCTAAGTCTCAATATTTCCAGTAGTCACAGTAGCTACAATATCCTTTAAATCAGAACACAACAGTGTACTTACACTGGTGCTAGGCGGGAGGCGTGGACATTGCGGTGGTACTCACCCATGCAGCCTCTAATATATGAGATACTTAAATAAATTAATAAATTAAACCCAAAAGTCACATAAATAATCCTGACTCCACACTAAGATTTAGTCTTGTGTCGTGGTATCAGGAACTACGAGAGATTTTTCCGTCTCACACACACCCAGACCCGAAATAAATATTTATGGGCTTTACAAACATTTCTCACGGTACGAGGATTGAACCCGTGGCCTCTGGTTTTACAGGTGGCGTCTCACCAACTACGCCACGGAGGCTGTCAAACTTACCACCAGTCACATGCTTGTTTATATTCATAATTGCTTTGAGCTCTAGCCGACATAATAATCAATTTATTGATACTCGATGTATGTGATGTTTTTTTTTGTTGCGAGTGCAGCTATGGTAGCGATAATTAAATATCCACGAAGCGGACACAAAAAGTTCACTCTCTTTTTTGGCTCGATAAAATAGATATTCCATTTTTCATTTTTTCATTTAAAACAGAATTGCATTCAATAGCGCTGGACTCGATATTGGTACTCCAATATTCAGAACTAACAAAATTATTTCAACATTTACTTTCGGACATTACCACACTTTTTGGTGTTAGCGAATTTCTGTGACGCGTCCACTTAAAAATAGATCCATAGACGATAGATCTACGAGAAGCATTGTAGGTACTAAGAAAACAAATACGAAAACAAGAAAATAGATTATATTTTCTTGTAGCTCCAACAATATAATATAATTTAATAGTAGGTGAAAAATACTATCTTAATATTATCACTCACCATTAAAAATGAATTTTTAGCTTTTCTTATTTTTAACAGACATGAAAAATGCTACGAATGAGCTATCGTATGCTTTTAAAGTGTCTGTTGCTATTTTAAGAGGAAATAGGCAGACTCGACAAGGCATTCAATCTTACATTCTGATGGAACTAGAAACATTGCTATTTTAGTACAAATTGTTTTGTGATATTTTTAAAACGTTGGTTATTAAACATGAAACATGGTAAATGTGAAAAACTAATTCAAGGCGCAAATATTATATATCTTTATTGTATTTCTTCAAGTATTAAAGAAAAGAGTCGAAAATATGTTACTGCAAAAGTTAAAGAATTTATATTATTTACATTTACCTTATACTACTATTATAATCTAATTAAAACTATTAACAAAAACACAAACCAGTAAAAAATTAAAGAAACTATATTTAAGCCTAAGTATCATAAAATAATTAACAATTAAGTAGAATTTAATAAGTCAAATTGATATACAATTTGTAAATTAAATGTATTTATATTTATCGGTATTTCATTGTGCCCGTATAAAAAAAAGTATTTAGAATGGTTCTATCAAAGCTGAATGTTACAATAAAACAACCTGAATCCACTATAGACAATTTTTATTGATTTAAATCTCCAATAATAGTGCTAATTACCTATTAGTAACGAACTAGATTCGGCTAGTAACATGCTTACGACGGTCGCGAGTTCAAATTGCATGACACACCTCTGATTTTTCGGAGTATGTGTGACAATCCGAACTAAGTTACCTTGGTGAACTATACGGCTTATATCTTCTCAATCGTACTATCGATTGTAAATAAAGCCCTTGCCGCATAAAAGATACACGGCTTAATGATGATTTTTTTACACCCAACAGTCACTTACATAGTCCTGACCCCACACTAAGATCGAGTCTTGTGTCATGGGTATCAGGAACAACGAGAGACTTTTTGGTCTCTCAAACACCCAGACCCGGAAGAAATATTTGTGAGCCGCACAAACATTTCTCTCGGTGCGGGGATCGAACCCGCGGCCTCTCGTTTTACAGGCGGCTTCTAACCAACTGTGCCACGGAGGCTGTCACATTTGACATAAATATAAATATCTCTAACAAAAGTACGCATCTTTATGATTATGTTTAACATAATGATGAACATTTTGTTGTCAGGCACACCGCAGAAGACTACGTGGACATACCACTCAGCCAAGCTGAGCGTCTTTTTGACACCAAAGGCTTCGACAAGGACAAACCTGTGGTCTTTTACATCCACGGCTTCATAGAAGTGGCGCAGCAAGAGAGTGTCCAGGTATTATTCAAGTTTAATTTTCAGTTTAAATTTGGTAAGCACTTTGAAGTTCTTTGTTAGCGTTATACCTATTATAATCGGAATAATCTAATTTATTTTATGATTGCAATGATTATATTCTCGTTTTATCTTGTAATAAAGTTAATATTAGTTGAATGAGATATAAATAATCTTTATTATATTATTTAATATGGCCCCTCGAAATATAACGAGATATTTAAATCAAAACCAAATACACTTAACTATAGACCTCAATCATCCAAAACCAAGTTATAAAAACAAATTGTTTAAATAACAAAGACTGTTCCAATTGCAATTAATATGCACAACAGCAACATTAATTAGATTTCACAACCAAAAATTACTTCCAGGTTATAGTCAACGCATACTTAGAAGCAAGACCTGGAACCAACGTCATACTACTCGACTGGTCAAACATGTCTCACGGCTCATACTTGGTCAACGCAGCTCGGAATACCAAGAAGGTAATTATAGTAATTGATCTAGAACATTTTTATAGGAAATAATTAATTTGTAGGTAACCACATGGTTATATTCCAGCTTATTTTATCGACATTCTGGCAATTATGTACGTGACTGTAAATGTATATTTTAATATTATTTAACAATAGTCGAATTATTACTTAAAACTCTTACCTAAGCTGATAGTGCGTAGTAGTTTTTAATAAAAAAAATTAGTACTATAGACATATTGACACTTAACATCTTAAGTCTCAGTATGGCGAGCGGCGTGGAATGCTAAGCATTGCTTTATAATTAATGGTGTGGTTTAGTTTTGCTACAGTCCATGAGCGGTTGTATCAAGCGAATGGCACAAAAAAATATCGTGGCATTTTTGATCATCTAGTTCTAATAATGATTGCAACGATCATAATTATTAAATTGATGAAAGTATAATAGTGTAATATTTACATACATAAACACTCGTCTTTTTTCCAGAAGGGGTAGGGAGAGGTGCTACCAAGACACCCACGTTTCGCTTTGTGTCTTCTGTTCCATGATGTAAATAGGGGCGAGCCTATCGCCATATCTAGAGCAAATTTATGACTACCAGCTTACAATGAATTTACAAATCCAATATCGCTTTGCCAAACCCGGGATTCGAACCCGAGATCACAGCATTGTAGTCGTGCCAAAGTAAAACTACCTCACCAAGATGAAGTGTTGTAAGGTGTAGGAAGTACATGTATAGACATCGATCAGTTTCAAATAGTGGTAGACTCTCGCTTTCGTCATTCGGGATGGCACCACTGTCTCATAAGAGATAGACGTGAAGCGACTTTAGAGCAGTCGTGTTTCGTTCGGTGAATGAAATTGCTGGATACCCAACATCCCTTATCTCCACTTCGATTTAATGGGCCGGTGACACAATCATGAACCAATCTGCAAGCAGTTCATGAGCGGCAGTGATCACTTATCATCAGGTGGCCTATCGTTTGCCGGATAAATGCAATAAAAAAGGTTAAGCATAATATCCTTAGTCTATATTTCAAAATTCGATAAAATTGTGAGTTAAACTAAGACATACTTAAATATTGGCAAAATACGACACACTTGCGTTTCTCACTTTGGCTTACTCATACCTTCGTAGGTATTGAACACAAACATCCTGCAGCAATACGAGTATGTGCAAACAGCTTGAAAAAGGTTTTCCTTGAATGCAATATCTGTTGCAAAAGATTGGATTTTCCCACAACTAAATGGCAGATAACCAAGTCAAAGGAAACTTGCGCAGAATTCCATGTCGGTTTCGTAACAAAAAAACTAACGCAGTGATTGTAAAACAAATAACTGCGGTATGTACGACAATGGGTTACCAAGATGTAAACGAATATTTAATAAAGTAAAGTAGACCTTGTCTTCAAATTTAGCAAACTTTTTGAATATGAGTATATATTAAGGTTCCTCATTATAAGACTCATGGATATATGATAAAATTCGGACCATGAAAATTAGTTCTCGTGGTGATGAGTGATTCGATCCCAGCCGAGAAATATATGTGTGTGGGCCAACAATATCTGTTTTGTACGTGTGTGATACCAAAATGTGTCGTAGTTTGTAATACCCAGGACACAAAACTTGTAGCTTGTATCGGGTCAGGACCTGACATGTACATATGTTGGTTGTATTTATTAATAAGAAGTAACATTTCAATACAGACTGCCTCGGTAGCGCAGTAATACTACGGTATGACTGCAAAGATGAGGTCTCAATTTCAGGAAAGCGATACTAGATTTTACTATTCATTATTAGCATATTTGACAGCCTCCGTGGCGCAGTTGGTTAGACGCCGCCTGTGAAACGAGAGGCCGCGGGTTCGATCCCCGCACCGAGAGAAATGTTTGTGCGGCCCACAAATATTTCTTCCGGGTCTGGGTGTTTGTGAGACCGAAAAGTCTCTCGTAGTTCCTGATACCCACGACACAAGACTCGATCTTAGTGTGGGGTCAGGACTATGTATGTGACTGTTGAGTGTTATTATTATTATATTATTATTATTAGACCGCAGTCAGGAATTTGAGACCGATATGGCGATAGGCTTGCTCCTGTAACATCATAGGACGGATTACATAAGGCAAAACGTAGGTGACCTAGTAAAATGGACAGCCTACCCTTTCTGGCATAAAAAGGCGAGAGCTTACGTATATATTTTAATGCAATGCGTCATAACAGAATCTAGTTTTGCTAGTTGGCCTTCATTTTATCATAACTTCAGTAACGAGTGTAGAACTTTCGGTAGTTCAATAACACCAAATATTTATAGATTGTTATGTAAATGAATTTGCATACTTCATCGATTCGGAAGCGTGGAATTATTATAACAATAATTTATAATGTAGTAATAGTTTATATTATATTTTCATTGAGTAAGTAGATAGCTGAGTTGATAGAAAACCGGATTGACACGTGAGAGGTCAGGGTTTATTTTTTAGTTGATTTTATGTTTGTAGCCAATATTATAGTACTACAGATGTAGTATTACTACGCTTAGCGGTGTTATTAAAGTTGCTTTCCGGGGTATCAAAATCATGACGATAATGATACTGGCTAACATATTTAAATACAGAATTAACTAATGCATCAAATAGTAATATTTTTAACATTTAGTTGATTTGTTTCACAACAAATAAATATTAATTAAATCAGTTACTCTGATCTGGTTTACGATTACAATTCCCTCGGATGTTTACGTAGGTGGACAGAACAAAAAGTCGATCACTTGGAATTAATTTAAAATACCTGCGTTTTTCTTGGAAATATTTAATTACGTACATGTAAAGGAATTGCAATTAGCTCATAATACTTTGGTTGTATTTGTAGTAGTTGGTAATAGGTTGGAGATGAGACCTGTGCAATGAGGTAGGACGTATGTATATTATGGACGTATAATATAGATAAATAAATTACACCCAACAGTCACATACATAGTCCTGTCCCCACACTAAGAACGATTTTTGTATCGTGGTTATCAAGAACTACAAGAATTTCGGTCTCACAATAATAATAATAATGTAATCCGACCGATTACGGCCATGGCGACCACTTCGACCCCTTATAGGGCTTGGCGCTGATGCGCCCGAAGATGGCTTATATAGCCGATTTTCGCAACAAACTCCCTTGCACAAAGTGGGCATGTGAGCTTACCGCTTTCATAATTGAAGTAAATAGCGGCGAGCGGACGGGCTTTAAACTCATCGCGCTTGGCGTCGAGGTCAGCTAAACGCTGTTCCTCAAATACGCGAATTCGCTTCTTCACCATCTCGCGCCACTCCGGTCATTGTGCTGCCAAACTCTCCCAGCGAGAGGGCTCTATATTGCATCTTTTCATGTGACGTTTCTGAACATCCTTATATCTGAGGAGTTGTCCGCCATGCTTTCGCTTGCCCTCCTCTAGCTCAGAGTAAAAGATGCGCTTCGCCACTCTCTCCTCCGCCATCCGTGATACGTGACCGCACCACCGTAGTTGCCGACGCGACGCATCAAATATGCCTCAATGCCACCAACATTAGCGCGTCTTAAAACTTCGGTATTACGCACCCGATCGGGCCATCTGATCTTCATGATGGAGTGCAGGCATTTTAGGTGGAATCGATCGAGAGTGCGTATATGGTGACGATACACACACCAGGTCTCGGAAGAATAGAGAAGGTTTGGCAGCACAATCGCCATGTAAACCGAGATCTTAGTAGCCAGCTTAAGGTCGTGCGAGCAGAAGACCTTAGAACACAGCTTTCCAAATGCTGCAGCTGCAGCACTTATTCTGCTGTTGATCTCAGTATCAAGGTCACACTTAGCTGTTATAGTGTTCCCCAGATAACGAAATTTATCGACCTGTTTCAGCACGTCCTCACCAAGCTTAATGGTCAGTGTCTCACGACCATGGATGTCTAGGGACATCACTTCCGTCTTTTTGACACTGATCTTTAGGCCAAATTTGCAGCATGCTTGGTGGAAAGTGGACATTAGCTGTTGCAGGCCGTCTGGGGATTCTGCCAAGAAACACAGGTCATCAGCATACATGATCTCTGTGATCAATGCATACGAGACTTTGGTGCGCGCCTTAAGTCTGGCCAAGTTGAAAAGACTGCCATCGGTGCGAAAGCGAATGCGAACCCCTTCAGAAACAGTTTGTAGGACGTCCTTGACTACTACTGCAAAGTATAGAGCGAACAGTGTGGGTGCTAGTACGCATCCTTGCTTAACCCCACAGGTAACGGGGAAAAAGTCGGACTGTTCGCCGTCTATGGAGACGCAGCACTGCATATCGTCATGCAGGAGTCGCAGAAGTCTCACAAACTTTTCTGTGCATCCTAGCTTTCTCAGTACCATTCAGAGGGCTTTGCGAGGCACACTGTCAAATGCTTTCTCAAAGTCAACAAAGCAGAGGTACAGCTGACGTCCCTGCTCTCTACTTTTCTCCTGAAGTTGACGCACCGAGAAAATAGCTTCACATGTGCCTCGGTTAGGTCGGAAGCCAAACTGGGTTTCAGGCAGGATCCTTTCTGATAGGTCCCTTAGGCGGTTCAATAGAACTCTTGCAAAGACCTTTCCAGGAGCTGATAGAAGTGAAATACCGCGATATGAGTTACAATCGGATCGATCACCCCTGTTCTTGTAGAGAGCACTAATACGAGACAATTTAAAATCGACTGGTACTCGCTCCTCCTCCCACATTCGAACAAACAAACAAACATTCGGTCTCACAAATACATACACAGACCCGAAAGAAATATTTGTGGACCATAAAAACATTTCTCTCGGTGCGGGGATTGAACCTGCGATAGAAAAGACTTGTGTGGAAGATTTTATGCATGTTGTGGAATAGATGCATAATGACCACCAACATGCATAATGACCATAGGGTCAATGAATTTTGAACTTCGATAAGAAGCATTTTTAAATAATGGAATCGATAAAGTGATCTCCTATTCATTTAATAAGTGTGCATACAATACTGTATCCATTTTATTTATGTCTGTCTGTATCAGCCCATATACGTCCCACTGCAGGGCACGGGCCTACTCTACAATCGAGAATACGATTGAGAGTGGTTAGGCCATATAGTCCACCACGCTGGCCTAATGCGGGTTGGTGGACTTACATACCACAGAAATTCTTATGAATCGCTACGGTATGCAGGTTTTCCTTCACCGTTTTAGTGCGTGGTGATTGACTATCAGTACACACATGACTCCGAAAAGACAGAGGTGTGCCCTGGGATTCGAACCCGCGACCACCGTCAAAATGTTGGCAGCCGCGTCTGGTCCGTTGACCAATGATCACGCATGCATTAATAATATCAATAAATTTTTCAGGTAGGCTCAGTAGCGGCCGACTACCTCAACAAATTAATAGAAATAGGCGTCCAGGTTGAAAAGCTGCATGTCATAGGACATTCCCTCGGGAGCCACGTCGCTGGGTACACAGCGAGGGAACTCAAGAATAAATACAACAAGACTGTTAAAAGGTATTTTATTTAACACACTAATTAATTACATATTTATATTTAAAGATTATGAAGGACATAAAGTATTTTTTATTGCAATGTTTGGCGAGGCGAGTATTCCCTTTGCCCGATGGTAAGCGATACGACCGCTCATGAGCAGTAACAAACAAAACAATACCTTGAATTGCAATGCTGTGCTTGGCATTCCACTGCGCTCGCCATCCTGAGACATAAGAATCAGAGACATTAAGTCTCAGTATGTCCATTTGGTTACAATGCCCTTCAATCCGAAACACAACAGTGCTTTTAAACTGCTTTTTGGCGGGAACGTAAGAGCCACGTGAAACGACGCGAATGTAAAAGGAGGCTGATGTCAAGGGATTAAACATTAGTGATAGGTCTTTCAAAATTGAGTAAAGTGAAAATATAAAACCTCTGCGTTCTTCCTTGAGATACATGACATAATGATGGGTCACCTGACCTAAATCTGTGAATAGGGTTTGAGTATATAATAGAAAAGGAAGAAGAGAGGTCGGGAGAAAATTAAAAAGATAAAGAAAGAGGAGAACAGGATTCTAATAAGGAAAACTTCATTATTGGATCTCTAGCTATTAAACTGAATGAACGGTAAACTACACTAAAGCTCACATGTACATGAATTTCACAAATCATTCGAAATGCGAAATTTGTTTGTGAATTAATTTATTTCATCGCAATAAACCCCTTGTCATAAAGTAGGAAGCAAATGCTGACAAAAGTGTTCACTAATTCTACCTTCCCCTTAAAGGATTCGTATGTAAATATGTTTATTTGCAAAATAGTCGAGATTATAGAGACATCATAGCTAACGTTTCCATATTGTAAGCTATTTATATCTCCCCTATCGATGGCCTTGGTTCATTTATAACAACATCCTATTTTTAACTATAAAATCTATCAAAAGACTTACAGGCTAGGCACACTCTGAAGTTATATCCATCCATCCATCAGCCAAAGGAAGTCCACTGCTGAACATAGGCCTCCCCAATGATTTCCACAGTGACCTGTTGGAGGCAGCCTGCATCCAGCGACGTCCCGCGACCTTTACCAGGTCGTCTGACCACCTTGTGAGTGGACGTCCTACGCTGCGCTTTCCGCTACGTGGCCCCCATTCGAGAACTTTCCGACCCGTGAAGTTATATGATTACATTCAATATAAAATGACAGCCTCCGTGGCGCAGTTGGTTAGACGCCGCCTGTGAAACGAGAGGCCGCGGGTTCGATCCCCGCACCGAGAGAAATGTTTGTGCGGCCCACAAATATTTCTTCCGGGTCTGGGTGTTTGTGAGACCGAAAAGTCTCTCGTAGTTCCTGATACCCACGACACAAGACTCGATCTTAGTGTGGGGTCAGGACTATGTATGTGACTGTTGGGTGTTATTTATTTATTTTATTTATTTATAATAAAGCAAATAATAATAAAAAATAGGTAAACATCCATTTAACATCCAAATTCGCCACCTAAGATGATAACATACATGAGCAAGCTTATATGAAATTTTTTATAAGAAATATAAAAAAAAATTGTGTCCTGAGATATAAGCGACAGGAAATCCCATAGCTAAGTACATGCATCATAGCATTAGATTATTAATGCCTTTCCACTCATTAAATTAGACGTGACCGAGTTGCAGGCAAATGCAATTCCTCTTCATAAATGTATAAAATTTCACGTAAATTGCACTATGGAGGATATTATGGAGGCATAATTCAAGCAGACTGCTTAGATTTTTTATCAAAAATAGTCATTATTTATTAAGGATTCTTAACTAAGTACTGCAGTACGTACTCGCAATCACCATCAACATATTCTGATTAAGTTGCTCAAAGAAGCATTGACCTGTTCTTGTCTGAAAAGATACGGAAGCCAATGGACTTACAATTAAAAATGACAGATTGCTTGATAAACCAAAAATCTTGAGATAGATAACAGCTAAAATAACAGTTAGCAGAAAGAAAGACGGTAATAAGTAGGGTATTCTTGTAATAAACATAATTACCATCATCATCATCATATCAGCCACAGGAAGTCCACTGCTGAACATAGGCCTCACCCAAGGATCTCCACAATGACCTGTTGGAAGCGGCCTGCATCCAGCGACTTCCTGCAACCTTAATCAGATCGTCCGTCCACCTTGTAGGCGGGCGTCCGACATTTTGCTTGCCTGTACGTGGCCTCCACTCGAGAACCTTTCGGCCCCAACGGCCATCGGTTCTACGAGCTATGTGCCTGGCCCACTGCCACTTCAACTTGCCAATCCTATGGGCTATGTCGGTAACCTTGGTTCTCCTACGGATCTCCTCATTTCTGATTCCATCTCGTAGGGAAACACCGAGCATAGCCCGCTCCATGGCTCGTCGACTTTGAGCCTTTTAATGAGGCCCACAGTGAGAGGCCACGTCTCGGTGCCGTATGTCATCACTGGTAACACACAACTATCGAAGACTTTCAATTTTAGGCACTGAGGTTTTTGGACGAGAAGACGTCGCGAAGTTTCCTGAACGCTGCCCAACCGAGTTGGATTCGACGATTGACCTCTCTCTCGAAGTTGGACCTGACCTAACCGGACCACTTGTCCTAAATAGACATATTCATCTACAACTTCGAGAGTCGAGCCCCCAACTCCAATGGGGTGGGCACAACATGGATATTCGACATGATCTTCGTTTTATCCATGTTCATTTTAAGACCCACCTGTTGGGAGATCGATTAAGGTCTTCAAGCATAGTGCTAAGGTCTTCCAGCGATTCTGCCAAGACTACAATATTGTCAGCAAATCGAAGGTGAGTAATATACTCGCCGTTGATGTTGATGCCGAATCCTTTCCACTGCAAGAGCTTGAAGGCATTTTCCAGCGCGGCAGTGAACAGTTTCGGAGATATGACATCTCCCTGTCTCACGCCTCTCTGTAGTGGAATAGCCTTCGTGCTCTGATCTTTTACTAGGATCGACATGATGGCGTTGTTGTATATACACCTAAACACTTTGATGTACCGATAGTCTATGTGGCACCGCTGAAGAGACTGTAGCAGAGCGCAGGTCTCGATCGAATCAAAGGCTTTCAAAAAAAGTTATACTCCTCGGTTTTTTGTATAACCTGCCGTAGCGTATGAATATGGTCTATGAATTATGATACTAAAGCCTTTTCGAAGACCGGCTTGTTCGGGAGGCTGGAAGTCATCAAACCTGCGTTCGAGACGATTTGTGATGACCCTAGAAAACAACTTATAGACATGGCTCAGAAGCGAGATAGGCCTGTAGTTCTTCAGCAAACCATTTTATTATTAGCATCCAGCTCAATAAGTGCGTGGTGGCCTGTTGGAAGTGCGTGGTGGCCTGTTGGTAAACGGACTAGACGCGGCTGCCCACATGCTTATGGTGGTCGCGGGTTCGAATCCCAGGGCACACCTCTGACTTTTCGGAGTCATTTGTGTATTGATAGTCAATCACCACGCACTAAAAGGGTGAAGGAAAACATCGTGAGGAAACCTGCATACCATAGAGATTTATAACAATGTATATGGTATGTAAGTCCGCCAACCCGCACTAGGCCAGCGTGGTGGACTATATGGCCTAACCACTCTCAATTGTATTCTCGATTGTAGAGTAGGCCCGTGCCCTGCAGTGGGACGTATATGGGCTGATACGGATCCAGCTCGACACTAGATAATATAATTGTCTATAATTATCTGCCATGACGTTATTAATTACGTTTATTAATTGCAGGTGTAGAGGTCAAATACAGAACATGAGGTTATGTAAACATCCACATAATATATTGACAAACGTATTGCAAATGTTATATTGTATACGTGATTAGTTTTAAGGTTACAAAGATTATTTAACTGAGTATTGTGAAGTAACGCACATCACAAACTTGGGGAACGGGACTGTTGGGTGTTATTTATTATTTATTATTGTTAATTTTCAAATTTCGATACACTTCAGTCTTGATTGAACAGTTTAATTTCCTACCCCATATGCTCACAAATTTACTTTTAAAATTACAAATTATTACCGATTACGTTATTACCAATTACTATCAAACATTTTGCAATCTAATCCTCATCTTCATTCACAAAGTATCCAGTTTCATCACTTTTTGTTTCTAAGAAAAAATCAGTATATTCAACATCTGAGCCACCACAACAACATTCCTTAACATAACGTTCCAATACATATATTACCAACCCATTATCATGACCAATTATGTATTTCAGATTAACAGCCCTCGACCCTGCTTTTCCAGCGTTCTATCCTGATGGCGTGATGATGCAGCATGTGAATGAGAAGGACGCTGAGTTTGTCGACGTCATACACACTGATGCTGGCGGGTATGGTGCACCGGTCAGGACTGGTACCGCTGACTTCTGGCCTAATGGGGGGAAGAGCATACAGCCTGGATGCCCGAGATTCGCGCCCGTACCTTTATCTGATGACAGTGAGTAATCATCGATATATTAAAGAAAGGCTAATTTCAATAAGCCTAATTCAAATTTACTCTTAATATAAATAATTTTGAATCAGTCGTCATTTATAATTAGATTTTGCTCGCGGTTTTGTTCGCGTGCTTAAGATATTTGTCCTTATATTTTCGTTCGAAATGTCACAAAACGTATAGCTACCTAATGCATTTTCATGAAAAAAACAAAAGTTAAACAAATACTATCACAGTAAATGGTTGTTCGAAATCTTTAGTTCAACCGATGTTATCTCTCGAATGCATGTGACTATGTCATCTCTTATCTTTATGCGTTATCGTAGTTTGCTGTAGCAATAATATAAATCAAAGAAGGAACCAGTATAATATATATTTCTGTTGACTCCAAACCTACATGGTAATAATGTTCTGAAAAATTATAATTTATTAATTGGCATTTACGAATTATGTCCAACAAATCATGTTTTTAAACATCAAATACTCGCATAAAGCAATTTGCTTAGTCTAGGAACCGAATTCAAGATTTCAAGCACATTCCTATTTCAAACACAGTCTCTAGAGTAAAAGAGCGTATTTCTTTTGCGACGTAGCCTCATTAAAAATTCACTCTCATTAAGTTAAATAAATGGAAAAAATATGTTAAGATACTCCTGTTTCTTTCCAGACGATATTTTCTATATATCCCAATGTGCTTATGAAATGAAGCGTGGCACGACCAGCCTTTTTTTTTCATTTAATTAAATACAAAAAATCTGTACCAAGTGAATAAATTAATATTTATCTGGGAGTGTTCGCTTCTGAAATTAAAATAAAATTAGGTAGTATTATGCGCTAACCCGCACTAAGCAAGTGTCGTGGACTATATGGCCTATCCCCTCTCAATAGTACTTTCGGCTCATGCCCTGCAATAAGACGTATATGGACTGATATAGTATTAGAGTTAATGACAACTTTTAACACTGAATCACAACACAATAGGTGCTATATAAAACCAATTGAAAATAGTTATTTATCATACAAATGCATACCTACCCATAAAATAAGAATTGAAACACATTGCTTTGACATGTTGCGTGTTCGAGACCTTGAGCGACTTGCATAAAAATTAGATTCCATCGACACTAAACTTTCGTTCCCTCTTATCCATCCCATGGTTGGTTGTCTGTATCGCCTCGAGCGATAAGACCGCCTTTCGTACATTTTTTTTTCTCCTGTCGTTGATTTCTGTATTGTTAGTTTTAGGTGTACAATGAAGTTTTTAATAAATAAATAAACTCGATATAACAACAATCGCTAAATTATTATAGATTTAAACAGATTAACCCGAAATACAATATATATAGTTGTAGAAGAAATAAACTAAATAATATTTAATGCAATATTTCAGATTTATGCAGCCATTGGAGATCGTGGCGGTTCTACGCGGAATCAGTTCGGAATCCCGAAGCGTTTCCCTCCTCTCCTGCCGAGTCCTACCACAAATTCAGAACAAACCCCTCGCCAGAAACAGGCATGGTCTACATGGGCTATGCGTGTGATCCTAGGTACGATAACTGTAGAACTACTCGTACAATACTTAATTTCAAATCCAACGGTCTTAATTGGTTTTATTTCAACCGATCTATCTTTCGCATCGTAAAACTTTAACTCTCATATTCTTTTCGCAACGCGCTAAAAGAAGGATAACTTTAAACAGCAAAATTGGTTCACCCAGTACTGAGATATGAGGAAACAAACATAAAAAAAGAAAATACAGTCGAATTGAGAATCTCCTCCTTTTTTGAAGTCGGTTAAAAAGAAAATAAATATCAAACGATGTGACTGCTGCGTATGATCAAATACAATATCAAGTGAATCTAAAGTAGAATAAAGCCTTAAACTTATAAGTCCACTGCAGAACATAGGCCTCTTCCAAAAATATGTTTTTATAGAAAGGTTCCATATATTTTGTTTTTTTTTTTTTTTGCAGTGCCCAAGGATCGTATTATTTAACAACAAATCCATCACCACCTTTCGGCAAAGGAATGGATGGTTTATATCCAAAACGCAAAAAGGAGTGTGTGAAGAAGGCTTAATTAATTTTAAGGTCAAATCTCTTATCCATGACAATATAATTGTATAGAGCAAACGATTTTTTGCTCCCAAAAACTACTATTCCATAAAATCCTTTAGTTTCCCATTTTCTTGACTAGTTTCTTTCTTATTTTGTTAATATTACAAAATAGTTATCCTTGTAGAAAAGAATCATGTTCCGAATGTAATTAAGGGAATCAAAGAGTTATTAAATTATATCATGTTGGGTTACGCCTTGAAGCTCATTAAATAAGGCCTAAATAACTGATTAAAATTTAAAAAATAATATTTTTAGGTATAATCAATTCTTCAAATGATAAATATAGTAGAAATTATTAAATATTGCTACTTGTTATTCTAATATATCCCATATTTAATAAAATCTTGTTATTACCTAAATATATATTTAATAAATAAACGCAATTTTGTCCAGATTTGAATACATTCTGATGCATTTTAGAATCACAGATGATTTATTAGTTTTGAAATATATTTAGTAGTTATAGTAGTAGTATAGAAATGATCTGCACATAATATATTGTTGTTAATATGTTCATAATTTAAACAAATGTTTTTTTTATCTTACGTTAACCTTAACCAATCCATGATGGATTGATTTGGTAGAAGATTTGTATGTTTTTTTGTACTTAATTTCAAGGGCTCAAGTAAGGCAAATGCAAATTATTGATTAGAAAAGTTTTATATTTTCTGAATATTCAATATTAATTTCAAAGTCATATTGGATTTTTTTATTCATTATCAGCCCAGAGTCAGGAATTTGTGCCCGATATGTCGATAGGCTCGCCACCTATCACATCGTGGGACGGAACATACAAGGCGAAATGTGGGTGTCCTGGCATCTCTGCCTACCCCTTCTGGGAAAAAGGCGTGAGTTTATGTATGTATGTATATTTTCTGATTTGATTTTCACGGCATTAGACCTGAATTGTATCTCAATTAAAATAAATTGTCCTGAAATGTCTTAAATAACAATATGATATATTAATTATTATATAAAAACTTAATTAATCGATTAATTAAATATGAGCCGATCAGCGCCATCTATGATTTCAATGTAAAAATATGGTGCAAAATCTTCATGGCTTGCTTCTAATTCGAAATAGTGACAAAAAACATTTAATTAAAGTATGATGGATGGATGATGAGTAGTTTCTTTTAACTTAGTGCCTTAGAATTGATCGCACAAAATGCTTAATTTGCACAAACTTTAATCGTAATATTTGTAAAATAAATGCCAGAGTCTATGATGTGTGGGTTAGAAGTTGACAGAAGTTTAATCATAAATAAATCATAATCAGTACGTAATAATAATAAATCATAATCAGTAGTCTGGGTCAAACTACCCAAATTATTAATTAGAATAAATATCAAACTCACAGACAAATATTGTTTTATTTTTCCACATGAAAAAAGTAAACAAACTAATGATGGCTTTTTAATTATTATTCTCTTCTTCAGCAGATATTCGCCTAACTATCTAATATTGATAAAAAAACCTGATAAAATCATGAATAAAATGTATTAATGACATAATGTAGTGATTGAATAAACGCACAACATAGTATGTAGATAAAAATATTGTTAACTAGATGAATATATTTATATTTAATTGCAAATATTATTTCCCAAAATAAAGCAATTAAGAATCCTGTTAGAGTATTAATAAAATATAATTATTTTCACATTTTTGAATTTCCCTTGAAATTTCATATATTATTATGTATATGAGATTTCATAACCGTTCGAAAAGGCGACAACTAACAATTGACCATATGTCTACAAAGTGGATACAACTAAAATTGATCCCAAAATATAATATATTTTATATTTCATTATTTTTATTTTGCAGTACCTTTGGTGTTTTTTTTTTTAAATTTAAAATACCATAGGACTCGAAATGAAAATTGTTTCTGATGTTCCCATAGTCGTAAAAATAAAATCGAAAAAAAATTACTGAAATCACTTTTCTATACATCAATTTACATTATATTATACTGGGTATCTCAAGACTGCTACCGAAAACGAAGCCGGGTGGTAGTTTTAGTGGCTACAAACACAATGCAACTAAACATTTCGCATAGAAACGCGACAATTATTTTTTATGATTTTTTAAATATCGTCGTTTTTGGGTGGTAAATCCATAGTTTTTGCTAAAATAATTTAAACTCTTTTATACCTTAGAGGATTTATAAATAAAAAGGGTATACACTATTATTTTAGGAAAAAATGTATTTATCACCCAAATATGGCCATAAGAAATAAATAACACAAAAAAAATTGTCGCTTTTTTTTGCAACTTTTTCTGTTGCATTGTGTCTGAAGTCGCTTTAAGTACCACCCAGCTTCGTTTTCGGTAGCAGTCTTGATATACCCTGTATATACCTCAATAAAAAACTACATCACAGCAAGACTTCATGTCTCGAAATTCACTATTTTTAACATTTCATATCTTTGGTTGCCCCATATTAAAATTTGGTCGGTGTTTCAAAAGTAAATCTAACAATAAAGTATAGACTGTAAAATGATTCGAATCATTCATATATTTGTGATTAACTTACATTCTATGAAATATATCTATCTTGTTATTCACTGAAGTTAAATAATTTTATGAAAATATATTTCTAAAACTCACTACGTTTAGTTATGGGGCAATCACATAAAATAACAAACAATACAAATGTGGAAATGGTCTAGCAAAATTAAATATAAAAAAATATTATCTATAATAGTATTAATATGCCTATTACTTTCAAAATGTAGTTTTTGTGTCTTACCAGTTAGGCTCTTTCAAATTGCGTGTGATAAATGTCTCATTTACATTGATCGATAAGTGGGTCGACACACAGCATGCGGAAAAGCGAATAACTATACAAAAACAGAACATTCCTATAAACGACTTTCGCATGCGTGCTATATAGCAAGATTAAGAAACATTCTCCCGCATGCGGGCCTTGTTCGACCAATGCAAATGAGACGTAAAGTTAGAATCTAAACATTTGTTATTAAAGAGGCGTATCAGATTAGTGCAACGCACGCAAATATGATCTTTAAATTAACTTGTATAAAATCACTTTCTAGTATTAGTGAATTATTGTCGTGTTCAATAAGTACTTAAGGGATCAATATTTATTTGTTATATAATTTGTTTGCGTATAGTATTATTTGATTACACTTTAAGTTTGTTGTACATAATATTATAAAATCAATGCCTACATTTGACTTTGTTTTTTTCCAGCCCATCACACAATTACTGTAGATGTAACATGTAATGTTAAGAAAATCAAAATAATTGATGTGTAACTTAAGGTCGAATAATTCACTCATAAGAAAATATTATTAAAAAAAATGTCAGTCAAAACATTATTTAAATAGTTTACTGAAGCGGGGTCCTCACTTTCTTCATAACAATCCTTTTTATCAATTCAAATGATTTAAAAAGTTTCTAACATATTATTTATTACGGAATAGATTTTGTTTTATATTATAATTATATTTTATTTCATAATTATACTTAATTAAGAACTATACTAAATTAAGTCAAATATCCTACATAAGATCTCGCTTCGTTACGTAATCGTGTCGTTTGTACTTGCATTGGCGAATTGTCCTGCGTACTCCATATAACCGTAGTCATCGCCGTCCATATGCCTCAACATCCTACGAACATCCTGTCCGACTAAATACACAGCAAACATGATCACTGACATCAGTATGAACCTGGAAAAATACAAAAAAGTGATAAAAAAACGAAAGAAAAATTAGGAAAAAATTAAGGAAAGAAAAATTATTGAACAGAAGATGAAAATAACCAGACGAAATATTATCAACAAACACACTACTAAGGGATAATTAGTTTGTGAACACAGAAATAGACACAAACTTTATTGTATCCCGAGACTTTTTGAAGATTAGCCGATTATTTAATCCATATTCTGCTGCCTACACTGAATTAATTGACGAATGGCAGAACCGGTGGGATATTTCCTCAAAGGGGCGTCACTTATACCAATACTTTCCGTCCGTACACGATCGCTTAAGAAAATCTTGGCTAGAAATTGATCACTGTGTATCACAGTTCCTAACTGGACATGGCAACTTTAAGAGCAAACTATTCACTTTTAAGCTGGTTGAATCCCCTGCGTGTCAACGCTCTACACCTGTCTGTGCGTACGAACAAACTGCACATATACTTTGGGAGTGTGATCGCTGGTCCGATGAACGCGGAATAATGTTGAACAATATGCAAATAAAAACTGGTTTTGCATACTATACGGACCTCGTGGAATCTAGGAGGAACTTCCGTGCTTTCCGGCGCTTTCGCCATACCTATTATTGGACCCAAATTTAGCTCAAACTATAGGACCCATGTAATTGTTTATCCCGTGGTGCTTTATATATCTGGCTTCTCCAGTTGTATATCTTTATATCAGAGGATAAATAATACCTCTCGACTCAATATTTTTTGTCACCCGCTTTGCTGCGGAGGGAAGTGGACAACTATTTGTTTCCAACTCCTACTTTTGTTTTTCTTTCTGATTAATTTCGATGCGGGTTAAAGACAAGCTAGTATCCCTGAGAGACTCGCCGAGCTCCGGAGCTCGGTGTCAAATCTTTGTGTGCCACTGTTGATCCTGGCTGAGAGGAGTTGCAGTGGCGGGTGTGAGGGCGGAAAAGTCTCTAAAAACACCATGCTACCAATATTGTATAATAATAATATTGATGTGTACATTTACAAATAAAAAATGCCAACTAAAACCAATGAGCCGACTTGTGTGATAGCATGGATTTATTAAAAAATAAATAAATACGACCAACAGTCATATACATAGTCCTGACCCCACACTAAGATCGGATCAGGAACTACGAGAGACTTTTCGGTCTCACAAACACCCAGACCCGAAACAAGTAGTAATAATACATATTATTTATTCAATTTGATAATTACAGATTATCTTAATATGAATATCAGATTACAATTAGAACTCAATTTTATTTTCGAAAAAGTGTACGTTGTATTGTGTAAAAATACCTATGGTTCACACTAATATTTGTTTCGATGCGGGGATCAAACCTGCGGCCTCTGGTTTCACAGCCGGCGTCTAACCAACTGCATCAAGGAGGCTGTCTGTACTTAATACTTTACCATTGTTAGTGTAAGTTATTATACTATGATCTCACATCTACTGTCTACGGGTGGTGGACTTAGGCCAATGGTAGCGAAGGTCGGTATCCAGGAATGAGAAGTAAGTGAGAATTAAGAACATAAAATTAAGTGCATAAAATATAGCGTAGTGTAAATATGCATCTATAGTAAATTATATATTTGTTTGAAATATGTCGTGGCATTTAATTAAAATAACAGAACCAGATTTGATTAAACAGAATAGAATTATCAACAATAGATGACGGAGACAGAGTAAAATACGGATATTAAGTAAACTGAAGGCTAACTGAAGGGATTGCACGCATTTTTGTAAATTTTTAAGTGGCTTAGAACAGTTCGTAAACAAAGTAGAAAAACAATAAATAGTCAATAAACCACACGATTCTATCTAAAAAAATATTTCTAAGCAACCGTACCTAAAATCAAAATATATCATTCGACATATTCCACAAATTCGCCGGTCGCTCCATTGTGCCCTTTAGATAATAAACTGCGCGGTGTAGTTGAAACGGAGATAGCCCCATATATCTCCGACAAGAATTTCGACGTCCAAAAAACGGAGAAGGCAAATGCGCCGAGTAATATTACACTGAAAATTAGAAGAGTCGCTTTTACGGAATTCTATTGAGTTTATTATAGAAAGAACACCCCAAACAACTTTCTCGTGATATTAACAGTAGACTACAGACTACAGATAAGCCCCGGTCGAAATTAATAAGCGATCTTGATCTCTATCTAAGGATCAATCCTGACATTAGGCCAATCGTGTCAAAGATTTTTTTTGCACTGAATGGCGAGATTAGCATGCCGTTTGCCTGATGGTAAGCGATACGACTGCTCATGAACAGTAGCAAAACCAAACAAAACCTTGAATTACAAACCAATGCTTGGCCCTCCACTGCGCTCGCCAACCTGAGACATAAAATGTTGAATCTCAATATATCCAATAGTACTCTGGCTAGAGTATCCTTCAAACCGAAACACAAAAGTGCATTTGCACTGCTGTTTGGCGGAAGAAATAGATATTGCGGTGGTACTTACCCAGGTGGTCTCACACATATGAGAGATCCACCACCAGGCAGGCACCATGTATCGACACGCCTAAATTTAACTTATCATGAGATGTTTATTTCCAGGATGGGTCATAGACAGAGAATAGGGTGAAGCTAATTATCAGGATGAATCATTGGAAATAAAATAGGGTGACTTATTAATTTCGGCCCTGATGTTTTGAATTTTCAATATATTTTAGTATGAGTCGGAAATATAAATTATGGAAAAACTAGAAGTGTAAATTTCGGTTAGGTACTTGCCTATTTTAAGAGACCGTCTTTTGAATACTCCCTTGGGCCCTACTATATTCATCCGAAACGAAGTTTGAAACTTCGGAGGATCGAAGTTTTTTATACGATACGAATGTATCTACTCTGTAAATGTTCGAATTTGTATAACGTACATCGTAACCATAAGTCTATGGTTACGACCATAAGTACATGTAGGTACATTCGTATCGTATATAAACTTCGATCATCCGAAGTTTCGAACTTCGTTTCGGATCAATATAGTAGGGTTCCATATAATGTGGCCATTGATTGAAATGGCTTTCTTATTATAATTGCTGCTATATGATCACTAATGTGCATACAAATTCTACTCCATTTCTAAACTAATTGCTCAGGACTACTTTAATAATCCCGTACTTACATGCCAGCGCCTCCAGCCATATTTAAAATAAATAATAATAGTTATATGAATAATTATTCGATAATTGAAATAAATACTTTATTTTAATTAATTATCGAATAATTTAAATATTCTGGTATCTTTTTTAGAATACTATCCAGTTCAATACACAGCAGTTGTAGCAATGATGAACTATAATGCGTAGAATTTCGTACAACAACAATGAAAACAAACATGTATTGTTCGATATTATTATTGTTAGCTTCGTTGTCATTAATAGATGGGCAATATCAACAAACATCAGTCGACCTACATCTTGGATACTAACATTTTTGAGGCCCAGAAGTATTTGTATCGGGTTTGGGTGTTTGTGAGACCGAAAAGTCTCTCGTAGTTCCCAATACCCACGATACAAGACTTAATTGATCTTAATGTGGGGTCAGGATTATGTATGTATGTGAATTCTGGATGTATTTATGATTTATTTATTTATTTTTCTTCTACCAATCATCGTCTCATGCGCGGTGAATTGATTATTTATATTAATCACGGAACAAATAATAAGTTAACACACCCAACAGGTACACAAATAATCCTGACCTTGATATACAACATATGACATAACTTACTAGGGTGATTTGGGGTAACACTGTAAAAGTAATGCGTAAGGGATAAGAATGTAAACTATATAATTTTATATGAATTTACGTTCTCACCTTACGTGCGTAAGGGATAAGGACGTCAACTATTTAATTTACATGAATTTACGTTCTTACCCCTTACGCACTATTTACATCCTTGTATTACAGTGCTGCCCCAAAGCACATCAGTCTTGCATCGTGGTATCAGAAGCTATAAAAATAAATAAACTTTTTGGTTTCACAGCACCCAGATGAAAAATAAACACTTGTGGAATGCATTATTGTCTCAATACCGAAGTTGATATCTAAGCCCACTTGTTTTATATTACATGACTTAATTCTTAACCATCTTCGCCACTAAGACTGTCATCATTATATAATTTAGTTTATTAATTGCAGCCTGCATTAAACATGGACTGAATGTATAATTTGGTAGTTGGAGTTCAGTTTTTGATTCGCAATTCATAAAAGTTTATGTCTAAAAACCTCCTGAGACGTCCTGCACCTTCTCGCAAAAGCTTTCTTCCTTTATGAAGTCATCTATCCACTTTATGAGTGGCCGCTCTGATATTATAATTAAAGTCTTTGTTCGGCAGTGAATTTTCTGAAGATAATTCATGGTAGACCCATTTTGTAGCGCATATTTTCACAACCTTTTATATTTACCATATCGTGTTTATCGTGTATTTTTATATACAATTTAGATATTTTTGAACAAAAAATAAAACATTGGTTAAAGAAAGCAAAGATTTTGATCTCCAAAATTATGAGGGATAATTATGTTATTATCCCCTTCAGTCTGGATTGATCCCACACCTGCCTAAAGGCCTTCAGCGCAATCTAACCTAAACAGTAGTAATATGTTTATTCTTATGTCTCCAAAGATGTAGACAGAAAACATATTGGCGAAAACCAAAGCTCACCAAACTTATTGCCATCCAATGTTCCTCCGCAAGACAACCTAGTTGGCACTTGGCGCGGCTGGTAAGAAGCCGGCAGTAAAACGATAGGTCACGGGTTCAATACCGAGGCAAATATTTGTGTGATCCACAGACATTTATTTAGGGGCCTAGGTATTTTTAAGACCGAAAGATCTCGTAGCTTCTAATACCCACGAGACAAGACACAATGTTAGTGTGGACTCAGGACTATGTATACGATAGTTGGGTGCATTTTTGTATTATTTAATCTATTAATATAGGCTATGAGGCAAACCCATCGCCATTCCAGGTATAATATTAGGTCCGGACAATTTTTAAATAAAATAGAACATATGAGTCCATATTGTTTATTAAATACTATGCGATAAAAGTACAATACATTTATAAAATCTTCTCCAGTACCCTGAATTAATCATTTTTATTAATTTTTAATATAATACAATTATTTCTTTAACAATTTAATAGAACTAAAAAATAACTAAATCACATAAATAAAATATTTCATAATAAATATGCCTTTAATTCTAATTTTATTACAAACTACTTTATGGTCCTAATAGTGTCAGTTCATAAAAAGCGTTTGAATCTTATACAATTAGAAGATTTTCCCAACCATCAATTTCAATATTCTTTCTTCTCCTAAATAAGAAAAGTCTATGAGATTCGTACCTAGCATTAAGAAGCATAATTGTTTGAAACGCATCAACTCAACCTAAGCCAGTGAGATTGGTAATTGGCACATCATTGTTTATACGATCCATATCTAACATATATCTTCCTCCGAGAAATATTGTAGCCATTACAGCTCCAGCCAACAGAACTCTGTAAATAACAAAATAGTCTGAACATTGCGCTTGTAAAGATATTTAATTTGAATATCAATTATTCACTTAATTTCAAATAAATATTCACTGTTATGAATTATAAAATGAAAGGATTGAAACAAGATTTGATAAAAGTACAATCAAAATAAATTACTAAGGTAATAGTTAAAATACTGTGACAAAAAGTGTGAGAAACAATCATGTGATTGTGCTAGCGTGATGTGTGATTCATGCCTTATAATATAATGAAAGAATCGTTTTAATTATGATAAGTAGATTACCTAACATGTTTTGGTTTTCAATGCAGTAACAAAACTATTCTGTATCAGCCCATATACGTCCCACTGCAGGGCACGGGCCTCCTCTACAATCGAAAGTACGATTGAGAGTGGTTAGGCCATATAGTCCACCACCACCCTGGCCTAATGCGGGTTGGCGGACTTACATACCATAGAAATTCTATAAATCGCTATGGTATGCAGGTTTCCTCACGATGTTTTCCTTCACCGTTTTAGTGCGTGGTGATTGAATATCAATACACACATGACTCCGAAAAGTCAGAGGTGTGCCCTGGGATTCGAACCCGCGACCATCGTGAACATGTTGGCAGTCGCGTCTAGTCCGTTTACCAACAGGCCACCACGCACGAACAAAACTATACTCTTTTAATAAAAATATTCAACTACATGGACACTAAAAGTGAAACCAATACCACAGCAATTAATTTTCTCATAACACTACACTAATCTAATACCATTTTCCAGAATACTCACAATCCAGCAACAGCCATTGTTGTACTGATTTATGAATAAATTAATATATTGATCAATTCAGTTCCAATGCATTATAACGCTGCTGAATTTACATTGAAACTGATAGTATGCAAGCTACATAATATAGTTTGGTATTTACAAATATTATGACAGCTATTGTTGACAAATACATAATATGATGATACACATTGCTGCATCATCGAGCTGATACAAATATTTTCTGAACACAACATTTGATTCATATCAATAAGAAGATGTAATCAGAAAGTAACACGTATATAATTTAACAAAAGTCTGATCTCACTGTGCGGTTATTATAATGCGAATAAAAACATTAGAATTAGTTAGAAACCTATGTTAGAAACAGTAACTCAAATGCAAATCTTAAAATCCATAAAGACTTAAATTCGTTTGTAGAAGAAAATTGTAGATATCAAAAAAGAAACGATGGTGTTGTCGTCCATTCAATTGTTTCCGTGGTGGTGGTAACAGGAATTGGTGATGTTGATGACGTTAACATCATATATTTCGTCACCCAGTAGGTGCCGAAAGCCAGTACTCCCGATATCAACAAACTGAAAGGAAGAATATCAGTAAATAAACAAGCATGTTATTTAGGATATCTAGAAAGTGAAAACGGTACAGGTAGGTACCAAATTTTGTATTTAACACCCAACTTCCACTTATTTCCTAATCTTGCGTTGTAAATTTGCATACTCGAAGGCTCCACGAGATTTTAAGGTAATTGTAATTTTATTTCAAACATCTGCTATTAAATCTTCCCTAACATTAACATTAAAGTAGTATCCATTCGAATTCGAAACTCTTTTCAAAAAGTTGTCATTTAAAATCACCAATACTTACAAACCGAGCACCATTATGGAACAAGATGGTATATTTGCACTGCATCTAAGCCTTATCATTGATAACACTTATATAAGACATTAATGAACTGAATGGAATGAAACTACAGCTTATTGTTTCGGAACTGTTACGGCTATTGAAGAAATGGTTACGCGATTCCAATCCAAGGGCGAGTGCATAATACTAAAAAGATAAAATTCAACGGCATTCATAGGACTGATAATATAATAATTAGAATTTTAGACGCCCTTTTCCAATGTCTCGGTTTAAAAAAGCAAGTTCCCTGCTAGTATCGAGATCTGAGAAATCTCACGTCTTCGATGCAAATAAGCTTGCTGAATTTGACAGGTATGTGAACTCTACCAATCGCATTAGAATAATATAAGTCCAAAAGGATTTATGTCAGACAGTCCATCATGTACCTGTGTATAATAATGTATATTTATGTCCAATTATAGGGCACGAGCCTCCTCTACAATCGAGGTACGATAGAGAGTGGTTAGGCCATAAGAATATGGCCTAGAATAGTGGACTACCACTACGCTGGCCTATCGCAGGCTGATAAAATTATAGGACAAATCATTTTGCTTAGTCGAAATGCTTAGCTAGCTTAGCGCGATTGATGCAATCTCACAGAACACTGTCTCAATGCCGACAAAAATAGAAATAGTGAATAGAAATACTACGGAAACGCACTACTTGTTACACATATTTTGTTCCAGATGTCCCAAAACATCACAAACATGTGTAGAAAATATGATATCTCATGTCAACATAGGTTTTATGTGAAAACACCGAAATCATTATAGGAGACTTCTTTTGTTGGTCGATTAATATTTTTTCTATATCGTTTCTATTCTTCTTTTTAATACTTATTCTACTCAATTATATTGCACAAGTAATTTATGAGAAGTATGAAACTACCTTTACAACACCTCCATAACAATTCTCGATGTTGACCAAACATACCATTGTGTAAGGCTGGATTGTTTTCTCATTAATATCATATAAATATATGGGGTATACTTCATATGTTGAAATGGTTTGGAAAACTATAGACATTATTGCATTAAATATTTAAAAACACCAAATTTGAATATCAGTCGTAATTAACTACATTCTATGAATTTCCTGGAACAGGGTAAAAGCCTATCTTGTGTTTTAGCTACTATAGATTTGTTTTTGAATTTCTTCTTAGTATTATTTTAATATATACACCCTAAAAGTCATATACTTTGACATCCTTCATGGCGCAGTTTGTTAAACGCCGAGTCTTCTTTGATAAAGAAACAAAAGGTTGGAACCAAAGGTTGCGAGTGTGATGCTTGGACCAAGACAATTATGTGGTCTAGATTTTTATAATTTAAGCAGCAGTGTAAATGAGACCAGAAATTCCATGAGTGTGATTATTGGGTATATTTAAAAATAATGAATCAAATATTATTCACATTTCTATATTTACATCTACACACACAAGAGGTATATTTTCATGCATGTGTTTTTGCATATGTATGTATATTAAATACATCGTTACATAAATTCCAAGGCATATTAAATTATATTAAACCATTCATTTACTCAAAAGTAAAATAAAATATGTTGAGGTAAACAGGAACAAATACATATTTTACCGTTACTCTTTGTACCCTCGATGTTCGTAACAAAAGGGTATTTACAAAATACATTTAATACTTACTTAAAGTTCTTTAGATTAATACAACAATTCAAACATAATTGCCAATTAAATCCAAAAATAATAATACATATGTGAAATTCGACACAATCACCAATGATAACTTAAAAAAGTAATGTCAAAATCAAATCAAAATGTAGATTTTGATTTTAATACCCCGGAGGACGCTGAAAAGAGCATGTCAGTGTCTCTGGCCTTCCAGTCCGGTACAAATGCGGATATTGTACCCGAGCTGGGTTGATAAGATACTACCTGCTAAATTGATATTTTTTTTTTCAAATTTTTAAAAACCTGCTCTACATTACTCTAATCAAACAGGCTATTTCTAAGTAACTTGGCAATACGACCTAAAGAACTTTAAATTAACTCTAATTGTTGCTATAGAGGAGATTGCGTTGTGGTCGTCGATATGTCTATTGCGGCTCTTTGTATCGCATGTGCTGCGTCAGGCATGTTCATCAGATATTTCGTAGTCCAATACGCGCCGAACGCCAGCAATCCAGTTATTAGTAAGCTGGAATAATATAACAATTGTTACAACAAACAAAATTAATATTACGAGTATTTACAACCACTTCAAGTCCACTACTATAGATAGTCTTCCCAGGGATTCCCACTTGTTACTTTGGAAATTTATTTTGTTGGATAATTTATTCTAGAAACTCATAGGTAATCATTTAAAAAGAAAGGATAAGTTCTTATCAAGTATCTGAAGATCCTTAAACAAGCGCTAGGTACACCCGTTCACCACAATGCGCGTGTGATAATTGATGGGTTTCAATCAAACTAACTCATATATGTAACATGCAGCCAAAACATGGACGCTCACACAGGAATACTTGTGCCATGGAGCACTCCATGTTAGGCATATCTCTCAGAGAAAGAGTTCGCAACCAAAGGTCTGACAGCAAACGAATTGCTGGACTCAAGTGGGCAAGACACTTAGTCAGACAAAGCGATAAGCGATGTAAAATATGAAATTTAAATACTTACAATCCAAGAGGCATTTTTTCATATATTATCACCGCAATGCAATGCGTGCCAGCTCACACATGTCACTCTTTCTATTGATACAATACAATAGAATACAATGAAACTAATGACTAATCTTTATATAGTTAACAGCGCTAAGGCTTGCTATCTACTGACTATCGCTGTCGGCTATAAATATGCCGGTAATAAACTTGATGTCTTGAAGATACACATAATGAAGTATACAGAGACACTGGACTGGCCAAATATGCTTGCGTGGATTAAGTTATATCAGATATTTTACCTTTCCAATAAAAGCTTGAAATCTCTAAGAAACTGACTTATTAAATGAAATGCAACAGCATAATTTCAGATGTTGAAAAAAATAATATTACTGCAGTTTGTTAAAAAGCTATACTTACATCAACTTTACTAATACAGCTAGCATTTCCCATAAAGTAAAGCTTATTTTTCAAACAGCTTAAGCCGTCACATAACTTGCAGTAGATGCAAACTTTACACTCAATTTGACTATTCAAAGTGCATGTTATGTAAACACGAACGGTGTAGTAAAAAATAGTAATTGTTAGTAAACTGTCGTGTGTCACTTTCTGCATACTGCTCGACATACTCAGCTCTTAGAATCGACCCATCATGATCCCATATCCACGAATAAAGTGCAACTAGGAAAGCTGAACGAATTATTATCTATCTTAGGGTCGACAGCGAGTCTTCTTTCATGTCTCATTGACATTGCCAAATTTAATGAACAGTGATAGCTATTTCCAATCAGATGGACCGCTACCTAATCTGACGAGACCAGTAACTAAACAAAGATAGCAAAACTGTAATAAATAATATAATGTTGATTTACATGATGAGTAACAATAATAATTCGCTAAAACTGAACACTCCTGCTAGCGTAGCCAGAACTCCTATAACCAGGTACACTGTGTCGTAGGATTCTGATAACTGGGCTACCGATCTTGCCTCTATCATGGGGGTCTCACGAAGTTGGGCTCTCAATCGCATCGTTTTATACTCATCACTAATCTGAAAATGGAATTGCCAGTTACAACAAAATTAAAAAAGACAGATTTTAGTGTGGATCCCACACTCATATCCCAATAATTTGTATAGAAACATTATAATAAAAGATGTATCAATGTGTAAAAAGTTTTTATCAGGATCAAAATTTGAGGCAGTGATTATTCTCTGCCTGCTCCTACGGGATGATGGTATGGAGAAATAATATGAATACACAAGACAGATTCTCATTGGTAAATTTCACTCTTAAAACTAATCACTTAAAATGTTTTAATATATATTACTGAAGACACCACTCACCAGAACAGTACCAGTATAAATCAAAAGCACGACACCAGACAGCAGAAAGTATCCATGGACGAAGT
This sequence comes from Hyles vespertilio, assembly GCA_009982885.2. Lineage (NCBI taxonomy): Eukaryota > Metazoa > Arthropoda > Insecta > Lepidoptera > Sphingidae > Hyles > Hyles vespertilio. The sequence continues at coordinate 9,249,759 of CM042815.1, read as the reverse complement.
TATCCAAGTGATCGTCAACTATAGTGGATATCATCAGCCCTAAGGGTATCACAGTTTGACTCCACAAAGTGCCTCCTACAAGAGTATGCTCATCCCTGTATTTAGGCCGAGTGTCCACAGGAGCACTGGCCCACAAACCTCCTGCCCCCAAAACTAATCCAAGACTACATAATTTCAATACTATTGACACGTATCTTATAATCATTTGGGCATGGAATTACTACGTTCGAAAGAACGTAATAATACCATGCATTTGGGTCATGATTTGGAATTACCGTATGGTTTAGACAGATGATTTACTGACATATGTTAAATCAAGACAGTAATGAGGTGAGACTACAGTCTAGATAATTTAAAAAAGACTTCTTAATAGATGATAATATTATTGTTGATAGAAAATTCGCATTATTGTATGTGTTGGCTGTTGCTGTTGGTAATAATTTGCGGGTTCGAATCGTTTGTGTAAATAGATAGTCTACTACCACGCAGCTTAATAGGGTTGTGTCCAAGATTTTATTTGAGCAGTAAGTAATCATTCCTTAAAAGCATCGTTTATATAAACAAACGAATTTGAAAACAGCATCAAAATTGAATGTAAAATGACTGAGATATTAATACATTTAATAGTACGGGGGGGGACACTCGTTGTCTCTTTCGCACGCGTGCACCTTATGGAAGATGACGTCACGCCGTGCATGTTGCATCCTTTTCTATCACTCCTACCACCAACTTTCATATATTTGTAACTTGCTTATTACTTAACGGATTTTAAAAATTCTTTCTGATTTTGATTATGCGTAACGTAACCTTTCGTTATAAACAAAAATAAAAATGTATGAAACTAGCCTATTATGAAGAAAATATGATAAGAAAACCCGCAGGACATAAAGATCATTGCTAATAATTCTAAGATATTAATCTTAACACTTGATAGGAACTGGATCATATTTACCAAAAATGTTTTATAATTTAAGGAATTGTCTTACATAATAAAGATCTGTAAGATGCCTGTAAATAAAACTGCTATGAGAATTGGTATGCCATTGTTTACTCATTTAATACAATTATTCATTGAGCTTCATATGAGCAGATATAAAAAAATTTAACCACTTTAAATATTGGACGTGCCCCACGATTTTATTTTCGTTTAATCAATGCATATGTTTAAAATTATTTTTTAGCTTTTAGTAAATTTATCTGCAATATAAAACCGTTTAACTTAAAAAAAATTTTTACTTTTTATTTTTAAGTTTTTATTTCTCCTTCTATTCAATTCGTTGAGTTCTTGACTTGGGTGGGAGATTCATATTGTAATTTTGTATAGTATTTTGTATTATACTTACCAAGCCCTTTATTTTGATACCCATATTGATGGGATTGAAAAATACATTTTCCGCCATTTTGTAGCAGTGGCCATCTTTGATTTTGATTTTGTATAGTGCACTGAATTTTACTTGACAAGCCCTTTCATTCAAATTTCAAAACTAAGTTGTCCGCCATCTTGTAGCGGAGTATCTTGGATTCACAATAATATTGAATATGGATAATTGTACTGTCACCAGAATCAAAGGCGTATACCAAATTTCAGATCAATGGGTTAACGGGAAGAGGGTTAAATTTCAATTACTAAATTTGACCCAAACAAACGGGGTGAGCTAAATAAAACCGTTTAAAAATCGTAATGACGCGTTTAAAGAAATTAAATTGAAGCCTCTAGTTAAACATAGTTCAAAATAACAAAAAAATATTCAGTGCTCATAGAACCGTGAAATTGTATCACTTACAAAAAAACTGAAATTAATTGTTATAATTAAGGAGACAGGGGATATATTTTCCACATTGACATTACCTGAAATATAATTCAGCTTAATTTGCAACGCGAACATATTTTAGTTTTGTTTATCACTATTTACGCTATAAATACTATACGTATTTCGAGATTATTTCCGATTAAAACCATCTGTAAATATTTATTATTAGTTTGTATTAAAAAACATTAATACGTAGACATTCCCATTCGTTATAATCGTCTCTAAACACCCGTAAGCAAAGAACTACTTTACAATCGAGAGTACGATATTCTTTTAAATACACCCAACAGTCATACACATAGTTCTAGCCCCACAGTAAGATTAAGTCATATTATGTCGTGGGTATCAGAAAGTACGAGAGATTTTTCAGAAACACACAAACCCGAAATAAATACCTTTGTATTACACTAATATACACTGTTAGTAGGTATGTCATATGTGAGAGGCCGCCTGGGTAGATACCACCGCAATGTGTATTTCTCCCGCCAAACAGCAGTGTAAATGCACAGTTTGTTTCGGTTTGGAAGACTTTGTAACCAGAGTAACTACTGGACATATTGAGACTTATCTTATGTCACAGGATGGCGAGCACAGTGAAATGTCAAGCATTGGTTTGTAATTCAGGGTGTTTGGTTTTGCTGTAATAATAATAAGATAATGTTATATATGAAAATATGTTGACTGACACGAGTGTATATTTGAAATACTGTAACTAACACTCGAAAATAAAAATATATTATCAAAACTAGAACATAAAACATTTTTCTGCTCTCCAGTATTATCTAAAAAACAACCACAACGGAGGTTACATTACTCCAATAGATTTTACTGCTGTTCATGAGTGATCGTATCGCTTACCATCAGGCGATCGGCATGCCCGTCTCGCCATTCTTAGTAATAAGAAAAAAGACTAATATTTGTCTCGGTGCGAATGTCGATACCGCGGCCTCTGTATAAATAAATTCTTATAAAACTCAAGTTTGGTACAATTTGCACATGGTCAGTTTTGGCAATACTACTCTCCAATTAATTTTTGTCTAGTTTCACCGTGGATTTGAGGCAAAATACATACGAACTTTCATCATGTATTGCAAACTACGTCTATTCTTCTTATTTATACTAGTATCTCACAGTATTGCTAAGAATAATTATGTAATTATTTGTTTATAGTATATTTATTTCGATAAACAAAATTTAATACCATACAATTCTTCCAAACTATTTAAGTTTTTTATATAAATAGCTTTTAAGCAGCATAATCTGGCCAGCTATAATAAAACTGGCACATATAGAAAGAGTTGGGGGAAACCTATGCCCAACAATTCTACAACATATATTACAAGCCACAATTAGCTAAACTTGATGATACCACATATATTTATCTCAATTTCAGGGTGCATTCAATATAAACGTAACGAAGTTTGAGGTTTGCAAGGGTCCGAAGAGCAAAGATTGTGTTATAACCAAAGGCTGGGTAGAAAATGGGACTAAAGTTTGGTACAAAATGAACGTTGTTGAGAAAATGTCGCCAATGAAGGTACGTGAACAAATGAGATTTATTGGACTTAAAAATGTAAACAATTAGACCACTACTTGCTTTTAATATTGCCGCTTATATAGTTAGCACTACGTAAAAGCTAGGAGATGAGAAGCTGACAAAACACTATTCAAAAACTACAATGAATTGTGCAAGACTGCCGATAAGTTTACCCCACTAGCATATTATCTTGATTCGGGTATATAATAAAATGAATAAAAACAATAATCTTTATTATACTTTGTCAGAATTACAATTTACAATAAGAAATATCAGTGATGTCCACACTAGGCAATGCTGGTCTTGTGGCCATCGAGTACAAATAGTAACATTATATACAGTCTAAAAGGTTATTGCACAGTTTAGTAATTAAAGTAGACTGTAAACAACCTTAAAATTAAGTTATAACTAATACAAATTATCACATGCGTTGTAGAGAGTAAATGGGTTCTGAATGCACCAACTTTTATCAACTGGTGGTAGGTCTCTCATATGTGAGAGGCCATCTGGGTAGGTACCACCGCAATGTCTATTTCTCCCGTGAAACAACACTGCGTAAGTGCACTGTTGTGTTTCGGATTGAAGGACATTGTAGCCAGAGTAACTACTGGATATATTGAGACTTAACATCTTATGTCTCAGGATGGCGAGCGCAGTGGAATGTTGCTACTGTTTATGAGCGGTCGTATCGCTTACCATCAGGCGAACGGCATGCTCGTCTCGTCATTCATTGCAATAAAAAAAAAAAACTACCTCATATCGGCTACATTTTTATGTTCAAAATGACAGACTATACTCTTGCATAATATTATAATATTTTACTGATGCAATTAATTTTTCAGGCTAAAATCCTCTCTATATCCAAGAACAACGAAACAATGAGGTTCCAAATGAACAAACCCTGTGACCATCTGTTCATACGACCAGTATTGAATACTATACTAAATGTTACCAAGAGCTGCGTCCTTATACAAGTAATTATTGATTTTATCAAAAAATATTTAGGCTACTTGGTGCTGGGTGAGTGTCAAATGTAGGATAGCTGATCACATTAAGGGCTAGAAAATGGTAAAAGTCATTAGCACTCATGGAAGCCCCTACGAGTATAAATAAATAACACCCCAACAGTCACATACAGCCTCCGTGGCGCAGTTGGTTAGACGCCGCCTGTGAAACGAGAGGCCGCGGGTTCGATCCCCGCACCGAGAGAAATGTTTGTGCGGCCCACAAATATTTCTTCCGGGTCTGGGTGTTTGTGAGACCGAAAAGTCTCTCGTAGTTCCTGATACCCACGACACAAGACTCGATCTTAGTGTGGGGTCAGGACTATGTATGTGACTGTTGGGTGTTATAAATGCCATGAATCTTTTGTCATTAGATTAGCAACCAGCCCAGTAAACAATATTCCTTAAACACCATTAATAAATTAATCTACGTGTGCTGATAAATTCGTTAAATTTAGGATTTTTTATAATCATCATCACCGTCAGCCTATATTGTTGTCCACTGCTGGACATAGGCCTCCTCCAAATTGCAACATTACACCCTGTGTTCGGCTTGTCAGTTTTTCTACAGAAGTGGCCAGCCCACTGCCACTTCAGTTTACTAATCCTATGTGCCATATCTACAACTTTGGTTGTCTGTCGGATAAGATCGTTACGGATCCTATCCTTCAGAGTTTTTTTATTTGTCATAAATTAGAAAGTAAATATTGCTAATGTTTATAAATTTTCTTTAAGGGCAACTACACGTTCTTCTTAGACTTTCAAGATATTTTCGATAGGTACTGGGGAGGCTCCTTTCTGTACGGCTCCTGGACCTTCAAAGCTGTATTTTACGGAAACACGTGCAACTTTCTTTGCCAGGTTATGGACGTGACTGTATATCCGAAGATTAAAAAGAGATAAACTACCAATACGCTAATAACAAACGGCTCCAATATAATATCTGAGTTTTATTTTCCCTCGTGTTAATCCAAAATGATTTAGTGTTTTAAGTAAGTTTCTGTTATTTTCGGAACAATGGAAATTTGTGTATATTGAACACGCCATGAGTACCAGAATTTAAGTACTAAAAAGAACAGATTAGGGTGTCATTAAACTAATAAAAAGTCAATACTTTTTTATTTCATAAGTCAGGCAAACGAGTCAACTGAGTAAGTGAATTGAGAAGTGAATACCACCCATGAATGTCAAAGCTCGAATGATGGATGTATTCCCGGCCCATTAAATCGAGATGGAAGTGGGAAAGAACAAAGATAGTAAGAGGAAAGTGGTATTGGTCATCCGGAAATCTCCCTTACCGAACGAAACTTTACAGCAAAATTACTGCTTCACGTCAATCTCAATGTCTTATAAGACAGTGATACCGCCCCGGAAGAGCCTCCCCAGTCATGCTGAGTCATGAATGATAATAGCGTGGCTCTACCACATACTAATTACCCATTACTTAGCTACTTATTTTGGTGTAATAAGACTATATGTCTGACTATTACATACATACATAAACTCACGCCTTTTTCCCAGAAAAGGGGTTTGCAGAGGTGCCAGGACACCCGCATTTCGTCATGTACGTTCCCTCCCACGATGTGATAGAAGGCGAGCCCATCGCCAAATCGGGCACAAATTCCTGACTCTGGGCTAATAATGAATAGAAAAATCCTATACCACTATGCCCAACCCGGGATTCGAACCCGACACCTCAGCTTTGTAACCATACCCTAGTACAACTACACTACCGAAGTAGTAATATTGTGTGAAAACCCAATTATTCAGAAGGTCGCTAGATAAGGAGCTGGGAAAAACCTATTTTGAATCATTGATTCGCAATCTATCCATCAACATCGAAAAATAATACACGCAATAAATTCAACCGTTGGCTTGTTCTATTTGCTCGTTTAGTCTATAATTGTTGCAATATTTCGAGTCAACGAACCATAAAGATATCATTTAATAAGATCATTTAGAATTATTTTATCACAATTGTCATTCGATGTAGTGGACAATGTACAAGTTTATTTTATATTGCCTTTGCTTGGTATGCATGCTAAGTGCAATTTCGGCTTCACAACAGGGATTCGTAAGTATTTGTATATTGTACGTATCGAGGTAAAAATAAACCTTTAAGTAAGTAATCTTTCCAATAAAGTGTAAATCATTCCAATAATAACGTATATCAACAATAATTCTATTTTTCCAGAAATAGTACCTATTTTTCAAAATAATTTTATTTTACACCAATATGTTGTAACAGGAAGAAAAACTACTGCAATTATACAAAAACTACTAACTACATTAACACAAAATACTATATACAAATCTATTTTTATACAGGGACCATTCAACGTATCGGTCATAAGTGATGTAGCGTGCAAAGGACCAAAACGCAAGGACTGCGCTGATGTTAAACAAAAATTCATCGGACAGAAAATCGAATACCGAGTGATTGTAAGGGAAAGTACGACCCCAAAAAAGGTTAGTAAGCTACTGCTTACTACTGCTTTATAGTTACTACTATTACCAGGTTGACCTGGTATAAGAGACCGAATACGGACAATCAGACCGTAGACGCAGGAATCGTACTAGCGCACACTTCTGTGTTACTTCAGCGATATTGTTGCATATTACATTTGAGGTAAGACACTGTGATGAGACATAGCACGGAGATTTTCATGATTCCTTATGTTTTTGTAAAGCAATTAATAGCGAGATAAGCATGACATTCTTCTGATGGTAGCGATATAACCGCGCATGAACAATAACAAAACCAAACACGATGAATTACAAACCAATCCTTGACATTTCACTGCGCTCGCCATCCTGAGACATGAGAAGTTAAGTCTCTATATACGAGTATATGTTCAGTAGTTACGTTGGCTACAATGTCCTTCAAACTGAAACAGAACAGTGCATTTACTCTACTTTTTGGCGGGAGAAAATTTATTTCATAAGTATATGTAATCAGCCAATACGCAATAGGTCTGCGTATTTTTTTACACAAAATGTCTGCCAAACCTTGGTCACCTAATGATAATATACAATACCGTCCATGAACATCCACAAATCAATCAATGAAATTCAAATTAATCAAATTGGAAGAGGAGTGGAAAGGAAAATGGATGAATTTATAAACGATTTCAATTATTATATTATGCTGAGATAATTTGTCCATTCTTATTTTGGTATTTTTTTAGGATAGGTATATAGTATGTTTTTGTATATGTATGTATGTATGTATGTATATGTGTGTGTATATACCGGGTATATCAAGACTGCTACCGAAAACGAAGCCGAGTGGTAGTTTTAGTGACTACAAACACAATGCAACTAAAAATTTCGCAAAGAAACGCGACATTAATTTTAATGATTTTTTAAATATCATAATTTTTGGGTAATAAATCCATAGTTTTTGCTAAAATAATAATTTAAACTGTTTTATACCTTAGAGTATTTATAAATAAAAGGGTATACACTATTATTTTAGGAAAAAAATGTATTTACCACCCAAATACGGCCATAGGAAAAAAAAGTCGCTTTTTTTGGAATAAATTTCTATTGCATTGTGTCTGAAGTCGCACAAACAACCACCCGGCTTCGTTTTCGGTAGCAGTCTTGATATACCCTATATATATATATATGTATTATTATTGTGATTATGTAATATATTTTTTTAAATTATTAATTGTAGATTATTATTATTTCATTTATACCTTAGACTGCCCTTTCTATCTCCTGTTACTATATCCATCCCATGGTTGCCTGAAAGAAATTACCTAGTGTGATGAGGCCGCCACTTGTGCTATTATTTTTATTGTGTAATATCTTTTTAGATATTACACATTGGATTAAATAAATAAAATAAATCATTATATGTTCCGTAAGTTCTTTACTACCGGCAATTATTATATTATTATTTATTACACACCTGTTTTATCTGCCCAAATTAAACAATAGCTTCATTTTAAGGGTAAAGTAACCGGAATCTCCAACGGCAAACAACGTTTGACTTTGCAAATCAAAGGTTTTTGCGACCATGTGTTTATAAGGCCACTGATCATTGCTATGTTTAATACTACAGAGAGCTGTACCATTGCTAAGGTAAACATGATTTATAGTAAACATAATCTGCTAGTATTCGCTAGATCAAGGTGGTACTATGCTCCGAAACGAATTTGGAATGTTCGGATTTTGGACGTCTCAAGTAAAATATAAGATTTCTACTGCTAAAAAGTGCGTGATGGCCTGTTGGTAATGGACCATATGCGGCTACCAACATGTTCACGGTGGTCACGGACTCAAATTCCGGGACACATCTCTGACTTTTCGGAGTCATGTGTGTATTGATAGTCAATTACCACGCACTATTACGATGAAGGAAAATATTGTGAAGAAACCTGCATACCACGCCGATTCGTAAAATTTCTAAAGCGTGTAAATCCCGCCAAACCGCACTAAGGTCAGCGTGGACTATATGGCCTAATGACTTTCAATGGAGATCTCAATTGTAGAGGAGGCCCGTCCCCTGCGGTGGGACGTATATAGGCTATGATACTTATCATTTTCTTCAAACTTAGTCTATAATTACGCCGTGCGATAGAAGATTCTAACATTTTGTGGAGTATCTAGGCACATTCGTACAGCCTGACGTACTACGTCCGTACATTAGCACAGAATAACCCCCAGGCAGCTTTTAGTTTCAGTGGAAATCTTTGAAAATACTTCGGTGACGCAGTTGTATCTGGGTACGATTAAGATGCTGAAGTCTAGGGTATAATACCGGTTCGGGCATATTGGATTTTTCTATTCATTGCCGGCCCGGAATCTGAAATTTATTCCCATTATGGTGAGAGGCTCGCCCCCTATCACATCGTTGGATGGAACACACAAGATGAATATAGATTTTTTGCATACTATCACGATATACTGACGGTCCTAATGGTAAGTGCAGTGCAGTCCACATAGAGCTCCAGTAAATGAGGTGCCTATAACGTACCGATTTACATAAATGTCTAACTTTCAGAGAAGCTATCTCTGACAAAAATAGGCAATGGATACACAGTTATAGTGCCCTGGTTTGTTCTTAAATCTCCTAAAATCTAAAATTAGTTATAAATTCAGAATATTTTAAGGATCGGTGTTTTAATTGATTTATTTATTCCAGGGCGTATACAACCATACTGTCGACATGCAAGAATTAGTACAGTCTTACTACAGCGGTACATTTATATACGGAAACTGGACTTTTAAAACCGTATTCTATAACGATGAGTGCAATTTCGTATGCATACTTACAAGCTTGAGAATATTCCCAAGGAAAATAAGGCATTAGACACATAATATGATGTTTTTAAAACTGCTTTTGTGAAAATATATGGAATAAATATGATGTTATATTAAAGTATTTTATTTTCAATGTTTGTACCATTTACATGTACATTCTAATAGTTTGAAGACAAGAGATAAGAGAACCGTAAGGTACTTACAACAAAGGAAAAACAAAGGAAAATACTTTCTTTGGCATATGATGTAGACATAGGGGCGATAAACCTTGCCAATGATGGGACTAGCCTAAAGTGGCAACTCTGTCTATTCTTTATAACATTATGCCTGAACTTATGCGTACGCGGAATACGGTTGCTCGCTTCTTCATTACTATGTACGTACACCTTATCATTTTGTTTGTTGTAGCTCTCTTCTACGGTAAAATTTTTTTCATCTGAAAAAAGAATTTCCCGATATTTTTTCCCGCGTACCGCTTCAACAAAGCGCGGTATCTCTTCAGTCTTAGGTCCATTAGACGAGCATTCAAACAATGTCCTGTTTTTCTTCGATATGCCCGAAGCCCTAAGTCTTCATTTAACACCCTTTTCACTGTGGTTCTGCTTAACCCCATCTGAAGGGCCAACAGTTCTGCTTACGTTTGGGATTTCTTTGAATTCGCGCCTTCACAGCTTTTATCACTGCTGGAGTCCTAACAGACCGAGGGCGACCACTTCTTGACCTGTCATCTACACTAGAGTCTTCATTGTATCGTTTGATGGTACGATAAAAGAATCTTTTGGTTATATTCAAATTTTTCAGTATGTCAATAATTTTAATTGGCGCTTAACCGCAACGATGCAACGCAATAACTGCAACACGGTCTTCTTTGAGCGTCCACTCCATATTTAAAAATGAGTAAAATTCTAAAAAGTATACATTTTTATTTTCATGAACAATTCGAAATTCGAATTCAATTGGTTCAAAGCTGCCGAAGATACTGAGTATTTACATATATATTAATATTCTCGTGATCCGCAGGTATTTATGTCGGGTCTGGATGATTGAGAGACCCAAAAGTTTCTTATAGGTTTTGATACCCACGACAAATGATTCGATCCTAGTATGGGGTCAAAACTATGTTTGTGACTGTGGGTGTATTTATTTGTTATTATTTATTTATTTGTTATTGATCTATGTGTGGTTTAGAATTACTTCTGTATAATTTATCCCGCATTTATTTACAAGGGAAAAATAATTAAACCGATTTATTGAAACGATAGGTTTCCGTTTCCACTTTCAGCCTAATATTATGCTACATTATTTAGATTCAACGAACCATTCACGGATATCTATCAATAGGAGCATTTAAGCTTTTCTACTTATCATAGCCCGACACAGCTATATTGAAAATGTATAAATGTTTAATTTTTTTCTGGCTTGTATGTTTAGTAGCATGTTGCTTATGGACCACGTCGGCATCACCCCAAACATACGTAAGTTTATACTAGATATTATTTCAGCCTTTACTGGTAATTGTGGATACGAAAATTAAGAAGACAATATGAGAAAATATAAAATGTATAAATTGTGTTGCAATGTGTATATTAAAATTTATTTATTTTATTCTTTTTTGTACACCAAATAATACTTAAACTAAAACTTATATTTAACATAAGAGTACAAATGGCAGTCGTATCGCTCAAGGCAATCTCTTACCGACTACCATGAGATGGACATAAGTGAAGGAAAATGAAGATAGAGCAGAATAAGTGTACTTTTAGAATACAGCTTGAATTATAAAAATGAGGAAATAATGAAATTATTTAGCTTGATAGATAAAAGGATACAAATATATGAAATTAAACAACATACCTACATGAATTTACTTAAAAATAAACATACACATTAAGATATAAAACCAAATATAATAAGTACATACGTGCACATTGCTCTCCAATATTTGAGATACATAAGCAAACAACCATTAGTTTTTAAAGAGACAAGTAGTGTTCTTTTACCATTCTTTTGAAGGACAACAGTGTTCTTGCCCGTCTCACAGCAACAGGAAGTGCATTCCATAAACGGACCGCTTGGATAGTGAACGATTTGTCCATAAAAGTTGTTGAGTGCACGGGCATTCTTAGATTTATATTTAATAGTTACGATTTTTATAAATGAAATATATACACCATGACGTTCTTGTATATGTATATTATATTTTTGTTTTGATTGTATTTTATAAACATATTTAAGCACTATTTAAAAATAATGTACAGTTTATTTACCTTACTAGCTATATAATATAGGTATATAAGATAATATGACAATATAAATATTTTGGGGCATAAAAATGTCTCTAGCTATGGAAATATAGAAAAAGAAATACTGTACCAAAATGTACTGAAGATCTCTGAAACGAGTAACCCCCCCAGGGTTACTCTATAAAAACGATACGATCTTCGTATGTTTGAACGCCGTACGTAAAACTCCATTATTGTGCCTAGATACTCCACAAAATGTTGGATTCATCTTTCGTACGTCGCAAAAATAGACCAAGTTCGGAAAAAATGATAAGTTTAATATAGTTAGTTTATAGAATATTTAGAAATGGAAATCTTATTCTTCTCTTATATCTTACCCCGGACGTCAAACATCCAAACACTTGTCCTTCAGGGTCCTTTCAATTTGACGTTGCTAAGGATTGAAAAGTGCAAAGGACCAAACGAAGAAACTGCACTGTTGTTGAGAATATACTAAATGGACAAAAATTAACATACAAAATGAAAGTAATAGAAAATATGAGCCCAAATAAGGTCAGTAACAAAGTAAATTCCTTTTTGTTTGCATTAAAAAATATATACAAAGGGCGAGCCTATCGCCATATCGACAACAAATTTTTTACTCCGGGCTGATAATGAATAGAAAAATCCAATATACTTTGCCTAACTCGGGATTCGAACCCGAGACCTCAGCTTTGCAAGCGTACTGTACAACTACGCCACAGATGCCTCTGTGGCGTAGTAAAGTTTTTAAATATAATAATAAAATAAATATACTGCGCCTGATAGTAACTCCAATGATGCCATTCGATACTCTGCCTGGACGGCAATTGCACTTACAGTTTTGGCAGTATAAAAAAATATTCAAATCAACGCCTGTCAAAATTGTACTAGTTAGTTTTCGTTTGATAACATTACAAAATTAAAACGGCTAGGCGTTTACATGATAATAATAGTTTTAATTTTTTGTAAGGTATTATGTTTTTTTTACCTGGCTAAAGTTGCAGGAAGTCGCTGGATGCAGGAAAATTCCAATAGATGTGGAGACCCTTGTAGGAGGCCTATTTTCAGCAGTGGACTTCCTGCTGCTAAGATAATTATGATGATGATTATGTATTTTTTTATTTTTGTCGTTTCATAGAAAATAATGTGAGATACTGAGGACTCCTATACTCTAGAGAGCTGCAGCTGATTTGATAAATACCAATTCTATCCATCCAAAGCTTCTAATATATTCGACATTTTTAACCTAAAATTTTATTTTAGGGTAGAATAAGCGGTAAATCTCATGGCAAAGAAATATTAAACATGCAGATCAAAGGATTGTGCGACCACGTTTTTTTAAGGACAATAATAGAACGTATATTTCATGTTACCAAGGACTGTGTTATTATGAAGGTAAATAAGTGTGCTTTTATTGTTGCATATGGGTTTCTTAACTAGGTCGTCTGTCCCTGGATGCGGGCCGCTTCCGGTCAACATGGTGATCCTTCGGGAAGACCTATTTTTAGCAATAAGCTTCCTATAGCCAAGAGACAGAGTTTTTCTTAATTAGTATCCATTGAACCCAAAACCTATATAGCCGCTTAGATTAAAATCATACTAGGCACTACGAGATACTTTCGGTCTCACAAACATCAAGATCCGAAAAATATACTTTTATATCGCACAATTTTTTTTTTTTTTATTATTCCAGGGTGAATATGAGTATTCGATTGATATCCAAGAACTAGTGCAAGCGTACTACAATGGAGGTTTTATGTACGGAAACTGGACATTCAAAGCTGTATTTTTCAACGATGACTGCAACTTTGATTGTTTGATAGTAGCTTTAAAATATATCCAAGGAAAAAAGGAAACTAACTACGTAACATACTTGAAATAAATACGTAACATACTTTTTCTCGAAATAAATGAGTTGTATGACATAGTTTTTTATGATTGACAATACGCATATATAATGCTGTTTTACATCCTATTCATGGGCCCTACTATATTCATCCGAAACGAAGTTCGAAACTTCGGACGATCGAAGTTTTGTATACGATACGAATGTAATGTACTCTGTAAAAGTTCGAATTTGTATAACGTACATCGTAACCATAAGTCTATGGTTACGACCATAAGTCAATAACGACCATAAGTCAATAACGACCATAAGTCAATAACGACCATAAGTCAATAACGACCATAAGTCAATAACGACCATAAGTCAATAACGACCATAAGTATATGTAGGTACATTCGTATCGTATATAAACTTCGATCATCCGAAGATTCGAACTTCGTTTCGGATGAATATAGTATGATATTATATATTTTTTTATTATGGTGTCTAACACCCATATTCTAAGATTCTAAGATGTTCCTCAAAATGTCTCGACTCCACTCGGTCTTACTGGAAGAAATCTGTATTCATAGTTAATAAAAGTCTCTTCCACTCAACGTCACTCAATACTTTTCCTTTTTCGAGGAAAGAAATCTCAAATCAACTGTCGAACTCAAGGAAAACTTGAGGAAATATTTTCACTATGGAAACCATAGACATAGTATCAGTAGACTTGACATGCATTTGACATATATAGTCCATCTCACTTAGACTTATGCATAAACCTTAAAAAATGAAAGTGACAAAACACAATTTGCGGTCCTTGTCATAGTTTCACATAATTTTGTAGGGAATACTTTGTGTGTACCCAAACAAATAGGACGTGCGGTTTGCTATAAACTTGAATTACTGAGTATTTTACGAATATTTGCGGTCAAAAATGTATGTAAAAGAGTGTTAAAACTGATTATAAGACAAAAGGTATGGTGTGCTGCTTTATTATTGGCTGTGATAGCCGATCTAAACGATAATATGAAAATATAACCTCTCACTGGTAAGTGCATTTTATTTAGTATATTGGTAAAAATAAATGTAGACTTTCATTATTACTAACATCTGCAATTAGTATTTCATAGAATATATTGAAAAATAGGATTATATTTGCATAAAAATACGTATTTTAAAAGTATTATCCGACCAAAATATCTTGACTTTGCTTATTATGACAATCTGTATACTACTCGAAGAGCACGCCATTTTGTACATGATTTTAATTAGTTGGATTATATTATGTTTCGGGATACCAGTTTATAACAATTTGCATTTCCTGGTTTTATGGTAAATTAAACCATCATTCATTTTATTTCAGCTTTTCAAAGGTTTACCTTCGCGTGTTTTGTGGATCAAATTAATAGGATGTGACGGAAAATTAGACAGCTGGGTAAACACACTCGTTCAAAAATTGCATTCAGAAGACTAAGCATATTATAACTTTCTTAAAACCGTTTTCTCTCCCACCACTCGAAATAAAGGTAAACTACTCGTATAATCTATTTAATCTAAATATATAATAAAAATCCAGAGTATTCATCCTTGAGACGAAAATGAATGAAACCTCTTCTATAATCAGTCTCCCGGCAGCCTGTCTTCATAAATTGTCACAAATTTGAAGTCTGTATTCGAAAAAATTACAAAAGTGCACCCAATCCACCAAGCTTAATACTATCTACTTCTTTTCTTAAGCTTTCTTTCCATCACTAACGCTCGGAGGTGTGATTGGTGGAATGATTTACTAGTCCAACTACGTCGGACTTTTCGCAGAGCGCGTAGGCGTTTTAACGGGCTTAAGAGACGTTCTGTCACAGGGGAAGCAATTAAATCTGCTTTAAATAAACTGAGAGTTGCCAGATCGCATTATAAAGCGGCCGTCCAAAAATCTAAGGGTAATTTATTACGAAAAGTTGTGGCTCGGTTAGATAGTGAGGGTCCGTGGTCTCCTTTATACCATGAATTCAAAGCGAATAGGTCAATCAATTTGGCATATATTGAGAATTTAAAAATTGACAACAACTACACCACTGGTATTGAGGAGACAACGGACGCTCTGTTACAATCGTTAATTCCGGATGATAATGTTGAAAATGACACAGAATACCACAAGCAGATTAGGATGTGGGCCGGGGAACTGCCGAACTCTTCGGATTCAAATCTGTCGTCGTTTGATGAATTTAGTGAAATCGTACGATCTTTGCCCCTAAACAAGGCTTCCGGTGACGATAAAATATCGAATAAAATGATTAAAGAGGCGTGTAAATCGGCAGGCGATGCGTTACTTACAGTTTATAACAGATGCATTGCTGAAGGGGTATTTCCGCGAGTATGGCGTACCGGTTTCATTCGGATAATACCCAAGAGTGGCGATAAACCTCCACATGATCCTAAGTCGTATAGACCTATTACACTCTTGCCGTCGCTAGGTAAACTTTTAGAACGTCTTATCGTCCCTCGATTGCTACCGGGCGGACCAAAATTTCACGAAAATCAGTTCGGTTTTACTACGGGTAAGTCAACTATCGACGCGGCAATTTCGGTCAGAAGAGCGGTAAGTACATCGGTGTGTAAATATGTACTCGGTATTTTTCTGGACATCTCCGGTGCTTTCGACAACGCTTGGTGGCCAATGCTGCTTCTTAAGTTGAAATTACGAGGTTGCTTTAAAAATATATATTCACTTATTTACTCGTATTTCTCGCATGGAACAACAAAACTTAAACTTGGACACTATGCCGTGTCGAAACCACTGACGATGGGTTGTCCACAAGGCTCGGTCTTAGGTCCTTATTTGTGGAATTTAGGCTTCGACGATTTTCTTACAATCCCCTTACCGTCGGGATGTTCTTTGACCGGATATGCGGACGATGGCCTCTTGCTTATAGAGTCAAACAGTAGGTCGGGATTAGAAAATATGGCAGACGCGTGTTTAAAATTAATATGTGATTGGGGACATCGAAATCGCTTACAGTTTGCACCACATAAAACGTTCCAATTACTTCTAAAAGGAACTTTAAAATCACCTCCGCGAATTAAATTTAATAGTATCACTGTAAAGAAAAAAGAATCGGTTTGTTATCTCGGTTTAATTTTGGAAAGGATTTTTTTCCTTTCTGGAACATATTAAGAACGTCGGGGAAAAGTCGAAAAGGAACTTTTTTGCTTTGACAAGAATATCGAAATCAACGTGGGGGCTATCTTTCAATACACTAAAAATCATCTATGGAGCAACTTACTTAGGATGTATTTGTTATGGATCTCCCGTATGGGCTGATAGGGCTACTATCGGTGCTGTGCGAAGAAAACTGCTCCAGAGCCAACGTTTGGCGTTGATATTCTTGTGCAAGGCATATAGAACTGTTAGTACCGAAGCTTTGCCTGTCCTGGCGGGTGTACTTCCAGTCGATCTGGAGGTGCAACGTCGCGCCGCCATGTATTACTCTACTAAGGAGAATATGGATCAAAGATTTTTAACTGCACGTGAACTCTTAAAAGTCGACAGATTATTTAAACCGCTTCATATGGTATATAGCGAACTATTAGATGAATGGCAAAATAGATGGGAGGTATCTTTGAAGGGACGGCATTTATACCAATATTTTCCTTGCGTGCGTGATCGTTTGACGAAGACATGGCTAGATGTCGATTATTGCGTATCACAGTTCCTCACGGGCCATGGTAACTTTAAGTCTAAACTATACTCTTTTAAGCTTGTGGAATCGCCTGCGTGCCCATGTTCAACAGCAAATTGCGAATATGAACAATCCGCGCATCATATACTTTGGGAGTGTAGTCTTTGGCAGAATGAGCGTAAAACCATGCTGGATAGTATGCAAATATCATCTGGAGTTGTATACTACACGGACCTTGTAGAGACTAGGACGAATTTCCGTGCTTTCCGGCGTTTTTGCCATACCTATTACTGGAATCAAGTGTAACAGCTCACATATTAGGTCCCATTTAAATGTAATAAGGATTTGATCCGTGGTGCTTTACAGCTGGCTTCTCCGGCTGTAAAAGTCTTTTTGCGAGGTTATTTACCTCTTTATTTTATTGCTTTGTCACCCGCTTTGCACGGAGGGAAGTGGACAATAATTTATTTCCAACTCCTCCTATTAATTTAACTTTCTGATTGATTTCGTTGCGGGTTAAAGACAAGTTAGACATTCCCGGAGACTCGCCGAGCTTCAATGCTCGGTGTCATTACATTGCGTGCCACTGTTGATCCTGGCTTACAGGAGTTGCAGTGGTGGGTGTGAGGGCGGGACAGTCTCCTATCTACTTCTTTATTTTTTATTTATTTTATTTTGGACACAAACAGTCGTCTTCATCAACAAAAACAAAGATTTTATGTTTACAACTTACAGACTTTGAGTGCCAAAACAAAGTCAATGCAATAAACCACACACGCCTTGACCCGAGGCGTCACGTTACCTTACGTTATTTCAATTTATATTTTGTTCTGCACATATTAATTACATATATTTTATTCTTTCAATAATTAGATTTAATTTTTACAGATGACCGAATCCGAAACCATGGGGAATAACAAAGAGAGCTGAAAGGACACATGAGCCTGATATGGATGAAAACAAAAAGTGCACAATTGTATTTTTGAAAAATCAATATTCCAGGAAAAAAAAAGCCAGATGATTAAAAAAATGTACAAGCGCTGTATTATTACACATTCGATACTTTGCTATATCATTTTATTTTAATTAAGATATAGAAAAGAAAAAAAATTTAGGTATATTTTTTCCATTTTGTTACATTTGAGAAATGTTTAGGTCTATATCAATAGATTTTCTGTACCTTTGTTATTTACGATTCGTTTGTAGAAGCTTGTTATTAGGAACTTAATTTATGAAAATATTAAGTATATTGTAAATACCTACTTGTTTGTAAGCTTTCTTAAAATAAATAAATAAAATAAAGTAGGATGTTATTCTATCCTTAGTAGTTACGTTACTATGAATTCTCTGATCTTCTATAATTTATAGAACACTCGGCAGGTTTTGTTTCTATGTATATATTATCATTACTATGTATTATTCGAGTTACGTAAATGATATTAGTAATTATACAAAGCCATCTTTCCTTTTTTGCTTTCTAACCTTTGTGATAATATTGCAAAACGTCACGTTGTTTAATACTGAGGCCCTTCATCCGCATCATTCATCGCAGCTGGTTAGACGCCAGATGTAAAACGTGAGGCCGTGGTTTCATGCCCGCTCAAGAAGAGACAAATATTTGAGTGACTTGATATTTTTTTCAAATTAGGGTGTTAGTGAGACCAAAAAGTCTCTCGTAGTTTCTGATACCCACGACACAAGATTATCATTTGTAGGGTCAGGAATATGAATTTGAATGTTGCGTCTATTTATTTATTTAGTTATAATATTTATGGGAAAATGTATGACCTGGTAACCCTGCTTTTTTTTTTACTTTATGTCTGTGTTTTACGGTGGAACTCGAATGTCGAGTCCATTTGATACTACGTCCATGATGGAAACAGTGTTTACTATTTACATGATAAATTTTGACTGTCACTTTTCAAGTGAGCATAATGTTGAAATGTCAAATAGCTTTTGTTAAATCTGTACCTTATTGACACATCAATTACGTATTTGATGACGTATTTCCTCTACTCAACCTCACTCGAACATCCTCAAGGAAAGGTACATTTTTAACTAAGCATACCATTTTCGAGGATTCCTCGAATTCATTTTAAACGTCACCTCGACGTCTTAGAATACGGGTGTAGCAGACATTGATTTCTCTATTTATTGTAAAATCTTCAAATCACTATGCTACTGTTATTTACATTGATTTTATATTGCCTTTATTTAATTGTTGCTCTCATGATTAATTTATATTGTAATCCAATATTAATGTAATAATTAGGGTAAGCAATAATTGGCAAACCTGTTAAATATAATAAAAACAAATAAAAAATATTAATCAATTTTGTACATAAAATTTTTATCAAACAATTAGATCTTAAGAAACAAGTATTTTCTCTACAAAAATAACAATAAATGTGTACACGGAATTTTTGTCTGTAGCTACAATGAGACTACGCAATTTTTTTTCTCCTGTGTTTTATAGTGTTTTGTGTCGCCGTCTAGAGGTCTGAGTGTGTAGATATGTAGAATGAGGGAGAGGGTTTTGCTACTTAATACAACCCAAAGATGGTTGTCGGAACTACGCTCATTACCTCAAACTCGATAGGTACTGTACAAGAACCCTGACCACACAGTAGCTGAGTATGAACATACAGTCCCATTTGTGACTGTTATTTCTAATTTAGCCAAAGTCTAAAATAAATTAGAATAAATTTAATCCTACATGTCTATAATATTTATACTGATATTATAAAGAGGAAAGATTGATTGTTTGCATTGAATAGGCTCTGAAACTGCTGAACTAACTTGAAAACATCTTTCACCATTAGCATTCTACATTATCTATACATCTATACATATAAATAAAATTGAAGTGTCTGTTTTAAGAGTGAAAATAAAAAAAATGACCAACTACATATCGTTATATACACGATACCTGTGCCGAAAATGATATTTAAATATTTTTTTGTCTGTCTGTCTGTCTGTCTGTTTGTTCCGGCTAATCTCTGAAATGGCTGGACCGATTTTGAAGGGACTTTTTTTTATCAGGTAGCTGATATAATAAGGAGTAACTTAGGCTACATTCGATCTCGTAGTGAAACCCCGCGCATAGCCCTCTCCATAGCTCGTTGAGTGACTTTGAGCTTCCTAATAAGGCTCATAGTGAGAGGCCACGTCTCGGTGCCGTAAGTCATCACTGGCAACACACAACTATCGAAGACTTTCGATTTTAGGCACTGAGGTATTTTGGACGAGAAGACGTCGCGTAGTTTCCCGAACGCTGCCCAACCGAGTTGGATTCGACGATTGACCTCTCTCTCGAAGTTGGACCTGCCTAACCGGACCACTTGTCCTAAATAGACATATTCGTCAACAACTTCAAGAGTCGAGCTCCCAACACCGATGGGGGTGGGCACAACATGGACATTCGACATGATCTTCGTTTTGTCCATGTTCATTTTAAGACCCACCTGTTGGGAGACTCGATTGAGGTCTTCGAGCATAGTGCTAAGGTCCTCCAGCGATTCTGCCAAGACTACAATATCGTCGGCAAACCGAAGGTGAGTGATATACTCGCCATTGATGTTGATGCCGAATCCTTTCCACTGCAAGAGCTTGAAGACATCTTCCAGCGCGGCAGTGAACAGTTCAGAAATGAGGAGATCCGTAGGAGAACTAAAATAACCGACATAGCCCACCGGATTAGCAAGTTGAAGTGGCAATGGGCAGGGCACATAGCGCGGAGATCTGATGACCGATGGGGTCGGAAAGTGCTCGAATGGAGGCCACGTAGCGGAAAGCGGAGCGTAGGACGTCCACCCACAAGATGGTCCGACGACCTGGTAAAGGTCGCGGGACGTCGCTGGATGCAAACTGCCTCCAACAGGTCTCTGTGGAAATCATTGGGGGAGGCCTATGTTCAGCAGTGGACTTCTTTTGGCTGATGGATGGATGGATGGATGATAGGCTTCATTTATTTTAGAAAAAAATATTTTATTTAATAAAAATCTAAAAAAACTAATTAACTTTTTTGTTAAATTCCACGCGGATGAAGTCGCGGGTAAAGCTAGTTATATTATCAATACAGGCTATATAAAATTTAAAAAAAAGTATATAATCTGCACCCGGTTGAAGCGTGATAAATACCTATATAATCTGAGTGAATAGCCATAAAAAAACATTACTAACGCTTGAATATGGGGCTTATCATGACTGTTAACGAAAACAAAGTCGCATGGTAGTTTTAGTGGCTTCAGACACAATACAACGAATTTTCCCAAAAACAAAGCGATGACTTTTTCTATCGTCGTATTCGGGTGGTAAGTAGATAGTTTTTTTTTTTCTAAAATAATAGTGGGTACCTTAATGAAAGGGTGAACCTTTTAATTTTAAAGACGCCATGGTATGCATTTAAATTATTATTTTAGCGCAAACGATGTAATTTAAAAAGCAAAAAAATATTGAGGGCTTTCTTTACGAAATTTTTAGTTGCATTCTGTTTGTAATTTATAGTCACTAAAACTACCACGTGGCTTCGTTTTCGGTAATAGTCTTAATAAACCTTGCGTAACTTGTAATGCTTTTAAAATAGAGCCTTCTTATACCTACTAGCCATTTAATTTCCGAATAAATTATTTTTAAAATAAATAGTCATTAAAACTTCATTACCAGTACATACCATTGAATTCCCGGAACAAACTAATAATATCAGATTTTCTATCTCTATGATTGAGTCGTTATATCGGACATTTCATTAAAACTATTCGTAGTCGACCCATCATCATGTTACAAAATATATTTTTCATATGTTATTTTTCGTTTACTTTAACATGCTGTTCTGCGTGGGAGTTAATTATTATGTAAGTATTAGCCTAATTATTCATTCGTACAAAGAGTGCCCAGTTATAGTATCGGTAAAAAAATTCATTGCTCCCGATACCGATAATAAAATTCATTAACCATTATCATTAAACACGAAACGACCACGTGGAAAGCCCCGGAGAAGGTGGAAAGATGACTTAGATCATTTTCATAACAACTGGAGGATAAAAGCCTTGGATAGAGACGGGTGGAAGAAGGAAAGGGTGGCCTTTGCCCTGCAGTGGGACAGTATAGACAAGAAAAAAAAAATTTTAAAAAAATATCGTCATCTCAGCCACAGGAAGTCCACTGCTGAACATAGGCGTCCCCAAAGATCTCCTCATCGATCTGTTGGAAGCGACCTGCATCCAGCGACTTCCTGCAACCTTAGCCAGGTCGTCCGTCCACCTTGTAGGCGGGCGTCCGACATTTCGATTGCCTGTACGTGGCCTCTACTCTAGAACCTTTGGGCCCCAACGGCCATCGGTTCTACGAACTATGTGTCCGACCCACTGCCACTTCAACTTACTAATCCTATGGGCTATGTGGGTAACCTTTGTTCTCCTACAGATCTCCTCATTTTTGAGTCGATCTCGTAAGGAAATACCGAGCATAGCCCTCTCCATGGCTAGTTGAGTGACTTCGAGCCTTCTAATGAGGCCTACAGTGAGAGACCACGTATCAAAATTTATTAGGTATAGCATTTTTTTGGTTTGTCCTTAAACGTTTTCCTGTTTCATCCCGGATGACAGATTTTTATAAAGTAATCAACATCATATTTTACGTTTTGTTCAAAGAGCTAAATATATTTGTTATTGTACTTCAAGCTCATTTCTCTAAGTACTGCGGGCCTGGGCCGCAATTACGTTTATATTTATTGATAATGTATATTTACCCCACCCAAAAAAGAAGGTTTCATTGAGGCACAACAAAAATCTTCTCACCGATACTTAGTTTCAAAGTAAAATGGGCATTCTTAATCTTAAATACTACCAGCCTTATTCATAGACAGATATAAAACCTAGTTTAGTTACCAAATGTTAACCCTCTCGAATACCTACGAAACATATGATAACTAAAATACCTTTCAAACCTGCCTATGAATAGTGCCGTTATACTTAAATTAAACTACTAATTTTATATTTCGTTATGCTATGAAAGTTGCTTCGATCTTAATATGAATGGATATTGACTATCAATAACACTTATAACTCTGAGAAACCAGAAGTGTGCCGTGTGCCCTGCTATTTAATCCGGTGACCATAGAGTACAATACTATACTTTTATACAAGTAGGTATATAATGCCGGCGACCGTAGTCAATATATGGCAGCCGCGTTTGGTCCCTTACCAACAGGCCACCATGCACTTTACAACCTAATCAATTAGTTTATACTCTGTTCGATTTTAGTTTGGCTAACGTATAATTTACCTATGTATATTTTAGGGGAGCTTCGATATAACAATCATCAAAGTGGAATCGTGCAAGGGCCCCAAGCGCCTCGACTGCAGCGTCGAAGAATTACAAAAGACTTCTGAACACAGTTTCTTGTACAAACTGAATTTAAAAGAAAACTTACATGTGACTACCGTAAGATGTTGGATATAAAACTTATACTTATATTTTATAGAGGAAAATTTGATTGTTCGCATTGAATAGGCTCTGAAAACAGGGAACCGAATTAAAAAAATATTTCGCTATTAGAATCCTACATTCTGCCTGATGAAAAACGGCGATAAAGTATTTTCAAAAAATTGTATCTGCTCCCAGAAGAGCCGGGCCAGGTCGCTAGTAGATTAAAAGCGATGACAAAAAAAATATTTTAGAATTAAAAGCGATGACAAAAAAATTGAATTAAGATTACGAGTATAATTATCTGCCATAAAAATATAAGGCGATGATACGTAACCGTGGACTGGCTGTAAAAATGTTAAATTTTATAAATTACAGGGGTACTGTTTATACGCGGTCAGCGGGATCCGATCGCTGTTTTAAGTCACGTGATAATGTGTAAAGAACAACATAATTTATGATAAACCATTAGATCCTTAAAAAAATTTATTCGATTTAAAAATGCTTCGATATGTAATTATTATATTTTCTTTATTTATTTATTTAATTAGTAATATAAACATATTTCAAATATTAAGATGAGACATTCATTTACTCGATTGAGTTTTACCTTACATAACATTCATCAACAACATTGTGAAAAGACATACTTTTAACATTAAAAAAAGTACACGACTTTGTAACACAAGTCAATATCCCTATTATACTGGGCTACTTGTTGGTATAAAAATACTCGGTTGGCAGGGCAAAATGATTGGAAAACTGAACGGACAGGATTTGATGCGATACCAGTTGAAAAAACCTTGCGAGCATATGCTGATAAAATCATTGCTAAAGACTTACTTCAATATGTCGGAGAGCTGTATAGCTGTAAAGGTAACATTCTATATTATTTTTTAAATTGTTTTGCGTATTTGATATGTGCCCCGCCCATTGCTACTTGAACTCTTTAATCAACTGGGCTAAAAAAGTTCTCGACATATTGAGATTTGAGATGTCTCAGGATGTCGAGCGCAATAGAATGCTAAGCATTGCTTTGTAATTTAAGGTGTTATTTGGTTTTGCTAATGTTCATGAGCGGGCGTATCGCTTACTATCAATCGAACGGCATACTCGACTCGCCATTCATTGCAATAAAAAAAATTATAAACTATTGTTAAGATCTCAATGCCAAGCAGATTTACAAACGATATTTCATCATTAACATCATTAAACTGGGTATTATTGATATAATCTATTAACACATGACTCCGTAAAGTTAAATAAATGCATAACCTGGGATTCGAGGCTGGAACTATTGTCTCGTCATGATTTTTTTTGTTTCAGCGTTCATATGAATTCGTCGTCGACATCCAAGAAATCTCCAAGACTTATTACAATGGGATGTACACATACGGCAACTGGACTTTTAAGACTGTTCTCTATGGAAACAATTGTAATTTCATATGCAATATTATTCAGTTAAATTTTTCTCCTAAGAAGTGAATGTATTAACTGGAACAGTAACTTCTATTAAAGTTTATACAAATAGTTGCATAAATTATCTATACATATAAATAAAATTGAAGTGTCTGTTTTAAAAGTGAAAATTAAAAAAATGTCCTATATATATCCCAATATCGTTATATACACGATACCTGTGCCGAAAATGATATTAATTTTTTTTTTGTCTGTCTGTCTGTTTGTTCCGGCTAATCTCTGAAATGGCTGGACCGATTTTGACGGGACTGTTATTGTCAGGTAGCTGATATAACAAGGAGTAACTTAGACTACATTTATTTTAGAAAAAATATTTTATTTTAGTAAAATAAAGTTGCAATGCCCAACTACTGTCCAGTACCGCGCGCAGCTCACGCTTTGATGTATATATTTGATGTAATCCGATGTGTATTTTAAATATAAATTTAATCTTTTGATTTCAATGAATGTCGCTGGAGTAGTAACAGTTTAATAAAATACCCGTAGCAAAATTATCAAATTTAAAAAAATCTGTTTTTTATCCTAGAGAGATGGGATAAAATAGAATACGAGTATAAGGCGGGTAAAATGAGACAGAAGAATACAGTTCGGGATTGGATAAGCATTATCGAGAACGGCGGTCATGTTGAGTTTAAATAAAATATGGACTGGAATCGTATCTGTACCCGGGCGAGTCCGGGCCGGGCCGCTAGTTCAAAATAAACTTCAAGTCTTTTTGGAATAAGTTGTATTGGTTTTTCAGAATGCTTAATATTATGTAACACGGTTTATCTAATAATTCCATCCGTATTACCTCTCTAACATCAATTATTCATAATGCACCAATGACTTTCAACTCCCTATTGCCAGTGATCATTACACTAAATCCTGTCTCGGGGCTGATAATTATGAATACGAAAATCTAATATAACTTTGCCCGGCCCGGGATTTGGACCTGAGACCTCAGCTTTCTAACCGTACCATAGTAGTACAACTACGCCATCGAAAACAAAACATTATTGATATAATGAAAAAGAAAGTAACAGAATAAGTTGCTTTGCCATCTTATCTTATACATAACTGGTAAGTAGCTCTCCCTAAACACGTATCCAATATTCTAGATATTATCATCTTATTTGAATACTATACTACTGTATCAGCCCATATACGTCCCACTACAGGGCACGCGCCACCTCTATAATCGAGAGTGCGGTTGAGCGTGGTTAGGCCATGTAATCCACCACGCTGGCCTAATGCCAATGGATTTACATACCATAAAAATAAATCGCTATGGTATGCAGATTTCGTCACGATGTTTTCCTTCACCGTTTTAGTGCGTGGTGATTGACTGTCGTGTGCGTATTGCACATGACTCCGAAAAGTCAGAGGTGTGCCCTATGATTCGAACCCGCGGCCACCGTGAACATGTTGGCAGCCGCTTCTGGTCCATTTACCAACAGGCCACCACGCGCTTCATACTACATATTACTTGCATACTATAAAGGGTTATAAAATATATACACATATGTTAGATACGATTAACAACACTCAAAAACTTCCATTGAAAAATATTGCCTGTCCTGTATTTTACCTGCTTAACGAGCCGTGACGTGAGTTGTCATTAGTACTAGAGCGGTTAAAATACGTCATTATATGCTTATGATGGGAGGTAGGGGAAAATAATCCCTATTTAAAGGATATACGAACGTAACTATGTATAAATTAAATTAATCATTTAATTGGAATGCACAGTTGTGTTTTTATTTGAAGGACATTGTAGCCAGAATAACTACTGGACATATTGATACAAGACATCTCATGTCTCCGGATGGCGAGCGCAGTGGAATACCAAGCATTGTTTTTAATTCAAGGTCCATGAACAGTTGTACAGCTTACCGTCAGGGAAACGGATTGCTCGCCTAGCCACTGAGTGCAATAAAAATACCTCTTGATGTTCTTTTTTTTTGTGTTATTAACACTGTTATTACTCGAATTATTACAAAGTTGAGTTAGGGTAACACCATAATAGAAGGTTGGAAGGAGGAGGAACTCGTATAAAAATAGGAGTTCACGTTCTTATCCCTTCCGGTACTAATACTGTGTTACCCCAACGCCCCTAACTGATTTTTTGTGAACGGGAAGTTATCTGTTAAATTTCTTTCGAAATTATGGAGACGGCCGGAGTCCTGTATATATTATGTACCTGTATATATGCCTTCCATCCGAGCATACTTGCAAATAGTAAAAACATAAAAACAAAATGAAAAAATATACAGTACAAGTTGCATAGGCAACTGTCGCTTGAATTGAACCCAATCCACTCAAAAAGCAATTAGTACCGACGCCTTGTTTGGTACTATTACTATTATTATTTAATTCTGTCATAACTACTTCATCATGAACACGAGGCAACTACTTTTAATACTTAATTGTGTAATACCTTATTTAGATGCTGCAAATCCGAAAGAATATGTAAGTTTCTTATTTCTTATTATAGAGTATTCCTTTTTTACTTTATATTTTCAGAACAAATTAAAATGCTGCAATCGAATTGCACTATCTGACATGTGTCAATTTGAAAGATCTTAGGTATATAATATGTATGTGTATCTAAAAAAATTTCTTGAATATCGTTTTTTTTAGAATAAGAATAAGAATAATTTATTTGTGTAACATAGGTAGGTACATTGGTGATCTTAAATAAATATTATGAGCTCTATGTTTTGCCATAAAGGCGTACAAATATTAATATTTAAAATTTTACAGCTACGAATTACATTGATAATAGTTAATTATTAATATTTTAAGATGATTTACATTGACATTAATTTAAAATACAATTACGCAAAATAAAGAAAAATAAAAACACTTATTCTAACACATCATTTAGGAACTGTTCAATACTGTAATAACACTTATCAATTAACATTTTAAATAGCGTTTTTTTTAATTTAATTAAGTCATATTCTTCAGATCGTCAGGTATTTTATTATAAATTTTTGGAGCCAT
Source organism: Hyles vespertilio (assembly GCA_009982885.2). Lineage (NCBI taxonomy): Eukaryota > Metazoa > Arthropoda > Insecta > Lepidoptera > Sphingidae > Hyles > Hyles vespertilio. The sequence continues at coordinate 9,221,468 of CM042815.1, read as the reverse complement.
ACCAAAGAAACTTTTACTCATCAAAGCTGTTTTGCATTTACGTGACATAGTTGATTTTTTTGTTTAGTGCGTATTGGATTTTTTTAACTTCAGAGACTTTAACTAATAAGTTACGATTGCTCTTCACAAATAATGCTGTTTCTAATAAGTATAAACTTGGTAAAGGTAGTACCTTAAGAGACTTGAAGTATGGGATACAGCTATCTGTTGTTTTTAGATTGCACATTGATCTTATACATCGCTTTTGTAATTTAAATATAAGCTCCCTATGAGTTGATAGTCCCCAGAAAATAATACCGTACCTTAGCACTGAGGCAACTAGCCCATGATATGCCGTTAAAAGTGTATCAATATTAACGTTCCTTGACAATTGAAACAGTAAATAGGCGGCTTTGCTCAATCGTTTACATAACTCTTCGATATGGGTTTTCCAAGTGAGTTTATTGTCCAGCATAATACCTAAAAACTTAGTACTACTGACTTCCTCTATATCATAGTTTTGAAATTTAACACTGACTGATGAGTTTGGAAGGCGTTGGGAGAAGTGCATAACTTTAGTTTTATTTAGATTTATGACTAGGTTATTATTTTTAAGCCACAGTATAGTATCAGACAGAGCGGAATTAATATCTGACTGATAATTTGTATGGTCTGTACATTTCACAATAATTGTGCTATCATCAGCGAAGAGGACCATTTTATGTCTTATATATGCAGGAAGATCATTAATATATATAAAAAACATTAGTGGACCCAATATGCTACCCTGAGGGACCCCAAATTTAATGTTTCTAGGTTTAGATGTGTATATAATTTCTAGTTTACTTTAAGGACATATTCTAGAGATTTCTGTACACTGACATCTGTTGCTTAAGTACGATTCTAGTAGTTTATGGATGTTTCCTCTTATTCCATACTTGTATAGTTTTTGTAGCAATATTTTATGATCGACATAGTCAAATGCCTTTGTCATGTCTGTGTAAATAGCACACACTAGATCATAGATTAATATACTAAACACTTATTATTATTTTTGTTATCAACAGATGTCATTATGTTTGATAATAAGTCGTATAGTGCCATGTCAGTAGACTTATAAATCCCTTTTGCTCAATACAGAACAATTTGTGTTTTTCTAAATATGAATACAAGGACTGATAAATTACTTTTTCTATGATTTTTGAAAATATAGGAATTTTGGCAATTGGTCTATAATTTTTTATATCGGTTTTGTCATTATTCTTAAATAATGGTTTAGCAAGTACCTTCTTTAGTCTTTCTGGGAATATTCCATCTGTTATACATAAATTAATTATATGCGCCAGTGGTGGTGCTATAGTTTCCTTTTCACTTTAGTAAGTACGCCGTCGTAGCCAACAGTGTTAGTATTTTTAAGATTATTAATATTTTTTTCTATGTCCTGCTTCGTGACTGGAAGCATAAATAATGAATTTTTTGTCATATTATGAATTATATTCTTATTATTATTCAATTTTAAATCATTATTGATATTATTTTCTATTATGTCAATAAAATAATTATTAAATTCATTTGCAATGTCTCTAGGATCTGTAAAAGATGAATTGTTATGCGTTATACACATTATTGGGTCTTGTAGTGCACATAACTTTGATTTCTTAATGATTTGCCATGCAGCTTTTGATTTGCTTATGGAAGTTTTAATAAAATGATTATTCTGGGCTTTCTGGGTTAATTTAACGACTTTTTTATAGACTGTAGTATACGTTTTAAAAATAAGTTTGTTTTTTTGAGTAGGATTAAACCTATACGCCCATAATAGTTGCCTTTGTTTTCTACTACATCTTTTTATTCCACGTGATATCCATTTAGTCTTATTATTACATTTAATAGTTATGATTATTTTGGGGAAGCATAATTTATACAATAACAGAAAATTGTCCTGGAATATATCAAAGGCTTCGTTTGCATTTTTGGCCATGAATACTTGTGAGAAAGATAAATGTTTCAGATTATTTTCAAATTTTATTAAGTTATCTTTGGAAGTATGCGTTCTTTTTAACCGACTTCAAAAAAAGGAGGAGGTTCTCAATTCGACTGTATGTTGCTTTTTTTTTATGTTTGTTACCTTGTTTCTCTGTACTGTGTGAACCGATTTTGACCATTACTTCTTTGATTGAAAGCTGATGCTTGTCATTTGGTTCCATAAAAATATGGTGAAAATCTGAGCAATATCTTCGGACCTGGAGAGGGGAACTCCTTAAAATTAAGTAGGATTCCAATGGTTCTTTTTGCATGAGGTTCATTATAAAAGTTAATTTACAGTAAGAGAGGAAAAAAGGGGTGGGGGTGAGGGGGGGTAGGTGATAAAATTAAAATACACGTAAATTCTAATATCTTCGGCAGCTTTTAACCGATTTTAGTGATTTCTTTTTCATTGGAAAGAATGTATTGACAGGTTGATCTCAGGAACACAACATGGAGATCTGATGATCATTTTCGGACCTGGAGTGTAGAACTCTTCAAACTTTAGTAGGATTCCAATGGTTCTTTTTGCATTGGGTTCAGTATAAAAGCTAAGCTACAGTGGTGGTGGGAAAAGGGGGTAGGGGCAAAGGGAGGGGGGGGGAGTAAAAATAATAAACATATGAATACTCCAATATCTTTGGCAGCTTTTAGCCGATTTTAGCGATTTTATTATCATCGGTAGGAACATATTCCTTGTGGGGACCAAATCTTCTTCATTTTGATTCCTATCAACACTAAAAAGATAAAAATAACCAAAATTTTTAATAAAAATAAAAACCAACTTCAAACAAAAAACCGCTAAAAACCAAAAAATAACTAAATAATAAGTACCACTGCAAAGCAAAAAAATTATATTTGTTTCATGGAACTTGCGCTTGTTGATTAATTTGCTTAATGACTTGACTAGCCAACAAATCAAAATATATGCATAACATATTGAAGGCGGGTCGCCCAGTACCAAACATATAGATATTTAAATTAATATAAGGCATAGGTCCTACAAGCAAATTAATCAACAAGCGCAAGTTCCATGAAACAAATATTATTTTTTTGCTTTGCAGTGGTACTTATTATTTAGTTATTTTTTGGTTTTTAGCGGTTTTTTTGTTTTGAAGTCGGTTTTTATAGTTTTCCAAAATTGAAGCTTACTTGTTTTATTAGTGGGTACTCTAAGCAGTTGAGATGTATGGTCCGAAATAACTAAATCAATTATTTCAGCCTTGCATTCTTTTTGATAATTATATGCGAAATTATCAGTGCATGTTTTACTCTTCAATCTAGTAGGTTTATGAAGAGCCAGCTTTAGATTATACTGTAAGAGGAAGTTTTTAAATTCCAATGCAATATTATTTCTTTTAAGTATATCAATATTAAAATCTCCGCATGAGATTAAATTTTTATTAGCTAATAAGGTGACCTTTTTCAATATATTATCTAATTTTTCATAAAATAAATTATAATTATTCTTTGGTATTCTGTATATGCAAATAATGGTAATTTTAAGTGGTATTAGTTCTATTCCGCAACATTCAATGACAACATTCATTTACAACATTCATCTACCTAAGATCTTTCAAATTGCAACACAATTACAAAGTACTCCACTGCAATTAAATGTCTAACATTTGACTCATAAGTACGCATTATATTACCTTTGAGTTGTTTACAAGACAACTAGACCTATGATTATTCCCAACTGAAAGCACGTTGAATGTTTCTATAATTAACATGGGTGTTATTATTCTATGTCATAATGCAGAAAAATTGAAAACAAAATTCAAAAGATGAAAAATAGTAATAGTAGGATATAGAGACACGCCGTTATGCCCAGTTCAAAAATCCACTTTGACAAGATTTTTTTAAGTTATTTTGAAATCTCATCTCAAATGTATGAGGTTGATATGATCAAAGTAAGAGTCAACGACAAAGTTAGATGGTACACAGGGTAAATCTGGAGGGGATGAATACAGGGTAAATCAAGACTTTTACCGAAAACGAGTCCGCGTCGTAGTTTAAGTGACTAATAACACAACGCAACAAAAAATTTCGCATAAACGCGTTTATTTTTTACCCTTTAAAAATAAAAATGGTTGTGCATTATTATTTTTGGAAAGACATGTATTTACTACCCAAATACGACACTAGGAAAAATAAAAAGAAATCGTCGCCTTTGTTTGCAAACAATTTGTGGCATTGTCTGAAGTCACTAAAACTACCTCCTGGCTTCGTTTTCGGTCGCAGTACTGATTCCACATTAAAATATTGATTTATAGGGTCTTCTAACAGTGAACGTGCAGAGTATAGATCTATGCAGAGGCCCCAAGCGGCGTGATTGTTGCGCTCCAGCTATATCTGTCAGCAAAGGCGTGTTCATCACCTATGATTTAAAAGTGAAGGAAAACTTCGTTCTCACATCTGTAAGATTAGATTTTGTTTCTTTTTAAATCGATATTGGTGTCATTATCGTCTTTGCAGTCGCGTTGCCCAATACCTATTCTATCCTCTGATGCTTTTTCCTTCCCGCTCCCCTCCATATCTGGTGGGAAAGTAACACATTAATGATCCCAGTGGTATGGATGAGGGATAGTGATCACTTACCATTAGGTGACCTTACCAACCGGTGACCTGCGTATCCAGTGCCACCTAAAATTCGAGCGACGGCCACCGAGGGATTTAAGTCAGTATGCTGGCGTAGGTTTTATTAGGGATCCGACTCGGCCGCAATATATGCAGCGTGCCGAACTGACTTTTGTACGAACTGCTGAGTTAATATTCAAATGTTCTGTTATCGATGACCTTTATTGGGTTTCGTTCTACCACATAAAAACTTATTACGTAGATATATTGTTATTATGGATGTTACAGTTTACGTCATTATTTCTTTGGACTGCACAGATAAATATCTTTTTAGCGTGTTTCGGTTTATATTTTATAATAAATAAAAATAACCTTGCAACCAATGGTGGACTATATGGCCTAGCAACTTTCAAACGTACTCTCGAATGTAGAAGAGGCCCTTTGCCCTGCAATGGGATGTATATGGGATTTATACAAGTATAAGGCTATTTATAATACTGTTCTTACATTTACATTGGCATTTCCTTTAAACATCGTATTAATTTCTAACACAATAAAATTTCTATACCTATATTCATCCGCTATTGCCAGAGCTCTATAGCTAAATTTACTTATCTTCAACAATAAGTAATAAATCTTGATCTAATTTGAATTATTTTTACCAAAATAATTTGCATCAATTTCAGGGGAAAATTGTTGCTACCGCAAAAGGAAAGGAAGTTTTAAAATTTCAAATGAAGAAACCATGCGACCACTTTTTAATTAGATCATTGTTTAAAATCTATTTGAATATTACAGAAAATTGTGCTGTTGCCAAAGTAAGTAATCGGGTTTTATTTTACAATCAAACTTCACGAAATCATCGGAATCATTTACCTTCTTTAATGTTCCTAATCTTTATGACCTACCATTTAAGCTGGTATCTACCATTTGTCATTTTTCGTACTCATCTATTATCTCCTATAATCTTCGAAATAGTTATTATTCTTTAAGTCAGTATATTGTGGTGCAAATATATTTCATTTATTGCAACACATTTTTCTGCCTCAGTCGCGTAGTTAGACTATAGTATTATTACAAAGCCGAGGCCCTAGGTTCGAATCCCGGGTCAGGTGAAGTGATATTGAATTTCCTAATTCATAATCAGCCCGGAGTGAGGATTTTGTACCCGATATGGCGATATCACAACGTAGGACGCAAAGCACAATGCAAAACGTGGGCGTAATAGTTGCTTCCAGCACCTGTGCCTCTTAGTATGTAAAATGTACTCTGTGCCTGTGCCTAGTCCTTCTGGGAAAAAGACGTGAGTTGATGGATACATGTATTTATGTATCTACATTATTTTTTTTTCCAATACACACTTGAACGAAGTCTCTTCAACAATCCTTGTTTTGATGGATGAAGAACCAGCGAAATAACTGAGATTTCAGACATAATCTAATCTTTCGGAGTGACGAGCGTAGTGAAGTCTGTGCTTTGCTTGGTATTGTCGCTCTTTTTAATGGGCAGGCGTGACGTTCAATATCATACTCGGTAGCAACAAACATTATTCTTCTTCAGTCACATAAGTTTACTCCTGAACATTTACTAGCAACACCCGCAAATACAAACATTCGTTATTCTTTGGGTGAAGTGTGTAAATACAACCAAGAGTTGATGCTCGCATATGCTTTATACTGATGTAGTTAGATTGTCTATATTAAGAAAACAATACTCAAACTTTTTTCAGGGCCATTACGTCTTCACTGCCAATGTCCAGGATGTGTCAGACAAATATTACGGCGGCAAATATTTCTTCGGCAATTGGACTTTTAGATCTGTCTTCGCTGGAAACGACTGCAACTTCTTTTGTACCACGATGAAGGTTGTTATGGCGCCTAAAAAAGTTTAACAAATAAACAACTTCCACGTTTGAAATAACTGACTTCAATTCTTTGTTTATAACAAGGAGGAGTTGATTATCTGATTAATTTTAATATGGTTGAAAGATTACTGATGAGCTAGTGACTATCTTGAGCAGATTTGGTCAGTTCCGGTGCTCGGTATGAGTTTTTAATGTGCCACTGTTGATCCTAGCTGACAGGAGTTTCAGTAGTACCCACTACTAGATTATGAGCGGGAAAGTCTATAATCTGTGGCGTCTTTTTTTGTTCAAGTGATTCAACGTAATTTTCCTTGCTGATTACAGTATTAGTTCTTACTGCATCATTATCCGTTTCTTTGGAGTCATGTATATCAACTGCAGTCAATTTTACTAAACCCATAAAACCCACAATAAGGAAGCGTGAAAAAATTTAATTAATACTTACAAGTCAGTCTTTAAGATTATCATTAAAAATATCGAAAATCAGAACTTTTCTACCTATTCTATTAAGGGTCTGGACTTAATTGAAGTTGATCATTGCGTATTCAATTTTGCAAGCTATGTACAGAATCCCAGTGATAAATATGAATATGTTTATTATGAAAATAATATGAATGGACGCAATCATTTAACTAATACTGTTTAAGTACCCAATTATTATCCATAACCTACACCATTCCATCATTGTTCATCATCGTTGTGTTTTTAAACAGCATTTAAACAGCATCAAAATGCTAAAAGAGTATACAATTTTGCTATTATTTTTTGTGTTTTGTTATATAACTTCAAATGAAACAGATAATTATGTAAGTATACTTATTATTTCTTTTCTGATACTAAAATATTAACAATGTGCACTTATATTTATGAGTTTTCAACTTGTAGGGACCATTCAATCTCTTTGTAAGAAAATTTGAAAAATGCAAGGGGCCCAAACGTAAAGATTGTTGCGTCATATCAGCTGATATATTAAATGGTTCTGCGATAATCTACGATTTAGTAGTCAAAGAAAATACGACGCCGAACAAGGTCAGTTTATTAGAAAATGTTTAATTAGATTGTATGTATTTGATATCAAACAAGGTAATCATTATTTAAACAGCACAGAAATTATCAACTATTTTGATTTAATGCGGGTTATAGTAGCACAATCTTTATTATGAATATACAGGGTTATTTTTCTCTAAGTATTCTAATGTATAAAAGTTTCAAAATTATGAATAAAGTCCATAAGTAAAAAAAAATTTTTTTCAAAACCTTCCATCATGTTTATCCTCACAAAACAATACACTTATGCAACACTACAGACACAAAGAGGCTCCAACGTCTGCGTATACAGGGTGATATTGCCATACGGTATTTAATTTAAACCACATATTCCTAACCACCCCAGGTAACATTGTACCGAGTTTGAACAAAAACTGCCTGATAGTTTTGTCAAAAATCACGAATTTAGGTTTCAAGGCTTTTGATCAACCCCTATAGATACAAAATGTTTTACAATTCAGGTAAGTTCCCGAACGGGACTGAAGGTCAGCTAAGCGGTAAAAAAAATCGTATCTGTATGTCCAAAAATCGTAAAAACTAAAATCACGATTTTTGACAAAAAATGCTCTCATTTTTTTCTCAAATTATATACAATGTCACCTGGGGTAATGAGGAACATGTGGGTTAAATTAAGTACAATGTGTATTGACAATTTTACGCTGATATACAGGGTGATATTGATCACCTGTATATCAGCGTAAAATTGTAAATGCCGTGAGATTATAATCTATCTCATGAGATTGTGGACTGTCGAAAGATTGTGAACCTTAGATTAAGTAAGGTTTATCAATTTCAGTTCGATAGAAATATCTACCGAGAAATAATGCGTTAAATTGTAAGCAGTATGTTACGGTTCACAATCTTTCGACAGTTTACGAGATAGATTATAATGTAACGGTATTTGCAATTTTTGCGGTGGCATATACAAATTACAGATTACTATTATAGTAACAATAAACCCTTGTAAATATTAGATACTGGGTATAATTTGAACATGCATTATTGACTTTTAATCTCTTGACTTCAATAGAAAAAATGTGCAATCAATTAAAAATCACCAGTAGGTATGTAAATTTGAATAATTTGACCATAACAAACATTCATACATAAACTTTTCCAGAGGTTCTTCTGGTAGCCACCAGGTAACAACTCCAACCAACATTTTGTATTTGTGTACACACTACATGCATGTTAAATCGTAATCGAGAATCTTCAGATTCACGGTTTCCGGAATGTTGTAGGCCTATTTGAAATGATTAGATCAACTCCGGTATAATCACAGTTACTATCAAAAATCAATCAGCATGATGAAATAGTGTAAATTAATTGACTCCAGTATTTCTATTCCGTAATAGATATGTTTTCTATTCAATGAGAATTAAAACAAACAGCGAATGGATTTAACTTACGATCACAACGAATTACGATTCATTTGTTCGTGTTAACCTAATACCATAAATGACTAATGTGCTTGGCAGTCTATTTTCTTCCACACTGTGTTCCACACTAATCTGATATAATTAAAAAACTAATCAGTAACATTCGCTAATCTTGCGGAGTATAAGAGTTTGCCTGATAAATACAAAACTAAACTGACCCATAATAAAAATAAAATGATGCGTGCAAATATCTCACGATGCCTTAATTTTTTTGCTGGTAGGCCAGATATGTGAAAGGCCGCCTGTGTGGTTACCACTGCAATGTATTTTTCTCCCGCTAAACTGCAGTGCAAATGCACTGTTGTATTCCGATTTCAATTTTCAATATTGTATACTGAGTAACTACTGGACATATTGAGACTTGATATTAAGTGGTGGACTATATGGCCTAACCACACTCAATCGTACTCTCGATTGTAGAGTAGGCCCGTGCCCTGCAGTGGGACGTATATGGGCTGATACAGATATTAAGTCTCAGGATGGCGAGCGCAGTGGAATGACAAGCATTGCTTTGTAATTAATGGTATTGTTTGGCTTTGCTACTGTCCATGAGTGGTAGTATCACTTACTGTCAGGCAAATGATATGCTCGTGTCACCATTCACTGCAATAAAAAAATCAAAAACTGAGCAATTATTGTCCCTGAATACAAAGGTTACTTTACAACTTAATTTTTATCTTAGGTATAATGCAGACCTTGCATCGGTAGTGCTATCTTCTCTGATTATCAAACCTGAAAATTAATTATTACATTGTATTTCAGGGTAAGATTGTAGCTCTGTCCAAAGGCAAAGAGTTTGTAAGACTGCAGATGAAGAAACCGTGCGACCATTTATTTCTAAGACCGTTGTTTCATACTATGATGAATGTTACCAATAACTGCGTGATATTAAAGGTTTGGATTTTATATTGTTGTTCTGCCTCTCTTCTATTTTCTTTAGCCTGCTTTACTATAAGAGATCCGCGGAATAAGAATGTTATTCATGGATACGATATATATATATATATTATAGACTATGTAAACTATATTTTCGGTAGGAGTCTTGATATACCCAGTATAGTATAAGACCTAACAGTCACATACATAGTTCTGACATCACACTCAGATCGAGTCTTGTATTGATTGATTTATTGATGGATTATTGAGTTATTTAGATAATGTCCCATAATAAAAACACATATGATGAAATCTGACATGGAAGCAAAATCCAAGGACTTCGGTGGCATTTCATATATAAGGTAGTAGGCCGGCATAATTGTATCTATTGGCATGGGACTGCCGTCCGATGCCAATGGATACTCTGCCTGGGCGGCATTTGCGCTTAACATCAGGTGCAATGCCGCCAACATGCTGGGCAATTATAAAAAAAAAGTAGGGAGTGCAATTACTTAGTGAGAAAAATTTCTAGTAAATCATCTTCCATAAATTGAAAAACCTGGCAGGTATCTCACAGAGTATCGAACCCTGGAATCAATATACGTATATGTTATTCAAGAATCCAATTACTTGTGTTTGACATGGACACTTCAAAAGTAAGAATCAAAAGATATTTCTGTAGAGGTAACTAAAGTATGTACTTGAAGACAGGTAATAATAGATTATCACTTACAAGGCTGCAAATAATAAAAGTCAATTGTGTAGATTATTATGAAAACTTCCTTTTTATTGGTGTCTAAACGCTCAATATTTATTTATCAAAATATTTTTTGCGGATGTAAGGTAATAATCATGTATATTGTACGTGCTTACGTTATACATAGTGATAGGCTGATTACCTTTTCAATCCTAAAATTATCTTATTCGTAATTACCAGAATTAAAGTCCAGTAGGCAATCTCTTAGAATCATTGGATTGTTCCTAAGATTTGATGAATAAAATCGAATGTTATTTAATCTCTTGAATGTATAAAGTTTACAGACATTCTGTCTTGGCATTAGGTCTAAAATTGGACTGGCCACCGCCAGTATGTGGGAGATCTCCATAAATAGTGTAGTTGTATGCGCGATTATCCATTTAAAGCTGTGACAACGATACTGTTGGGAAGCGCGCAGAATTATAAATAACATTGAATAAATTTTAGTGTTTTATTTGTTTGCGTTATTGTACCTTGAAGAACCATATTATGTCGAAATTGTATTGGTTTTCAACTGAATAAATATAAAATACGTTAACATAGTGTAAGGCCTGTATAAAAAGTTTGTTCAGTATTAAAAGAACTGCGACCATTAAGATCTTATACTAGAGAGGAATGCAAACAAAATGTTAGTGACAAAAATGAACGGTACCGTACCACTTCTTCGGAGATTGTGTTCCCGCTGTCCGCTCTAGTAAAATACCTCAATAGCTGCAAGAATGATCATGTGATTGTCAAAAAAATACAAACAAACTACATATACTAGTTACTCTGTCTAACACTATTGTTTCACGTATTTGATTAGCTACAACAGAAATCCTGTGGTTGACTAAAATATACAAAGAACATATGTATAAGCCTGACCACTCAAGAAAAATCCTAATCCTGTTGCGTTTTTTAACCACACGAAGTCAACTGTTGAACATGGATATATTAGTCCCTTAAGAAACAGCTGGCATAATGAACTAGGTATAACTAATTTAGATGTTTTTTATTATTACCAGGGTCATTACAACTTCAAATTGGACATACAAGAAGTAGCACAGACGTATTATGGCGGCATGTTTCTGTTTGGCAACTGGACGTTTAAGTCAGTATTTTACAGCGATGAATGCAACTTCTCATGCTCCGTGGTAGACGTGGAATTTTCTCCAAAGACGAAGACGAAATCCGCATGATTATGATTTTGCTTAATTTATTTTTGTACCAAAAGAAATAACTATTTTATTTTATATCTTTATATGTGTTTTTTTTTAAATGGTTAAAGTCACAGAAAGTTGCTGGATGCAAGCCGCTTCCAAAAGATTTATATGTAGGTGGCGATCCATGGGGGAGGCCTATGTGGAGCAGTGAACTTCCTTTGGTTGAAGATAGAGATAGACAGAAATGTGTATTTTGAAGTACCAGGGATCATTAAAATAAATACAACCAACAGTAATAATGATGGTGAATAGGCATATTCATGCCACCATAATAAGAAAAAAAAACCATATTGACAAAAATATCGTATAAGGAGGTAAAAAATATTTACTTACACATAAAAAATAAAATACCGAATAAAATCAACAAAGGACAATGGGCACAATTGTATGGAACCTGGTACCAGCTCCAATCGGAATGAGTGATACATCGTTGGAAAGGTATTTTAGTGTAGAATAATAATATCAAGAGCGCTAGACCTGATTCGCTGTCCAATCCAAGAAATCGTACTTTATAGTTAAACATTTTTTGTTACATCATATTAAGTACACATACTTTTATCATTTTTTTTTTTTTTCAATTTGGCATTGTATTATTATAATCCCAGGGCACACTCCTGTTTCTTCGAAGCCATGTATGTATGGAGTGATAGTCAATTACCTCGCAGTTTAACGGCGATGGAATATTAAAGTATTGTTAACGTGTAATATTACTCTCACATGTCGGTACTGTATACGTGCACGCAAAAGTCACACATCTTCAATTCCGTAGTCAGTTATGTCCTCCATACTAGCTTTTCTATAAGTTTCGATGAGATATAAACTGTTATTTAGGTGCTAGTTTTAACTGGTATGTCCCCAATTATAGCAATATCACGTCTTGTTTACTTAATCGTGGAAAATCGGCCATATCATTGACTTCCATTCGCTGAAAAGCAGTTCTTCTGTTATTTGATCTTTTTTCTTCTTCATCTGTATCAGCCCATATACGTCCCACTACAGGGCACGGGCCTTCTCTACAATCGACAGTACGATTGAGAGTGGTTAGGCCATATAGTCCACCACGCTGGCTTAGTGCGGGTTGGCGGAACATACCATAGATTTTTCTATAAATCGCTATGGTATGAAGGTTTTCTCACAATGTTTTCCTTCACCGTTTTAGTGCGTAGTGATTGATTATCAATACACACATAATTCCCAAAAATTAAGAGGTGTGCCCTGGGATTCAAACCCGCGACCACCGTGAACATGTTGGCAGTCGCGTCTAGTCAGTTTACCAACAGGCACATAATTCTTCTACATTTCATATCACTACATTTCATTACATTTCTTCTACGTAATTGTACAATAAGTTTGGGATTTACATTTTTTCAGTTATTTTTTGTAGAAAAGCCTCTGCGTATTGGCCATCTCCAATTGGGTAGTGGAAGTGATAAATTATTGCAGCTGCAATCGGAAAGTCTGCAAACATATTATGAATAGTATTGCTTGAAATATATTTTAATTCGGCCGTTAACCACTTCCACTAGCCATCGGCATATTATGACCAGTCGGGAAGTATTTTCATGAAGAGAAAGTTGTGCATGTCCCAGGTTTTTTGTCGGAGAAACGTGTTATTTGTATCCATATTCTTTGATATTGCCTAAGCTGTCTATTAGGCCACGGTCTAAAATAAATACATCATTGGGATGAAGCAATATGTGCAAGGGGTTTTTCTCATCGTTCATAAAATCAGGCATCAGTCTTGGTGGCAGCGTATGGTTCGTTTACATCTATAATGCATCTGTCTTTCTTCATTACCAAATAGTGTTTTAGGAATCCTGAGGTTTCTATCAAGGACATTGTCTTTAGGTACGTGTTCGAAACCCTTGTCAAGCACAGTATAGTTAGTTCTAGGACACTCTCGTGCAAGGGCCAACTGGCGTTCGACTTTTCTTTCTGATACTCCAAGTCTTCATGGCATTCTCCAGTAATTAGCCTTGTCAAAAAAATACCCAAAGTAGTTCTGGGATCTGAACTTGCATTTCGTAGCGAAGTCTTTTTGTCTAAAATTGCATTAAGCTGTTCTGTAGTGCGTCCAGCCCAAAAATACCAACAATGCATATAATGACTGATTCTTCGTTTGTTCGACTTTGCTTCACTCAGCCATATTAAATATAACGTAAAGATGTATTTAAAATGTTATAACAATTTGGTAATGAACTGTTGAGTTTTAAATTGTTGATTAATTGTAAATTGGTTTTTAAAAGAAGAACACTGCAGAATTTCTTGCCCGTTCTTCTCTAGTAAAAACTGCTTTCCAAACCAGGTAAAAGATAAAAAAATTACTGAATCTAAATGATGTAGATCATCTTAAATGGATTCAATAAATTATTTTCATTTCATTTCATTTTATGGAATTATATTCATGGTCACCCTGGAATCAAAACCTGGAGACATGATTGACCTGGTAGCACCGTAGCATAGCATAGCTACTAGAATCTGCCTACCCCTTCTGGGAATACGGGGTGAGTATATGTGCATCCATATAAAAAAAGGGAAGGAAAGCTAAAAAGTTAATTGACAATTAACCTATAATGTAGCATTTCCTCGAATGAATTCAGCAATATCTGCACGCATTCTTAGTAAGTTTACCGATGAAATGCGCACTTGATATCAGCCTTGGTATAGCCTTCTTCGGCACATTGCACAGTTACGGAATCAGTCGGTCATTACATATGTATATCCCATATGTTCTGACGACTATATTTCAAAACGGACAATACATACAGGTTTGTCGCCATAATATTATTTTCTTCTCTTGGAAAAAGCTATCCAACGAGGGTAAATTTATTTTGATTGGACATGGGTACCAAAACGCCCATCATCCTTTATTAAGTCTAAACAATAAATATTATAAGCTATTTTAACAAAGTAATGTTTCGCAAATGTTAATCGAAGGGGCAATCTTCTTGGTGGTTGATTTTTATGCAGTACATTCCCCGCGTGCTGGAACAATAAATGTAATTATTTTAATTTTTCTTAAAAAAAACTTATTGCATAAAGTCTATTTTTGATTCATCGTCAACCTCAATCATCATCCACACTTCATCAACCAACAACATAGAGGTCCACTGCTGAATATAGGCCTCGCGAAATTATTTCCACGCTGCTGAAACTTTTAAGAAACTTTCACCCAGAGTGTCGTTTACATGCAATCAGTATATCATTATCAGCGTTGTTCATAAAATAAAAATAAACAAAATTGAATATTTCTACATGGTATTACACAAAAATTGTAATCTTAAAGATATTCTTTATCTGACATCGAACCACATAATTCTTCGTTCAGAATACGGTCGAGAACAGACGGTACAATCACACCAAATGCACCGGTACCGATAAAATACTGCCTATTCAGCAAGACTACAAGATTCGCTCTATTATACTGGTCAGAGTGTGATGTCACAACGATTAGGTAGTGATTTTAAGAAAAAAAGAAAGTGACGAAACATTCACGATCATTGATTTCTTCGTATATTTTCCAAGAATGCGACTGGTATCATCTAAACGCTACAATATTCCATATTATCATCATCATCCCCACCCTTAAACTACACTAATATCTCTCTCAAAGATTCCACAGTTTCTAATTGATGTGGTTTGCATTCAGATACCTGTTGTCATCAGCTGATATTCAACTTTATCGATATAACCACGTGGTACTTACTTCTGCTATAAATGAGGATTAAATTCATCGAATGAATTGTATAGTAAATATTTCGTGATAAGCTTCGCAAGTAATAATTTAAGTGAAATCCCATTTCGAGATAACTTTTGGGTGATCAACAAAAAATGTCTTGACGTTGCTTGATAGTTTTTCCTCTAATATGATCGCTGGATCATAAGTACCTGATAAATATAATCGAACCATTTTCAATATTGCACAACATTTTCAAAAATTCCATAGTGCTATATTCAAAACAAAAAACATACTGGAACCGTGCAATATTTTTGCATTTTTGATGACATTGCCGATACTACTGAGGAAATAATTTCAATTGTTAGATTTGTTCTATTACGTGTAGGACATTTATAACCAGTGATTAAAACACGAACCTGTCAGGGACATCGTCACCAAGACGTACAGATTTCCCGTCGTACCTGTTGCCCCACCTTCCTCTGTCTTTAGGGCAAGAGCCGTCACAGGGAACGCCAACAAGCTTCAAACTTCGCCGTACGCTCGCAGCGAAGTAACATGAACTCATGAAGTGACTACATCGAGCAATTCCTGGCGACATGAAGAACAAATTTTATCAATATGATATTATTCTAGCTCGGCAAATTGACAATACTACTTCTGATGATCATACAGTGAAAGTAGCCAACTATTTCAGAAAAAAATATTTATTACTAATCCATCACAAACGAGAAAAAATTAGTGCCTAAAATTTTATGCTCTTGTGCTATTCAAAATGTCGTTTTCGATCGTAATCCTAATTTGAAAATTTGGCACAGTTATGGCTTAATTTCTTATCTCCGCTTTTATATACATTCTCTCCCCCTCTCTCTTTCTCTCTCTCTCTCTCTCTCTCTCTCTCTCTCTCTCTCTCCACATTGAACTATTAGAGGAAGACTGCATTCAACGACTACCTGTAACCTTAACCAGGTCGAAGTCCACCAGATATGCGGACATAACTGTATATATATATATATATATATATGTACATCAGTATACTGAATTTAAAGAACTATCATTTTTTTTATCATGCCATCATTTAGGAAAGATGAACTGGCCGTTAATGTGTTAGCTGGTAGTTGCTCACTATAATGAATAAGCGTATTCTTGTTGTTGTGAGCGTGATTGAGTATCGTTAATCGCCCGCCTTATTTAGATAGCACTTACGTTCGGAGGCAGTTTGGTCACTTTAAATAAAATAAAATGACAAAGCTATTACATTACAATAGTTAATCTATAAGATAAATTCAAGAAACACATGATGTTATTAATAGATGATAAATTATGACCTAACATTCAATACTGTTTGATTAATAGATAATGAAATAAAAAGGAATAGACAATTATTGATAACAAGTTGCAGAAAATATTGTAACATCTATCGTTATATTGAATTAACCCGCACATATAGTGATTTCTTCCAATATAGAGACGGCGAACATTCGAAGTAGTATAACGATATCACTACTGCCCATGCTCATCCATTATGAGCGAATTGTAGATGAGAAAGATGTAAATATTATTGAAACTGTGGCAGTGCATTGCCCTGTCTTTGTCCTTCTTTTAAATCCATCCCATGTCTGCAAGACATTGCTTTAAGCGATAAGACCGCCATTTGCACTTCTTTTTGTTTCTGTAAATTTTATATTTTATGAGTAGAATATAGCGATAGATAAATAAATGATATGATTAATACACTACACTATACATTACCCTGTACACACTTCACACCAAAGCTTTTTAACATAAATAATGTATTTCATTGAATAGCATTTTACTTTCTATAAATAATAAATAAGACGATTACCAAAACTAAAACTCAATAAATTTATTTTATATTAATATCAATTATTTTGTAAGTATAGAATAAGTACCATGAATTGACTTTTCATAAGAGCTATTTACCTACATGATCAATTAACGAATTTCATTTTATTTCATTTCCGTCCCGCGACACAACTCGCCATGCGCGCCGATATGACACGAATTTTCATAACGTCTCATCTCATCTCAGCCACACGTCTACTGCTGAACATAGGCCTCTCCCAATCTTTCCCCCTATAACGTCACTAATGTCATAAATATATTACTCATTATATCTAGCCGCTGACAAACTGTTCCGACTAGTAAGTAATTTATGAATCCGCCGGCCTTATCTCGGCAACTTTTTGTTGAGTTTTGGTGTGTAGTATACGTACATACGCTTTTCAATAACAGCTTGAAAGTTTTGAAACATAATTTAGAAAATCTATGCATTACGTCGATGTTTCGTAATGCAATAGGCCTAATACAATTGATACACGCTTCAACCAAATCACCCTTAATTATTCCTCTACTACAGACAAGACACAACCAAAAATATTAAACTTTGTATGTGGAAATATGTTGAAAGTATTTCATTATGTATCATTAGATAAAACTTCATATGGAATGTCACTTCTTAAAATAAACACTGATACAAACATGGTGACAAAAGAACTACAAATCAGCAAATATTATCATTATTGATTGATTTATTTGACATTTTAAGCGACATCACAAAAATATTTAATCAACTAATGACAGGAAATATTTGATTATAATAACAGATAATAGTTGTTGAATAATATATTACAATTTACAGCAGTAAAACCGCTTCCACGAAGATATAGAATCCATAAAACAACTTGAGGTATTTTGCATGATTAAATCCTGACTGTAATTAATATCGTCTCATTCCAATCAGGATAGTTAGAAATATGATTTCAAAGACTAAGAAGAACCAATTAGGATTGCTTAAATTACTATCTGCAATATAGATTTACATTGTAACAAACCTTATTATCAGAACATAAAAAGCTTCAAACGTTAAAACAAACTGAAAAATATTTTTTAAGTCTTGAAACTTTATAAATTAGAAAGACTTTATAAATTACGTTTTGTAGATCATACCTACAAAAACAGGAGAAAATGCAACAAACACAGATTCCAAAGCTAAATTAAACGAAAACTGGATACTAACTCATGACATGTCCTTTGCACCCTGGCTGACGTCTTCCGCCATTGATGCAGAAGTCAACATGGCCGATTTGTCCAGCTTCTCCAAGGAACCCTGCGTTTGTGTGTAGTACTTGTACCACGTGGGCATCGTCGCGAGTCAGACGGAACTGCCTCGACCCGTAAGCCGACACTAAGGGACGGGCTGGGTCCAAACCTGGAATAAATAGCTTAATAAATTATTTTGCCAGAGCGTGTAGAGACTATGAGTATTGCACATTCGGAATAAACAATAGGATGTCATGTTCGACAAAGCGGCAGGTCAAGAAAACTGAAACGAATGTTTGCGACGACCCCTAAGTCGACACTAAGGGACGGGCTGGGTCCAAACCTGTAATAAAATCTATAATATAAAAATAAGTCGGGTTTTCCTTTCTGACGCTATTACTACGTACTAGACGCGACTGCCAACAAGTTAACGATGGTCACGGGTTCAAATCCCAGGGCACACCTCTGACTTTTCGGATTAATTTCTACGTGAAATAAAATTGGCCAACCCGCACTTAGCCAGCGGGGTGGACTACTATCTTCTTCTATAATATAAAAATAAAAAACGCTGAAGTTTTTAATGTAAAAATTTCATAAGGCAATCTGGCTGGGTCCCAACCTGGAATAAAATTTTTAATAAATAATTTTGCCGCAGCGTGTTTTGACTATGAGTATTGCACATTCGGAATAAACAATAGGATGTTATGGTCAACACAGCAAATTGAAACGATCGATGCGATCGAGTTTAAATGTACAGTGGAGCGGGCATTAAGAGCCTTACAATGAAATGATCAAATGTATATTATAAATGAAATAAACTCATAATAATAATATCGATGTGCCGGAAACAACACAAAAACAACTTTAGAACAGAATTTAGTTCCTATGAGTGCCGTACTTGTAGTTTTACTTCCGTCTCATTAATCATTGGCGATTTGAAAAACGTCAATAACGATTAGATTTTATTGTATAAGTTACATAAATCCATAAAAAAGGATGACATAAAATATAGTCCCACAAACTTATCTGACCCGGTGAGAGAGACGCTATAATCGAATTTGGTGTTGCCATTAAAAATAGATATTGCAATAAAGTGGGTAAAGTAAGATTTTTCAATCTGATTAATAGTGTCGGGAAAATGAGTGGACCAGTTGCATGTTTTTTCCTTCACAAGATTTCTAACAAATCGCTCCCCCTTAAAGAAGTCAAAACCCTTAAACAAGTGTATCTGTAGCCCATACACCTCCCACTGCAGGGCACGGACCTCCTCTGCAATCGAGAGTACGATTGAGGGTGGTTAGGCCATATCACAGGCCATATAGTCCGCCACGCTGGCCTAATGCGGGTTGGTGGAATTACACAGGTACCATAGAAATGCTTATAAATCGCTATGGTATGCAGGTTTCCTCACGATGTTTTCCTTCACCGTTTTAGTGCGTGTTTATTGACTATCAATACACGCATGACTCCGAAAAGTCAGAGGGGTGCCCTGAGATTGGAACCCGCGGCCACCGTGAAATGTGGTTGTGAAATCTGGTCCAT
Organism: Hyles vespertilio; assembly: GCA_009982885.2. NCBI lineage: Eukaryota > Metazoa > Arthropoda > Insecta > Lepidoptera > Sphingidae > Hyles > Hyles vespertilio. The sequence continues at coordinate 9,201,418 of CM042815.1, read as the reverse complement.
TTACCAACAGGCAGGTTACCAACAGGCCACCATACACGTAACGATAAATTTTTGTTTATGATATGAACTTACATTTATTGTACTAGTACGTGCAAAGTTCTGTTTGCGTGGAATTTATTTTGAAAAGCTGACAACACAAACCTTTGGCGGCAGCTACGCGATGATACAATTTTTCGAAGGGTATTATTGGTATCTGAAGACGCTTTTCTTCCTACGTAAAAATTAATACCTGAAGTTTAACATTCCTAGCATCACTTTTTAATGTTTTCGGCAATTTTCAGTAGTTTTAAATAATTCAGGAAAAATAAATACATTGAGTAAACAACCAATGGCTGATATGTCAGCGACTGGCAGGTAGATTGACAATTGAAAATGACGTCGTTGTTTCCACTTTTGGCCACCGGGCCAGATAAGTTTGTGGCTCTATACACAAGCCCAACGATCAACGTCAATCATCAATCAACGTCATCAGTCATCAAAAACTTAAGATTTTCAGATTTTAAGCTTTTTGTTTTTCTTTTAAAAAAATGTTGCATATTTAATCATAACATTTTAAAAGCCAAATAAAAAGCGATCGAATATCATGTAAATTAGTGTATTTATTTTGTGAAGATATTCGAAATATAAACATATTTTATCAAAAAACAACAGTGACTGGGATATCAGTCAAGTAATAAATACATAATACAATAATAGCGGTTGATAAGAGACCGGGGCTTTTTCTCTCCAACCAGATGTCGAATTTTGAAAATACTGTACCTACTGTAAATACTGTCATATGAGGTGGCCTGGGCTGGTACTACCGCAATGTCTATTTCTTCCCCCAAACAGCAGTGTAAATTTACTGTCGTGTTTCGGATTGAAGGACATTGTAGTCGGAGTAACTATTGGACATATTGAGACTTAACATCTTGTCTCAGGATGGCGAGCGCAGTGGAATAGAAACTTTCCCGCCCTCACACCCTCCACTGCAACTCCTGTCAGCCAGGATCAACAGTGGCACATGAAGATTTGACACTGAGCTCCAGAGCTCAGTGAGTCTCTCAGGGACACTAGCTTGTCTTTAACCCGCATCGAAATTAATCTGAAAGAAAAACAAAAGGAGGAATTGGAAACAAATAGTTGTCCACTTTCCTCCGCAGCAAAGCGGGTGACAAAAAATATTGAGTTGAGAGGTATTATTTATTCTCTGATATAAAGGTATACAACTGGAGAAGCTAGATGTATTAAGCACCACGAGATAAACAATTACATGGGTTCTATAGTTTGAGCTGCTAAATTTGGGTCCAATAGGTATGGTAAAAGCGCCGGAAAACACAGAAATTCCTCTTAGAATCCACGAGGTCCGTATAGTATGCAACGCCAGATGTTATTTGCATATTGTTCCACATTATTCCGCGTTCATCTGACCAGCAATCACACTCCCAAAGTATATGATGTGCAGTTTGTTCGTGCGCACAGACAGGTGTAGGGCATTGACATGCAGGCGATTCAACCAAACTTAAAAGTGAATAGTTTAAAGTTCCCATGTCCCGTTAGGAACTGTGATACACAGTGATCAATTTCTAGCCAAGATTTTCTTAAGGGATCGCGTAGGAACGTAAAGTATTGATATAAGTGACGCCCCTTTAAGGCCCACCGGTTCTGCAATTCGTCAATTAATTCAGTGTAAGCAGCAGAATATGGCTTAAATAATCGGTTATTTTTCAAAAAGTCTTGGGATGCAATAAAGTTAATCGCATTAAAACATAATGTATCGTACAATTTATACATAATGCTGCTGGCCAAGTCGATCTATTTATTTAAAACGTAAAGAATTTTTAATATTGATATGGTAATAACTAACGTAATAACTTTATATAGAAGGTCCCTTAAGGACTAAATAAATTAATCGACTTGGTATTACATGCATCTCACAACTTTTTGCGGTAGAAAACCTGAACTGCGAGACTTGGATTTTTTTTACAGGATGTTTTTGATGGGATCTCACGTCTTTTTGTAGAGTCCTACTTTTTTCCTTTTCGGTACTTCTAACTTCTAGAATATCGCTAACGATTTTTCTTAAAGCCTCTGTCTTATGGCTTTTTCTTATTTTTGTAGGTATCAATTTAACACAAATATAGCGGATTTGATTATTAATGTTCTTTCTTTCATTGTAATTGATATTTTCGAGCTATTTAGTCTATTTATTTGCAAGTTTTTCTTCGTCATGGTTTTCTAGAGGAATGTTATACAATTTAATGGGCTGAATACACCATTTCCCTTTCTATATCCCCTCCTGTTATGCCTCTTATATATAGATATCTATCTACAACTATTATTCCATTATATACGGGTACAATGATTCGGGTACATTAACTGCAAATGTAACTTTGTAATCCTATACATTTATATGGGATTACAAAGTTATTCACGCAGTTGGTCTATCTAGAAAACTAGACACAAATTATGAAATGTTTGAATTGTCCCTTACTTTAAACACTAAACACTAATTATATTCTAAATTTGAAGGTTCTATGTCTGCTAGAAGTGCCTTAGACTTTTGATGATCGGTCAGTCAGTCAGTGAGTGACAAAATTAAGAAAGTTTGACTAGTTACAATTATTAAACTACTGGTTCAAATTAAATGAAATTTTAAATATATCGTGTTTACACAATGCCTGCTTAGTAACTGAAAATTCAGGCTTCCTGCTTTAGCCACAACGAAGCTATAGGGGGTTGAAAATGGTCTGAATTGCTTCGAGAAAAGGATGTTACGGCCTATAGCTCGACTTGGAGGGGGCTCGGCCGCGCCCCCAGATGCGGCGCGTCTTTGCATCTCTAGATCGACCGAAAGCATACCCACGAGAACAGGCAAAGCCTCAGTTTGTTATCTCGGATTAATTTTAGAGAAAAAATCCCATTTATTGAGTAAATTAGAACTATCGGAGAAAAATAAAAAATTACATGCTTTGACGAGAATATCAAGGACAACGTGGGGACTATCATTTAATACTTTAAAAGTTATCTATGAAGCAACTTATTTGGGTTGTATCTGTACGGTTCTCCAGTTTGGGCCGATAGATCTACTGCTGGCGCTGTTCGTAGGAAATTGCTCCAGAGCCTACGCTTGGCCTTGATATTCTTGTGTAAGGCATACAGAACCGTTAGTACAGAGTGCAGTTTGAGGATATTTTGAATCTAAAACTAATATACAGTTAATAACAGATATTGTTTAATTAGAGCTCATAAGCTTACAAATATTGTGATTCTGATAAGACAAAACCGAATATAGTTTTGTAATCAACAATAGTATATTCAAGTCGGTATGCACTTTCTAGATGCGGGAATCAATTACGGAATACGGAAGCCTCTTTGATTTATCGTCCCATCAATTGATTTCATTAATATTTACAGTAATCATCATAAGTAAATTCATTGAAAAGAAAATACTCGAAGTAAGAGCAGAACAGTTGAAGATGTTGAATATTATACAAACATTAAAAGCTTTACTTGATAAAAGAGCTATAAAACAACAATCAACAATTATATTCCATCTCAACTCGACGCTGATAATGAACATAAAAATATTAAACAGACTACGATACAGCTAGTGGGGTCTCACAGCGATAAACTATTCTTATCGTCTACTTCATTACCGAATGAAAGTAAAAAATAATTAAACGTTAATTTATTTATCGAAGATAAAGCTGCTCTCGATTCGTCTTTGAATACTTCAACATTTAACCTTCGAATAAGAGAATGATAATACAATGCTTTAAATTGTTGGCAAGCTGCAGCTGTTTCGTGAAAACCGTTTCAACTGCAGCAAATAAAATATCAACAGTTTATTTTCACTTTTGTTTCAAATCACACTAGTCTACAAATGGGACAAATATGCTCTATTCAGCATAATTGTCCTCGTTTACGATGCATTATGCAATTTGATGATAACACTAATTATCGATAAGTTGGTAGCAACTCTCCTTTTTTTTGCAATGAATGACGAGGCGAACATGCCGTTCGCGTGGTGATAAGCGATACAACCGCTCATTAACAGCGGCAAAACCAAACAACATCTTGAATTACAAAGCAATGCTTGACATTCCACTGCGCTCGCCATCCTGAGACATAACAATATGTTAAATCTCAATATATCCAGTACTTACTCGGGCTACAATATCCTTCACACCGAAACACAACAGTTGATTTACACTGCTGTTGGCGGGAGCAATAGATATTGCGTATTGTATCATCATCATTCGTACGTGTATGTTCGTATACCTATGTAAACCTATGTGTATGGCCTAGCACCAGTACCTGAAGTAGTAACCGATGTTTGAAAAATAAACAGAAATAGAATACAATAGAAAAATCTTCACTAAGAATATAGGAGTATATTTATCTCAACAATGAATACTCAGAGTTGATTTCATGCACAGATAAGAAATTTCACATAATAAAATTACGTTTTCCAATATTGTGCAATATGAATTACATAAATAAATATGTAAACATGTACATAGGTTTTCTGTAACTGAACAAGAAATACAAATAATCAACATGATATGCATATTTTGATACCTCATAACCTAAGAGATTAATCTGTACCTATATGATATGGTGGTCCAATGTTTGAATTTAGTGTTTTGAAATTACCGACCTGTTAGGTTGTATATTCGATTTTGGGATTAGGAATTAATATAATTCATTCACAATTTCATACAATTTCAGATATATCAAATACAACTGTTCAATCAATTCCATTAAATTACTATATATATATTTTTTTTTATTGCATTGAATGGCGAGACGAGCAAGCCGTTCGCCTGATGGTAAGCGATACGACCGCTCATGAACAGTAGCAATATTCCACTGCGCTCGCCACCCTGAGACATAAGATGTTAAGTCTCAATATGTCCAGTAGTTGCTCTGGCTACAATGTCCTTCAATCCGAAACACAACAGTGCATTTAAGCAGTGTTGTTTCACGGGAGAAATAGACATTGCGGTGGTACCTACCCAGATGGCCTCTCACATATGAGAGACCTACCACCAGTATATATTATGTATGTAACAATAAAATTTCTTTCCTCAAGTTACGATGAAATTTATTCCCAAATTACAATTATTTTTAATTTTAATTTCTTAGTACTTTAAATTCGTAAATACAGTTTTCAGTAAGTAGCAATATCAAAAGCTATATTCAACTCTGAGTAACTGCAATATCTCTCATAAGTACAAGGAAGCCAGAAAGAGTATCCATTGGGGAAAGACTTATGAAACACCATAATATTCTCTACCCATCCTACATTACTTTAAAGCATTGGTGGCGCAGTTGCACTGCGGTACGATGACAATGCCGAGGTCTCGGGTTCGAGTCCCGAGTCGGGCAAATTGATATAGGAATTTTCTAATAATTATCAGCCCGGTTTCAGGAATTTGTGCCAGATATGGCGATAGGCTCGCCCCAATCACATCGTGGGATGGAACATACATGGCCAAATGTGGGTTTCCTGGTAGCACCTCTATAAATATAAGATAGAATATAAGAAGATAAAGGGTGACCCCTATCACATTGAGGGAGAATGGCTCGCCCCCTATTGTGGGACGGAACACAGAAGGCGAAACGGCGGTGGGTGTCCAGGTTATACTTCTGCTTTGAAGAAAAGGTGTCAGTTTATGTATGTGTACATTACATACCATAGCGATTTCTAAGATTTCTATGGTATGTAATTCCGCCAACCCGCATTAGTGTTGTTAGTAGTTGTTAGTCCCTTATCACGGCGTTTCATAGATACGCGTACTGAGATATTATATAACGTTATGTTTACCGCTCGGACGGGACAGAAATATCGCATTGGGCCTCCAGTCTCCACTGCGTGTTGGACTGTGATAGTAGACACACGTGTTATCAGCGAACATGGTTGCCGAAGTGAAATATACTAAGGTAAGTTTTTTTTTAAATATTGTTTCCCGTAATTTAATCGCGAGGTGCTTCAGATCAATACTTCTAAGCTCAATAATTTCAATATTTTGTGTCCCGTTTTGCTGTTTTAAATGGACAATTATATTTTGTTTTCTACATCTATTTGTGTTCAGATCAATTTCGCTTCGTATCTTATATTCGTATATTCTTCGTGTTAAAATGTACAGTGTTCCTAAGAGAACCGCTCAGTACTCAGTGTTATTTGCGTGCGAATATCGATCCTGGCTGACAGGAGTTATACTGTAGTGGTTGTGAGAAAATCTCATTCATTGGGCGTTTTAAAAATAATACAATTTATTCTTTGCAGTCTAGTCATATAATACGATGTATCAATATGCCGGAAATGTTAAAATAAATGACTAGTTATTGTAGTTTCACGGCCTTATGCATAAACAGTTTTAAAACATATTTTAATTATCGAATATTATGTGCCTTTTGAACGATTTTTGTACCTAATAAATTTGAACGAAGAAGACATAATATTCGATAGCTAAAATATGTTTAAAGAATTTATTAATAACGCCGGTGTTCATGTAAATTTATTTAAATAAAATAGTTGAGTTCTGTATGCCGGTTACGTATTTAAGAATGTATGTATTCGCATCATAGTACGTTTCAGTAGTCAAACAACGCCCGTTGTATTGAAGTTCAAGGCTATTTATTTTACAAGCTGTTCTCGAAGATATTTGCGCCATATGTTCATATCAGCTTCGTATTATAGGCATTAATTAATGAGGTGATATATTTTATTAAATAATGCAAACGTTGATCTGAAACTTTACAAAATTAACCGTTTAAATATTAGGGAATAATGAGGTATTTTAATGCAAAATTATTTCGATTATTGCTATACGAGTATATGAATGAACAGTAGTCGTGGCTTGAATTTCAAAGTGTTTTTTTTTATTTATTTATTATACATATTTACATAAACAGATGATATTCACAAAGACATTGCGGAACAAAACTTCAGTTTGCCTGTGGGATTCCCGTGAATCTTTAAAGTTACATTTATTTTAAATCTTATAGAAATGTGATAATTAAATTTCATCTTATTAATCGATTAGGAAAACAATTTTTCCGGGAATATGTTTGCAACTAATGTTACGCAGGTTGTGTGGGCACACAATAATTCGAATATTTTCACAACACGGATAAAAAATATTGACTTCTGATATTGTCTTGAATTGTGGCTAGCAAAACTACTACTAAAACTACGAAACTTTTCGCCCTTACAAACACTGTATGCTCTGTCCGGGGATCGAACCCGAAGCCTCTCATTTAACAGGCGGCATCTAACCGACTTCGCCAAGAAGCCCATAGAACAAAGCTTTAATTGTGACGTAAATAAGATTAAAATAAATGAAAACTTTCACCTTGCCTAAAGAAAATTATTGAATTATAAAACGAAAATAAATGTTATATCAGCTTCCTGTATCAAGTTTGTTTAAACACCTTGGTAATTATTATAAATCCAACTGTAAAAACAATTATACCGTTAAGTATTAACAACTATTTTAACACCAATATTCTTATCTCCAATTACCGTGAGCTTAATGACAATGAGTTTGTTTTGCCACGGAAAAGAATATTACACTCATAAAAACTTTTTATAGTTGTACTTACATATGTCATGGGCTGAAAGTACAGTCGAATGAAAGTAGCTCAAACATCATGCTGAGTTATAAAACCACAAAATATCAAATGTTGACCGCAGTGTCGGGTGTGCAAATCACAATGCAGAAGTACTAACACTCGTCGCATGATTCAGTTCACAATTGACCATACAATTTGCACAATAGGCCACCATGTAACTATATTAATGTGCTTAACGATAGTGCTGAAATGCTGTGTCATCGGCGCATTTAGTTTAGTTTTCATGGGATGAATCGGCGAAAATCAAGAATAAAACGTTATGGAAAAATACAATAATATGAAATCTTTTCTATTTTTGTATGTGAGATGCAAGAATAAACATTATATTTTTGGTGTATATTCTTTTATTTCAAGAAATAACGTATTGGATGTCACAATAAATGTAATAAAAATTGGTCTCGTCATCGCAGTTTCTTATATAATTTCAGATACGGTTTATGCTAATGACCCGTTGAAATATAGTACCTAAATTTACATCTAAATACGAAATAGGAGGTCTTGTCTATATTTAAAAAGGATTAAACCTTTGACGACTTCTATAGCCTAGCTTGTGATTTCTACATTAATGTTTATTTCCTTTTATGTTTGTAAGTACTCGATTCGAATGAGTCGCTAAGGAATGTATGGCGTATATGAGGCCGTTCATTAATCATGTGAGGCTTGAATGGGGGGGGGGGGGGGGGGTGTTGTACAAAAATAACGAAATATCACAAGGGGGGAGGGGAGGTCTAGTAAGATATCAAGTGTATTGTTTTTCGACACATCATTTTGAAAAATAGATTATACTTTATGCCCGTACTTAAAGATAATATTCGAAAAATTTAAGATTTATTTATATGTACTAATAATACACGTGATGTTGGATGGGGATGGGGGGAGGGGGTTGGATGAGGGGGTTAGTCTTAAATCTCATCAGATATCACTAAAGGGGAGGGGGGGGTCAAAAACTGCTAAATAAAAGATCACGTGATTAATGGATGGCCCCTATGTGTGGATTCCAGTATGGTAACGATACTTAGCTATTTGATATTATAGTCTGATCCTTTCCGTGTTTACATATTATGGTTTCAAATCTTTTGAGAGGAACTCACCTTGGGTGTTTTTATTTATTTAAATATCACATACATTTCAATAAAATATGTTAAGTTATTAAATAAATCTTGTAAAGTGTAAATAAACAAGGTCTCTGGATTCTAAAGCCAGTTAAAAATAGAAATAAGTTCATTGAACGTGCACTTATTTTCAATAGCGTATTGGCGCAATGTGTTTTTAAATCACATGTAGAAAGGATCATTTACCGTCAGTCCGACCGACTGCAATCTTGCCATAGACAGCCATCTTGCCTTGCTTTTGCTTGATATTCTGGGTTAAATTCTCAAGGTATATTTAGTTTTTGTGAGACCGAAAGTCTCTCGGAGTTTCTGATACTTAGATTACTGAAGACTTAATGGATCTAAATTTGGGGTCCAAACTATGTATGTGACTGTTAGGTGAATTTATTTAAGATGCGTTTCATATATGAAAATTATAAATAAAAAAAATTGAAATAACTACTGTATGACTTGACCTATCGCCTAAGATCGAACCATAACAACGTTCATGATGAGTTTCATATTTGAAAATTATAAATATAACACCTAGAAACAACTACTTCCTGGCCCCACCTATCGCCTATAATCGAACCATAACTATCACGAAAATATGAAAGAAAAAACAAAATTAACCCACCTTGAATAATGTCACCATACCAACAAAACAATTATTTGCGACCATGAAGGTACTATATAAACTTATTAACAGACGTGTATTAATTTCGCTTGGATAATAATTTGTTTAACATGTACAATGTCGTTACAGTCGTCATCGGAAAAAATCAACAATTTCATCGCCAATTTTACTTCAGTAATTCTTAAACGAACTATATTCGTATAAATTCCGAAGTGGCAGCAATTAACATCTGACCACCACAAGGCACAAATAGAAGTAAAGGAGGCCTTTGCCCAGCAGTGATGCATAAAGAGCTTATAACTCTTAAACAAGATTCTCTATAGAATTCACATAAGTCTGCCAACCCACACTAGGCCCAAGCCTAGTTATATGGCCTAAGCCATCTCAATGGATTCTCGCTTGTAAAGGAATCATGTGTTCAATGGTGGGCGATAAAGTGAGATGCAATGCCTTACAAAATTCATACGAATTGTTTATTTTTATATCCACAACGGAGGGTCGTAGAAAAGCAGGAGATAAAAATGTTGAACTAAAGAGGTATTAACCTCAAATAAAAAGTTAGTGTCTGAAGATTGTCCCACCCTCATACCACCGCAACTTCTGTAAGCCAGGATCAACCGTGGCAGGCATTTTAATGACACAAAGCATGGAAGCTCAATCAGTCTCAACAATATATATAGGAATAGTTGTTTATAAAGTATTTGATTCCAGTTGTTCATCAACAATGAGTGGGTGGACTCAGTGAGTAAGAAGACCTTCCCGACAATCAACCCGCAGGATGAGAGCGTTATCGTTCAGGTCGCCGAAGCCGATAAGGTACGTATACGATGTTTTTTATTATGTACATTAAATTTTATCGATATACAACTTTTATCCTTATTAAAAGGCCCGCATGATTGTGTCGATCAGTCAGAGATAATTGTATTTGATTTGTCGCCGATCAATACTTGGACCACCCTATATTTCTACGTCTAAAGTCACCGTCAACTGTCAGTGTGGTAATTTTGCCGTGCAAGTAAAAAACAATGTTTAATATTCTAGTCTATGTAGTTTCGCCTCCATAGCTCAGTTGGATGAGAATCAGCTCTAAATGAGAGGCGGCAGCTTCCACACACCGAGGCAAATATTTGTTTGGCCCACAAATATTTGTTTCGTATCTAGGTGTTGTGTTACGAAAAAGTCTCTCCTGCTTTCTGTTATTCACTTCACATACCCTTTCCATGGCATCAGGACTATGTATAACTTTGTATTTGTACCAACAGGCCGATGTGGACTTAGCTGTAGCCGCAGCCAAGAAAGCCTTCCACCGCTACTCGGAATGGAGGCTCATGGATGCTTCCCAAAGAGGTCGTCTGCTCCTCAAACTGGCTGACTTGATGGACAGGGACTACAAGTACCTGGCTGACCTGGAGACCCTGGACAACGGCAAGCCACTCAAACAGGCTGAAGGTGAGGTGCAGTGGTCTGCGAGCATCATCAGATACTACGCGGGAAAAGCCGACAAGATCTTGGGAAACACTATTCCTGCAGGTAATTGGCTTGTTAAATATTTTAACGGAAATATTTTTTTATTGCATAGCTCGGACAAACGAGCAAACAGGTTATTTGATCACAGCTACCCATGCATATCCACAAGGCTTCGATCATGGATGAATTGCCGGCCTATCAAATCGAGAGGAGAGTGGGAAAGAAAAGGTGGGGCAGATGAAAGTGGTATTGGGCATCCGGCAATCTCACACACTTGATCGAACGATGGATCTTGAGTGAACTTGAGTCCGATTCGTCTATTACATCTTAGTAAATAGGCTAGGCGACATTACCGACAACTCTGCCTATCTTTAGAAAACATAGTCATGGTTTTTGGTACGTTTTTAAAGTCGGGAAAACAGTTGAAAAAAAAGAGAAAATATGACAAAAGCCATTGAGATTAATTTAATTACATTCTTCTTACAGATGGTGAGGTCCTTTCCTTCACTCTGAAAGAGCCCGTCGGTGTTTGTGGACAGATTCTGCCATGGAACTACCCCATCCCCATGTTTGTATGGAAGATCGCTCCTGCTCTTGCTGCTGGTGAGTTTATTTATTTATTTTTGTACTGGCATAACATAGTGACCGCACTGCCAGCTGATGGTATTTGTATTGTGTTGAAACAAAACTATTTTTTATGGATTTTATCGTTTAAATTTTAAAGCTGTAAACTAATCGAAACGTCAGGGAGTTAGAAAATGTAACCAAAGCCACGAAAAATCCGTAAAAAATTGTTTTTTTTTTCAGATTGTAACATTCGCGTTAATCTAAAAAACCATTAAGTGTAGTGATCTAAGTAGAGTATCAGGCGAGATACTTTCTATCTAATCGACACATTTATGCCGGACTATTCGAAGTCGAATATACACAGTTTGATACCAAAATGATACCACAAACGTGAAATAGACTATGATCGTATCGTATTGCCTTAGCTGCCATACAGACGACCTGTTTCAAAATAAAACACCGAAAACTCTTGCGCTCTGGCAATACCACGAGTACAGCCGAACCTTTGCCTACCAAATACGGAGCCATGTTATATTCTCTTTGTACGGAGCCTTGTTTGAAGAAAGAATACGTCAAGGCTCAGAGAACCACTAAACATGGAGTTGGTTTAAGTACGCGCTACTTGTTTAATATAAACATAATACAAGATTTAATTCATGAACAGTAAAAATTGTATCGATAGCAACACCTCAACGAGAAATTACCACCCATCTTTTATGTTATCATATTATTACATGTGTTCAAAAATGTTAGCTGCCGAAAATATCACTATCTCGTTTTGTAACATATTTCATGCCTTATCGTATCAGTAAATATTGTGTTTGCAATGTAATGTAAGTGTGTTGGCTTGAATAATACGATCAATACTACAATATTGTAACTGTTTAATATTTAAAGTAATGGTTTTATTCATAGACAGTTTTAAAACCTATTTTAGCTATATACTATATTACATCGAAGACGTAATAAAATTATAATACAAGTTGATGGAAATTCGATTATTACCGGGTTGTATGAAAACTATGACAACTGTGAAAGCTGTGCGCGAAGCTACAATTATGTAAAAATATTATCTATATCGGAAATCGAGAAATCTCCACTAGTCCATAAAAAAATAATTTCAGGGTCACACACTTTTCTGGTGGAAAATTTTTTGTATACTAAAATGTATACTCCCTCCGAGCCCCATAAATTGCTTGTGTATTCAAGAGTGTCTAATGACATGTTTCCAATCCAAATCTAATGGATCAACTAGCACTGCAGGAGTAACTATAACTATTTACATACATACATAAACTCACAGCTTTTTCCCAGAAGGTGTAGGCAGAAGAGCAGCCAGGGCACCCACGTTTCGCTTTATATTCCGACCCACACTGTGTTAGGGGCCGAGCCTGTCGCCATATTAAGCACAAATTTCTGATTCCGAACTGATAATGAAAACTACAACTATTTATAACCATAAATTACGTTTCAGGCTGCACAACAGTAGTGAAGCCAGCTGAGCAGACCCCTCTCACGGCGCTGGCCATGTGTGCCCTGATCAAGGAGGCAGGCTTCCCCCCCGGCGTGGTCAACGTGGTCACAGGCTACGGTCCGACCGCAGGCGCCGCTCTCACACACCACCCCGATGTCGACAAAGTCGCCTTCACTGGATCCACTGAGGTAGATCACCTCATCATTTACTATGTGCTCAAGGCAATAAGTAATCGATGCTACAGACGCTGCTATTAATGTAGCAACCTATTGATCTGGGAAAATATAACATTCATGTATGAATACATATTACATGCATACCTAAACTGAAGCCTATTTCCCAGAAAGTGTATTCCGTAAACTTCTAACTCACAAACCCACGGGTTCGATCCCCGAAGACAAATGTTATTGTGGGTCACAAATATTTGGTTCCAGTCTGTGACCAAAATTTATCTCGTAGTTTCTGATACAAAAGTGAGATGAAGGTGCAACAAATAATAAATATACAGTTTTTCATCAAATATAAGATTTTAATTCAATTGTTGGCCTAGAAATTTTGTCCAAATGCTCACGAATCAAAAGCTAAACATAATGTAAACATTAACACATTAGCCATAGATATAGAAAAAGTAGCATAATATGCAACTCGCAATCCAAGACGATATCGTACAAATATCACGATCAGAAATATGGATTTAAATCATTCGATAATGTTGTGATAATGTCATTCATTTGCAAAACACGAGAGTACAGTCAGCGACATAAGTCGCTACACATTCACGAGATTTGAAATTGTCTTATCATCCAAAATAATAATTATTTTCAATATCGTATGGCACTTCTCGGCATAGATGACTTTACTTGGTTATATTTTACGACTACAGAGTAGTACGTACAAATTTTAATTCATAAAAAGCTTATCAAAAAATGTGAAGTGTTCAGCGACTTATGTCGCTGACTGTACATTGAAATTATCAATAGGTATATATTTTCGCGAATATTTTATCGCTAAATCAATTAATCAAGATAATCTTAAGATTTTCTAGAATGTCATGCGTTTTAGTAGTATAAAAATTTTGAAGAAAATCTAGTTGGTCAGCAATTAGATCATTAGTTACAAACTCAATCACTTACGTATGAATTATGTAAGCATAATGTGATTTTCTTTCAATCGAATTGTCGTCGATATCACAATAATAAACATAATTAACATTTAAATTTTTTAAAAGTTATTTCTTACACGGTAAGACTAAACGATAGTAGCGTCCAGTTTAGCCTGTTCTCCTTTGTGATATTTTAAGTGAAGTTATAATTTATCCGCCAGTATGAAAAAAACATAATATATATCTAATGGAGAAATATTTGCGAAAAATAGTATCCATCAACTATCCAGGTGTATTTTTTTTATTGCAAAGAATGGCGAGACGAGCTTTCCGTTCGCTTGATGATACGACCTGATACAACCGCTCATAAACAGTAGCAGAACCAATCAACACCTTGAATTTTAGCAATGCTTGGCATTCCACTACACTCGCGATCCTGAGATTTAAGATGTTAAGTCTCATTATGTTCAGGAGACTGTCCCGCCCTCACACCCACCACTGTAACTCCTGTAAGCCAGGATCAACAGTGGCACGCAAAGTAATGACACCGAGCATTGAAGCTCGGCGAGTCTCCGGGATTTTTTTTTTAATTTATTTATTTATATATCACCTTAAATATAATACCATAACAACGTTTGGCGTTGATATTCTTGTGCAAGGCATATAGAACTGTTAGTACCGAAGCTTTGCCTGTCCTGGCGGGTGTACTTCCAGTCGATCTGGAGGTGCAACGTCGCGCCGCCATGTATTACTCTACTAAGGAGAATATGGATCAAAGATTTTTAACTGCACGTGAACTCTTAAAAGTCGACAGATTATTTAAACCGCTTCATATGGTATATAGCGAACTATTAGATGAATGGCAAAATAGATGGGAGGTATCTTTGAAGGGACGGCATTTATACCAATATTTTCCTTGCGTGCGTGATCGTTTGACGAAGACATGGCTAGATGTCGATTATTGCGTATCACAGTTCCTCACGGGCCATGGTAACTTTAAGTCTAAACTATACTCTTTTAAGCTTGTGGAATCGCCTGCGTGCCCATGTTCAACAGCAAATTGCGAATATGAACAATCCGCGCATCATATACTTTGGGAGTGTAGTCTTTGGCAGAATGAGCGTAAAACCATGCTGGATAGTATGCAAATATCATCTGGAGTTGTATACTACACGGACCTTGTAGAGACTAGGACGAATTTCCGTGCTTTCCGGCGTTTTTGTCATACCTATTACTGGAATCAAGTGTAACAGCTCACATATTAGGTCCCATTTAAATGTAATAAGGATTTGATCCGTGGTGCTTTACAGCTGGCTTCTCCGGCTGTAAAAGTCTTTTTGCGAGGTTATTTACCTCTTTATTTCATTGCTTTGTCACCCGCTTTGCACGGAGGGAAGTGGACAATAATTTATTTCCAACTCCTCCTATTAATTTAACTTTCTGATTGATTTCGTTGCGGGTTAAAGACAAGTTAGACATTCCCGGAGACTCGACGAGCTTCAATGCTCGGTGTCATTACATTGCGTGCCACTGTTGATCCTGGCTTACAGGAGTTGCAGTGGTGGGTGTGAGGGCGGGACAGTCTCTATAATACCATAACAGTTTTAAAACTAAGGCGGCATTACACTAAACTATTCTAAATATCACATAGAATAAACAATAAAAATAAAACAAAACATTAAAATTTTACCAATATAACAACAAACATTACATTTTAAATCCTTCAATGCATTTTTGGGCCACTACTGTAAATTTCGGCAGGCTGCAATGACATATATCAACATGTTCCGAGATCAAGTTGAGTAGTCGTATTGCCCGCGACAAGGGGGAAAACTTTAACAAATTCGTCCTAGCCGTTGGGACGCGGAACATGGGCGTGGCGCGGCGAGTGGCGACGCGTCCGCGGGGCACGCACAGCTGTAGCTCGCACAGCAGCTCCGGGTGGTGTACCCACCCGCGCCACACCGCGTACACCACACCACATACACGTACTTCACTAGGGCGACATTTCTCCTTACATCCAGTCTGCAATATCCCACCATGCCTAACACAAATAGACTCGGGTACATCAGAGGATAGTAAGGATACACACCGTATTGTTTATGGTAGAGAAATCGAGCAAATTTGTTTTGCAGTTTTTCCAAAATTAAGCTATACTTAGCTTCGTGAGGATTCCATATTATCGAGCTGGTTTCTAGGCGACTACGAACAAGCGCATTAAATAGAATTTTAATGACTGATATAGCGCGGAAGCTCTTGCATTGCCTTAAGATAAATCCTAAATTTCTAAAAGATTTCCCACATACATCATTGATATGATTCCGAAACGTCAATTCGGGCACCGTCAGAATACCCAGGTCATGTACTGACGTAACGCGCGGTATGACCCTGGAATCCATCGTGTACTGCCAGTTGAGTAGTGCACGCGCGCGGGTATAGCTCATCACCTCGCATTTCGTCACATTAACATGTAGTTTGTTACACACACTCCACTGCACTACTCTGTCAATATCCCGCTGGAGGCGCCCACAATCAGACACGTTCGCTATCGACAGAAATAGTTTCAGATCGTCTGCGAACAATAAACATTGCGCCTCCTCTACGACAGACGGTAGATCGTTAATCATTATTATGGAATGTCTAACTTGTCTTTAACCCGCAACGAAATTAATCAGAAAGTTAAATGAATAGGAGGAGTTGGAAATATGTTCAGTAGTTACTCTGGCTAAAATGTCCTTCAATCCGAATTACAGTGAATTTCCACTGTTTGACTGGCTAAATAGACATTGCGGCGGTACCTACCCATTCAGCCCCTCACAAATGAGAGACGTACCACTAGTGTATTTAATAATCAATGATTTATTCAACAGGTCGGCCGTATTATTATGAGCGCCGCGTCGGCAGTCAACCTAAAGCGTGTTACTCTGGAACTCGGCGGCAAGAGCCCTCTAGTCGTATTCAATGACGCTGATGGTTAGTACTATTCAATTCTGATCACGTAGTAGTGTACTTATGTACAATAATAAATTGAATCCAATCATCATAATATTTAAATTAGAAACTTGCTTGTATTAGCAAAGCATCTGCCGATGTTGGAATATTTATATATGCACCGATGGCAATAATACATAGTAGATGAAGATAAAAAACACATACATTAAGGTACTACCCATAAATTAAGGAACGAAAAGCCATCCGTTGCTGATCTATCTACTATACTTACATATAAAGATTATGTTTGAGTTTTTATTTGTTTTAGTGCGAATTTATTAGTTCGAATTCAAAAATATTTTACAGTTGGGTAGACTTTACATCAAAGAAGTATAAAGCGGGATATTTATTCCCGAATCTATTTTTCCTGCGGATGAATCAGTGAATAATCCTAGTGATCATTACAAATACACTTTTAATAACTACTGTACTTGTAGTATTGTTAAGTTAAATAAAAATTACAATTGTTACAGTGGAGAAGGCGGCTGAAATTGCCCATAGAGCTGCCTTCGCTAATGCTGGCCAATGCTGTGTTGCTGGTACCAGGACCTACGTCCAATCTGGCATCTATGACAAGTTTGTGCAAAAAGCAGCTGAAATCGCAAAGAAGAGGACAGTTGGCAACCCCTACAATGAAGATGTACAACAGGGCCCCCAGGTTAGTAATAATAGTCGGATACTACGGTCAATTTTAATCAGCTTGTAATTCATTCATTAGTAGTAAAAAATGATTCTACTAATTTGTCGTATATTAACCAAAATCGCATTTTATAAAAATACGTTTAATAAACATTGAAATGTTGTAACACTGTATTCTACGTTTTGAAATAAAAAATGATGACTTCAGATTCAAACCAAAATACTTAAATATTTAATTGTAGTTATATTTAATTACGGTTTTCCATAATTAAATATTAGCGAATGCCGTACTAAACTCATTTGCAAAAAAAACGGGCACCTAAGCAATGAATCATTTCAAATGTTACTATTGGTTTGTTTGATGATTATAGGTAGTTTTACTTTCACAATTATGTAAATTAATAAGCAAATAATCGTTTTCGTCAGTATTATCATAAAATGTTGATAAAATTTATGAGTTTTAATGCTAAAGTTCACTAGAAGTGTATGCTCGCTAGTAGTGCATATGCTCGTGAAGTAAAAGTTAACAAAGATTTTTGTTTGTTTTTTCTTTAATAAAGTAAAAGCAGATAAATGTTTAGTATCGAGTGTGACCCCCTCTAGCTGAAATCACAGCTTGAATTCGTCTGGGTATGCTAGCGAGGATATCCCGGATACTTGCTTGCGGAATACGTTCCCACTCCGCGGTAATCACATTCTTCAGCTCTCTGATGGTCTGCGGAGCCGGTTGTACTGATCTCACGCGTCGTTTCAGAACGTCCCAGACATGTTCTATAGGATTGAGCCTGGTTCTGGAAGAAAACCATGAACCCAACCACGGGATGATCGTTTTCTTGTGAGTCGCGCATTGAGAAATCGCAAGTCTTCGTATGTGGACCTTAAGAACAACCTCGAAGAAGTAAGAAATGTGCATATTAGTCTATGGACGGTCAGGAGGAGGCTTCTCGCGGCCAATATACGCAGTCATCGCCCGGCCCGCGGCCCTAAGTTACTCCGTGAGCACAGAGTTGCCAGGCTTAGGTTTGCTCGAAATTGTGAGTCATGGACTCAAGAAGACTGGAATAGGGTATTGTTCTCCGATGAAGCCAGGATATCTCTGTTTGGTGAAGATCGACGTCGGCGAGTGCTACGAAGACGAGGAGAACGCTTTGCAGAGGCTTGTTTTGAAGAAATCACACCTTATGGTGGGGGCTCTGTTATGTTTTGGGCAGGAATAAATTCAATGGATCGTACAGAGTTAGTCTTTATTGAAAACGGCTCACTGACTGGACATCGATACATAACGGAAGTTCTAATTCCTCATGCACAACCCGCAGTGGCCGCTTTAGGCGAAGACTCAATTTTTATGGACGACAACGCTCGCGCCCACCGGTCTGGCGATGTGGAAGCGTATGTGCAAGAGGTCGGCATTCGTCGTTTGGATTGGCCAGCTTGAAGTCCCGACCTCAATCCTATAGAGCATGCCTGGGACGTTCTGAAACGACGCGTGAGATCAGTACAACCGGCTCCGCAGACCATCAGAGAGCTGAAGCATGTGATTACCGCGGAGTGGGAACGTATTCCGCAAGCAAGTATCCGGGATATCCTCGCTAGCATACCCAGACGAATTCAAGCTGTGATTTCAGCTAGAGGGGGTCACACTCGATACTAAACATTTATCTGCTTTTACTTTATTAAAGAAAAAACAAACAAAAATCTTTGTTAACTTTTACTTCACGAGCATATGCACTACTAGCGAGCATACACTTCTAGTGAACTTTAGCATTAAAACTCATAAATTTTATCAACACTTTATGATAATACTGACGAAAACGATTATTTGCTTATTAATTTACATAATTGTGAAAGTAAAACTACCTATAATCATCAAACAAACCAATAGTAACATTTGAAATGATTCATTGCTTAGGTGCCCGTTTTTTTTGCAAATGAGTTTATACCGGGTATCTCAAGACTGCTACCGAAAACGAAGCCGGGTGGTAGTTTTAGTGGCTACAAACACAATGCAATTAAAAATTTCGCATAGAAACGCGACAATTATTTTTTATGATTTTTTAAATATCGTCATTTTTGGGTGGTAAATCCATAGTTTTTGCTAAAATAATAATTTAAACTCTTTTATACCTTAGAGTATTTATAAATAAAAGGGTATACACTATTATTTTAGGAAAAAATGTATTTACCACCCAAATATGGCCATAGGAAAAAAATAACAAAAAAAAAATTGTCGCTTTTTTTTGCAACTTTTTCTGTTGCATTGTGTCTGAAGTCGCTTAGACTACCACCCGGCTTCGTTTTCGGTAGCAGTCTTGATATACCCTGTATATGGTATCTACCATATCACTTACTATGTGCAAAATATTTAGAGAATTATACAACGTATTTTTATTCCACAGATCGACGACGAGATGTTCAACAAAGTCATGGGCTTCATCAACGCTGGCAAGCAGGGAGGAGCTCGCTGCGTCGCCGGCGGTGACCGCCAAGGTAAAGTGGGCTACTTCATCCAGCCTACCGTCTTCGCTGATGTTAAAGATGACATGAAAATCGCACGAGAGGAGGTAAGAAAATAAGCCGATACTACGTCAATGAAATTGTAAAATCCATACTTTCTCAATTGTAGAACTCAGTAGAACACTACTAACAATTGGTTGTGGTTGCCAACAAGTATAATGCTGACTCTTTAACCTCAGAAAATTCACTATAGAAGTTAGGCCCAAGGATATCATTAGCGACCTTTTGAAAGCGACCTCCATCAAACGAATTTCTGCTACTTAATGCTACTAGGTTCACATATACAATATTATTTCAGATCTTCGGCCCAGTCCAGAGCATCCTGAAGTTCGAGACATTCGAAGAGGTGGTGGACCGCGCCAACGACTCCAACTACGGCTTGGGCGCCGGTGTCATCACTAATGACATCAACATCGCCCTTGCCTTCGTCAAACACGTCCGCGCTGGATCCATGTGGTTAGTAACCAGTCGCCATTTAAAGAAAATATTTCAGACCAATTAACAAGTCTATTGGTGGTGGACAAGTTAGTGATGGTGATTTGAGGGATTGTTGAAAAAATCATTTTGTTTTAATTTGCTGCCGAGGGTCGAAGTCGGTCGTTTACTACTAGCTTCTACTTTCACTATTCAAGCTTCAATGTGCCATTTTTCAAGCTGCCGATGTTGTGGCGGGATTTGTTCTTTAAACCGACTATTTGTGATTTCACTTGAACAAGCACTGTACTGTAATTACAAAATTAATTTAAAATACTAGCACCAAGATCTGTGTACCAAGTATAATAAATAAAATTTGCATTACTTTAATTTTTTTTTTTTAGGGTGAACACATACGAGCACGTGACTCCGCAGACACCATTCGGAGGATTCAGGGAGTCTGGCATCGGTCGCGAATTGTACGTATAATATTCATACAGTATTGTTAGATATATAATGGTTATTCCTAAAGTCCTTAAGGAGACTTGACAGCGCTACAAATGTCCTCGTAATCGCTGCTGTGATATAAATGATAATTTTCTTTGCTCTTTATCGCAACGGTAACATTTTTAAAATCTCGACTCGTCCTAATATTTTTTTTCTTTCAACAGGGGTGATGATGGCATCCAACAATACTTGGAAAATAAGACAGTCTCATTCAGCCTTCCCAAGAAACCCCTGCTCTAAACCTATACATTGTAATGACGTTATTCTATTTCTATATACCAATATGTTGCTGTTATATATTTTTTATAATAAAATGTTGTAAATGAATTTCATGTTTCATTTGATAAACTAATTAATAAAATATTGTATCGAAATATAAAAACAAGCACAACTAACCCAGCAAAGTAATTATTTTTGTATAAAACCACAATATACTAATATAGGTTTCTGTTCAAAACAACCTTAGAATTACCTTTTTTTTTCTTTTTTTATTGCATTGAATGGCGAGACGAGCATGCCGTTCGCCTGATGGTAAGCGTTGCGACCGCTCATGAACAGTAGCAAAACCAAACAACACCTTGATTTACAAAGCAATGCTTGGCATTCCACTGCGCTCGCCATCCTGAGACACAAGATGTTAAGTCTCAATATGTTCAGTAGTTACTCTGGCTACAATGTCCTTCAATCCGAAACACAACAGTGCATTTAAACTGCTGTTTGACGAGAGAAATAGACATTGCGGTGGTACCCACCCAGGCAGCCTCTCACATATGAGAGACCTACCACCAGTATACTTACCTCAGGGGAAGCCAGTATAAAAATATGCATTTCTAAAGCTTGTTTGTATTCTTAATAAAATCTAATAGCATTCAATCTATACGAAGAGAAAAATAGTATAACATGCTGCGTTGACGATGTTTAGTGTATAAAAATATATGTATAACATTATCTACATATTTTTTTCAAGAGGAAAAGCTATTAAGCTTCCCTTTCAGTACCCCGGGGGAGGCCGAAAGGGGTATGTCAGTGTCTCTGGCCTTCCAGCCCGGTACAAACGCGGATATTGTGACCGAGCTGGGTCCCTAGCAATACCTACGCCAGCATACTGACTAAAAACCTCTCGATGCCCTCACACGCATTGTGGGCAGCACCGGACATCCCAGGGCGAAGGGCACCCCGATTTACGTCCGCGAACCGCCCCGCGCAAAACCATTGCTGGGCCTTATGTTACCATTATGAAGCCCCAGATTACCTCCACTTACACCCCCCATTCGGACGCCCGCCAAGCTGTTATGGGCGTCCATGATGGAGACGAGGCTCCATCACACGTCTCGGAGTCGTTATATTTGTTATAGAGTTATAAAAAATTAGACGTTATAGTCGTTGTTAGATATAATGGCGCATTTTTACCTTATTATATAAGTTAAAATCTTGTCAGTTCAACATTGAATTTCCTATGTTTAATTAATTAATTAGATATGCATTTCTGAATATGGGTTGATAATAATAAAGTCGTACTAATACTCACATCTTTAAATTTCTATAGACTTCATTCTATTCAACTTACTAATAATTTCTTAAATACCTAATTTCTAAATTTCTCAGTCAGCGTGCTTCCATATACAGCAGCATAAAAGGCTGACCTAGCTACGTTTGTTTCAGTTTGTATTCTTATTTACTTAAAATAATTAATTATTGATGACTGTTTCATACCGGGTATCTCAAGACTGCTACCGAAAACGAAGCCGGGTGGTAGTTCTAGTCAGGGATGTTGCGAATATTCGCATCCGCATCCGCATCCGCAATAATCGATGCGGATATTTATGCGGATGCGGATGTAATACAAGATTAGAAAAGACAGAAATTTGGCGGTGCCGGCGAATGGCGCGTGCCGTACGCACGTGACATTGACCAATGGGAACGAAAGAAATAGTGACATGATCCGACGCGTTTGTTTTTGCTATGATGTTAGATTCTTCTAGTGAAGATGAGAGTCGAGAAATACTAGAAAGTGGTAGCACTGAAGCTGTACTCAAAAAGAATTTCATTCTTACTGCTTTTAAAAAAGAGTCTCTGTGGATGTAAATCCTCTTAAATGGTGTTAATCGAGAGGAATTTAAGATATTATTGCCTATAGCACAAAGATTTTTATCCACTTCACTAAGTAGTGATCCTAGCGAACGTGGGTTTAATTTACGAACTTCTTCCTAACCGCCTTGTATCAGAAAAGGCGGCATTATACTTAATAAATGAAACAGTGTTCTTATGCGAGCACTTGGGGCTACTCAAAACGAAGGTAATGCGTTTAATTATCAATATAGACGATGGCTAGAACCTTGCACAAGCATGGGATCGAATTCTACACTTAATTAAATCGGAACCCAAAAGACCAACTGCCCGATATCAAGACACAGTGAGCTTCTTCTGCGTAGATCGAAATGCAAAAACAGATGAAGGTTTTAAATTAACTTTTTAATTTGATAATTGTAAATTACGGATAGTTAAATTCCGCCCCGTGAATCCTTTAAAGTTCTAATTCCTCATGCACAACCCGCATTGGTCGCTTTAGGCGAAGACTCAATTTTTATGGACGACAACGCTCGCACCCACCGGTCTGGCGATGTGGAAGCGTATGTGCAAGAGGTCGGCATTCGTCGTTTGGATTGGCCAGCTCGAAGTCTCGACCTCAATCCTATATAACATGTCTGGGACGTTCTGAAACGACGCGTGAGATCAGTACAACTGGCTCCGCAGACCATCAGAGAGCTGAAGAATGTGATAACCGCGGAGTGGGAACGTATTCCGCAAGCAAGTATCCGGGATATCCTCGCTAGCATACCCAGACGAATTCAAGCTGTGATTTCAGCTAGAGAGGGTCGCACTCGATACTAAACATTTATCTGCTTTTACTTTATTAAAGAAAAAACAAACAAAAATATTTGTTAACTTTTACTTCACGAGCACTACTAGCGAGCATACACTACTAGTGAACTTTAGCATTAAAACCCATAAATTTTATCAACATTTTATGATAATACTGACGAAAACGATTATTTGCTTATTAATTTCCAAAATTGTGAAAGTAAAACTACCTATAATTATCAAACAAACCAATAGTAACATTTGAAATGGTTCATTGCTTAGGTGCCCGTTTTTTTTTTGCAAATGAGTTTATAAAAAAATAACATAGATAAATCGATAAATATTAGTAAGCGATAAAATCCGTAAATAATAGTTTAATTTCAATATTCATTCATATACTATATTTATATAGGATCTTAAACATCCGCATCCGCATCCGCATCCGCGGATGTGAGCCTTTAAAAATCCGCATCCGCGGATGTGAAAAAATCGGCATCCGCAACATCCCTAGTTCTAGTGACTACAAACACAATGCAACTAAAAATTTCGCAAAGAAACGCGACAATTATTTTTTATGGTTATTTAAATGTCGTCATTTTTGGGTGGTAAATCCATAGTTTTTGATAAAATAATAATTTTAACTCTTTTATTAGAGTATTTGTAAATAAAAGGGTATACACTATTATTTTAGGAAAAAAATATATTTACCACCCAAATATGGCCTAAGAAAAAAAATAACAAAAAAAATTGTCGCTTTTTTTTCAACTTTTTCTGTTGCATTGTGTTTAAAGTCGCTTAAACTACCACCCGGCTTCGTTTTCGGTAGCAGTCTTGATATACCCTGTATATATAGTACCTTTCTCACAACCCTATTTTTAATTATTATTTTTTCTCGTTTATTTAAAATGTCAATGCAATGTTTAAAATCAAATGCTGATAATACTGTCTTTAATTCATTGGAGGTTGAATCGTGTTTTAACATTTTTCTACTCGCCTGGTTTAGAATTATAGCGCTCCATCGTATGGTTTTTTTGGTGATATCTTCACACACGTAGGGATGAGATTATGGTTACGGCATCTCTTCAAGAAGTTTAAGGATGATATACATCTTGCGCGCTTGGTCTTCAAATTCTCCAACCGGCGTATTTTATTTGCAATATTCAGTCCGTACTGGCTTGCATAATGATTTCTTAAGTTTACGCGAATGTTACTCATTGAAATAAAACTGTTATTTACGGATTTTTTCGCGGAATTCCAATGAAAAAACAGTATTATCAGCATTTGATTTTAAACATTGCACTGACACTTTTGTTTTTTTTTTATTGCTGTGAATGACGAGACGAGCATGCCGTTCGCCTGATGGTAAGCGATGCGACCGCTCATGAACAGAAGCAAAACCAAACAATACCTTGAATTACAAAGCAATGCTTGGCATTCCACTGCGCTCGCCATCCTGAGACATATAGATGTTTAGTCTCAATATGTCCAGTAGTTACTCTGGCTACAATGTCCTTCAATCCGAAACACAACAGTGCATTTAAACTGCTGTTTGACGGGAGAAATAGACATTGCGGTGGTACCCACCCAGGCAGCCTCTCACATATGAGAGACCTACCACTTTAAATAAACAAGAAAAAAAAGCGTCGAAATAATCCATAAATAATAGTTTTATTCCTAATTTTTAATTATTTTTTTTTCACTTATATTTATTTCATTTATCCCTCAACTACAATCAAGTAAACGTCTTATCATGTATCAGTTGCTTTGTTTTTAATTTTGCATTGTATATTTTTTATTTTGTATATGGTATCCAGTCCCTCGGTCACCCCATTTCATTGTACAGACATGGTGTTAATTTCACCGTCTCGTATGTCCTTCGGCTAGCTGTTGTCCTGAGAACAATGGTAATACCGCGCTTCCGTGTAATTCATACAAACATGATACTGCATTGTGTTATCAAAGGAACACAGAGAAAGTTCTAAAGACACATTGTATATCACTCACAGCTACGGTTGCGGCAATGTAGATTTCAATCAATTCGGGTTGTTGGTCGATTAACAGCCGTTCCCCGTAATCTATCTATCTTCAACAATAGATTTCATTAGGTATTCCAATGCACCTTTGTTAACTTTTGAGTTAACAAAGGTGGAGGTATAGATATGGTGCATATATTTATAGATAAAATAATAATAAATACACCCAACAGTCACATACATATAGCTAGGTAGAATAAACATATATATATTAATATTTTTTCAATGAAGCGTAAAAACTAGAATTTTACCGACGCGATGCATGACATGGTGATGGTGGCTATTTCAACCTATTGTTCAAGACAGATAGGATATAGAGAACGGCCATTAGGAAACAATTATTTTTAAAGCTGCATGTTTTCATCGATAGAATCCCCACATAACTAGTATACAAAATATAATTCTTTTCAGTTATATAGGCAGTTGGTAGATGTATGAAACTTGTACCAATCAATTCCCATTCGCAATATTACCTTATAGGGATTTATAATTATTTAGAAACTTGGCGGTGATTCAAGAGATCATACGATTTTTCATTGCTCTTTTGTATACATGGCCTGACCAATCTAAAGTGTGAATAATGTTTTCTGTCGAACTTCAGCGTCCTTTTTTATAACACCATTTATTTCAGAGTACAAACTGATGACGTCATTTTAAATTAAACCCACCACCTATCATAATCTAAACATGAATGTTTATTTATAATTATCTATTCATGTGTAAACTGCCAAGTCAATTTTGTTTATGGTAATGCCGAATTTTCGCACATGCCGATTCATATCGATTTAAAAAGTGTTTGCACTAATTACTTATTTAATAACCAGTTAGAAAAGGTCTTTAGATATTAATAGATTTACATAATTATCGTTTCACAACAAAGCTTAAATTAATTAATTTTATGTCTAATTAGATAGAGCCGACGCTGATTGTAACGTACGCTGAGTAACTAATAGCAGCAGCTTCTTTTATTTGGTCGTTATAGATTTTAATGCCGATATAGTTAATCACATCTTCAAGCGAAAATAAGTTAGAATAATAAACAAGGACTGTCCCAATGAAACCTGTAGAAACTGTATGCAAAATTTAATGTTGAACAGTTAAGGTGTGAAAGGGTATCCTAATAAATTCACATCTTTTAAAAAATATGTTACAAAACGTTCATAGTTTCATAATATTATGAAAATAATGATCGAATTAAGTGAAAAACATCTCAGTTTAAAAACAAAACATTTTTTTCTTGCGATGAATGGAATACGAGCATCTCATTATTAATATTAATTTCTTTGTTTTGCTTTTGTATTTGTACCAACAATAAACTTTTCTTTCTTTTCTTTCTTTTCTTTCTTTTTCTTTCTTTCTTTTCTTCTTTCTTCTTTCTTTCTTTTCTTTCTTTTCTTTCTTTTCTTTCTTTCTTTCTTTTCTTTCTTTTCTTTTCTTTCTTTTCTTTCTTTCTTTCTTTCTTTCTTTTCTTTCTTTTCTTTCTTTTCTTTCTTTTCTTTCTTTTCTTTCTTTTCTTTCTTTTCTTTCTTTCTTCTTTTCTTTCTTTTCTTTCTTTTCTTTCTTTTCTTTCTTTCTTTCTTTTCTTTCTTTTCTTTCTTTTCTTCTTTTCTTTCTTTTCTTTCTTTTCTTTCTTTTCTTCTTTCTTTTCTTTCTTCTTTCTTTCTTTCTTTCTTTTCTTTCTTTTCTTTCTTTTCTTTCTTTTCTTTCTTTTCTTTCTTTTCTTTCTTTTCTTTCTTTTCTTCTTTTCTTTCTTTTCTTTCTTTTCTTTCTTTTTCTTTCTTTTCTTCTTTCTTTCTTTTCTTTCTTTTCTTCTTTCTTTCTTTTCTTTCTTTTCTTTCTTTTCTTTCTTTTCTTTCTTTTCTTTCTTTTCTTTCTTTTCTTTCTTTTTCTTTCTTTTCTTTCTTTTCTTTCTTTTCTCTTTCTTTTCTTTTCTTTTTTCTTTCTTTTCTTTCTTTTCTTTCTTTTCTTTCTTTTCTTCTTTTCTTTCTTTTCTTTCTTTTCTTTCTTTTCTTTCTTTTCTTTCTTTTCTTTCTTTTCTTTCTTTTCTTTCTTTTCTTTCTTTTCTTTCTTTCTTTCTTTTCTTTCTTTCTTTCTTTCTTTCTTTTCTTTCTTTTCTTTCTTTTCTTTCTTTTCTTTCTTTTCTTTCTTTTCTTTCTTTTCTTTCTTTTCTTTCTTTCTTTCTTTCTTTTCTTTCTTTCTTTCTTTTCTTTCTTTCTTCTCATTCGACCAATGGTAAGCAATACGACCGCTCATGGACGGTGCAAAACCTAGCAACACCATGAATTACAAAGCGATGCTTGGCATTCTATGGCGCTCGCCATCCTGAGAGTTGCAATGTCCTTCAATCCGGATCTTAACAGTGCATTTACACTGCTGTATGGCGGCAAAAAATAGACATTGGGGTGGTACCTATCTCGACGAGCTCTCACATATGACCGACCTACCACCAGTAAAATTTGATTGTTCTATAAATATGTATTAAATAAACATAATTAACACATAACCATAAAACAATCAAAATGATAACACCTGTATCATGTAATCCCTACTCAAATGGTATAATGCACTATGCACTTATTAACGACGTACATTATATTATATTTAGCACATAATATAAACAATCTGGTAGTATATCATATATCCATCCATCCATCCATCCATCAGCCAAAGGAAGTCCACTGCTGAGCATAGGCCTCCCCCAATGATTTACACAGTGACCTGTTGGAAGCAGCCTGCATCCAGCGACGTCCCGCGACCTTTACCAGGTCGTCTGACCACCTTGTGGGTGGACGTCCTACCCTGCGCTTTCCGCTACGTTGCCTCCATTCGAGAAATTTCCGACCCCATCGGCCATCAGTTCTCTGCGCTATGTGCCCCGCCCATTGCTACTTCAACTTACTAATCCGCTGAGCTATGTTGATTATTTTAATTCTCCTACGGATCTCCTAATTTCTGATTCGATCTCGTAGTGAAATCCCGAGCGTAGCCCTCTCCATAGCTCGTTGAGTGTCTTTGAGCTTCCTAATAAAGCCCATAGTGAGAGGCCACGTCTCGATGCCGTAAGTCATCACTGGCAACACACAACTATCGAAGACTTTCGATTTAAGGCACTGAGGTATTTTGGACAAGAAGACGTCGCGTAGTTTCCCGAACACTGCCCAACCGAGCTGGATTCGACGTTTGACCTCTCTCTCGAAGTTGGACCTGCCTAACCGGACCACTTGTCCTAAATAGACATGTATATCATATATGGGCTGTGAATCACCGATCACGACTTTCTGAGTTCGATTTTTGACAGCCTCCGCGGCGCAGTTGGTTAGACGCCGCCTGTGAAAACAAGAGGCCGCGGGTTCGATCCCCGCACAGAGAGAAAAGTTTGTGTGGCCCAAAATTTTTCTACCGTGTCTGGGTGTTTATGAGACCGAAGAGTCTCTCATAGTTCCTGATACCCACGACACAAGACTCGATCTTAGTGTGGGGTCAGGACTATGTATGTGAATGTTGGGTGTTTTTAATTTAGGGCAAAAAGTTTTATA
The DNA here is from genome assembly GCA_009982885.2 of Hyles vespertilio. Taxonomy (NCBI): domain Eukaryota; kingdom Metazoa; phylum Arthropoda; class Insecta; order Lepidoptera; family Sphingidae; genus Hyles; species Hyles vespertilio. The sequence continues at coordinate 9,171,961 of CM042815.1, read as the reverse complement.
AACATTTAGCTACAAATTATGTTCACACACAGATCACTTATGTTCTTACAATTTTTATTAAGACGCATAACTTCCGAAATATCGCCAAAAAAGTCTTTTCGCCCCTATTTTCCAAGATGGCGGTCGGTGGACAAGGGTGACAACCCCACAAACTTGAGTTTAAGCTTCTATTGACCCTCTATTGTTGACTCTGTGGGGGAAACACAGTTCTCAAAAATAATATTGCGTCCTCTAAAAAATGCAAAGCTCATGTAAGATTTCAATGGACTAATGCAAATAATATAAAAGAAATATCAGCAACTTCACTACGCTTCCCGATTGGCAACAAATACCTTCTATAATAGACTGTATCACTGGATCATAAAGATCAAAATATAAACGATAACTGCTCAGTTACACGTGCTAATTTACTACATTTCATTCTAAAATAGCGTATATCATCCAAGCGCTATTCAAATATGAATATTGGGTCTCGGTGATAAAGTTTTATTTAGTTAAATATTTATAATTCATGGTAGCATTCGAAGTTCAAGTTCAATAATTTCAGTTTGCTTGCGGCCGGCACATAGTGCTCACGAAGGGAAGATAATATTAGAACTATTTTTGAATTAGAACAATATGGTGAAAGTGGACGTTAAATATACAAAGGTATGGAACATTTCACTATTAATTATTATGGTCTACAATAAAATCGTCTTTAGAATTGCATCAATTCTTTGATGTATCAAATTGCCAATGGATATTTGCAATTTTAAATTTAAATTACCACATATCATGCTGAAAAATTTAGAATAATTCGTTTTTTAATTCGGTGGAATTAATGTTATTTTGTAAAGACTACATAACAATGTTATTATTGTATGTTGTTTATTTAAATACTGATAACTTTATGAATTACAATCTTTATTGGCACTTATGAAAATACACAAAAAAATCAATGCGATAGTGGCATGCATTAAAGAGATACGAAATGTATCTGGACAAATAAAATTCGTTACTTAATCACACTTTTGTGACTACCTTCGCCATAAAGCGCTACTACATAAGCTCCTACTGATGGTAGCCTACTATTGCCTTCCCTTCGGATTTCTCTAGCGACCTGTTGGAAGACTCCTCCATAGAGCGACTCATGCAACGTCAATATACCCCTGCCCACATAAAATTAGGTCGGAATCCCCGAAAAATGTCGAGTAGTGGCACAAAAATTCGTTAAACTGACTTCTGACCTAAAATGTAACAGGGGCGAGCCCGTATCTGACCCGAGCAATTCACGGGTTTGTTCAACCAAAAAACTTGCACTGGTGGTATAGGTTTCCCGAATTTTAGGTACCACCCCAATGTCTTTCTTCCGCCAAACAGCAGTGTCAATGCATTGTTGTTTTGGTTACAAGGACATTGTAGCCCGAGTGACTACTGGACTTATTGAGACTTAGCATCTTATGTCTCAGAATGGCGACCGCAATGGAGTGCCAAGCGTTCCTTTGTAATTCATGGTGTTGTTTGCTACTGTTAATGAGGGATCGTATCGCTTACTATCAGGCGGACAACATGCTCATATCCCATACGATCGTATCCACATCGCCAATAAAAAAAGCGGTCGGTCTGTGACCTGTTTTTCAAGTCTACCCTCTTTTTTAGTACGGAGATAATATTATCCGTCTTTGTTCACACGGTCGCAGAAACCTGATTTAAAAAAGGGGTATACTGACAGATTTAGTAGATACATAATTCAAGTACTCTATCGTGTTTATTCGAATGGAATTATTCGTTCAGTTATAATGTATTATATTTTTTGTAGTTGTTCATAAACAACGAGTGGGTGGACGCGGTGAGCAAGAAAACCTTCCCAACGATCAATCCTCAAGATGAAACAGTCATTGCACAGGTTGCTGAAGGAGACAAGGTAAGCGTAAATAGACTACAATTTTTAAACAATCGAGATTCATCTTACTTGAGTGTAGATGCCGACACAAGAATTATATTATTAGAATGCTTATTGTATTTAAAATCAACCAGCATTAGTCCAGTGTGGTTGAATATGGACTTCAGCCCTCTTAATTGGAGCATAGACCCGTGCCCTACTGTGGGGCGTATATGGACTGAAGTCATTGACATATGGACAGGGCGGAAAGCACGTAAAGTGTTCTGATGCAGGTGGTGCGCGCTCTCCAGTGCTTCTTTAATAGTTTTGCTGAAATTAGTCGTTGCTCGCAACGGTTTTGAAAATGCTTGCTTCTATCGTGACAGAAAATTTAGTAAAAATGAAGATAGTATTTATTATCACCGTTTAGACGAAATCTATTAAATTAATATTTGTTTTAGCGCGATTTTCACGATCATCTTTTTAAAACTCTAAATGTACCAAAGTGCCTACCCTTAGTTTTTAAATCAATAACTGGAGTATTATTTTCTATACACATCTCTAAGTTAAGTACGACTAACCACTTATCGTATTCAGCACTAAGTAGAATTGATAAACGTCGCGCGCTGAGCAGTAAGTTAATACAGACTAATACAGTAACAGCCATGATTATATCCATTATCGGCAACCTCCTCGCAGTTGATTTGACGGCGGTGAAACACGAGAGGTCGCGGGTTCAATCCCTGCACAGTGCACCGAGACAAATATTTGTGCGATCTACAAGTATTTCTTTCGGGTTTGGGTGTTTGTGAGACGGAAATGTCAGTCATAATTTATTTTAGTCTATTTATTCTATTTATTTTATATTCTTTTCCCATGCCAGTTTAGAAATCCTACTCCATACAATCTTTGTTTCTTCTATAATGGCAGAAAACATAGTCTGAATACTCTTCTATGTGGCAACCTATTTTTCTTTTTTGAGAGTCGTATGTCTATATATTTATTATAGGCCGATATAGACCTAGCAGTCGCCGCGGCAAAGGAAGCATTCCACCGTTACTCCAAATGGCGTACCATGGACGCCTCACAAAAAGGACTGCTTTTGCTTAAACTGGCGGACCTCCTTGAAGCCCAGGCCAGGTATTTAGCAGAGCTCGAGACCCTGGACTGTGGGAAGCCTGTGAAGCAATCTGAAGAGGAGGTTTACTTCTCAGCGACCGTCTTGAGGTATTACGCCGGGAAAGCTGATAAGATATTGGGGAACACCATACCTGCTGGTAAGCGCTTTGTTTTAAATATGAAATTGATACTCATGTTTCTTATTTATGTTTTACTAGTGGCCCGGTCCAGCTTCGCCCGGGTACAAATAGATTTATGTACAATAATATGTACGTATTATACATATAAACCTTCCTCCCTCTTGAATCACTCTAGCTATTAAAAAAACCGTATCAAAATCCGTTGCGTAGTTTTAAAGATTTAAGCATACAAAGGGACATAGGGACAGAGAAAGCGACTTTGTTTTATACTATGTAGTGATGCCTGTCAGTGTCTTATTTCATCCTATAAACTAGTAGTGAAGGGTTTCTGTTAAAACCATACGATTACCTTGGAACGAGAAAAATATTTACTTAATATAAATATATATTGACAGCCTTCGTGGCGCAGTTGGTTAGACGCCGCCTGTGAAACGAGAGGCCGCGGGTTCGATCCCCGCACCGAGAGAAATGTTTGTGCGGCCCACAAATATTTCTTCCGGGTCTGGGTGTTTGTGAGACCGAAAAGTCTCTCGTAATTCCTGATACCCAGGACACAAGACTCGATCTTAGTGTGGGGTCAGGACTATGTATGTGACTGTTGGGTGTTATTATTATTATTTATTATTATTATAAATATTTAGGCGAAACTGGTAGGAATATCACTCAATAGACTTCCAAAATAAAGTAATAGATTAACACAAAGGGCTAATGAAACAAATATTGGCAATAAAACACCTACAAGCATTTAAATTGAAAAACTGTAGATTACAGGCAATTTGTGAATATTTTAGCAGAATTTATATTTTTTATTTCTATCTGACATACAAAATCCTAATGTATTTGTATTGTTTTTTAATCATTAACTTTAGGAAGTAAATAATCAATCCGCAAAGAAAATATATTGTACAAAAATTTAGACACTACTTACGATTTAAATTCTAGTACTACACAATTTTATTTAAGTATGTGTCATCACAATCTATTTTCCCATTATTAATATTAATTAAGAAAGTAATTGGCGGTCGGATAATTAGTTAAAACCGAACAATTATGAATAGTGAGGTTTTCCTAGTATAAAATACGTTGTTATTAAAGCCGGTTAATTTGTTATCTCATATGATTATGTATTGACGTTTATTGTCATGCCATTTCCGATATAATTTGGCGTGATCGATGTGTGCAGTTAAATGTACTGTAAAATGTATCTACATACATAAACTCACGCCTTTTAAAAAAGGGAGGACATATTATGCCTTGTATATGAATTTAAATTCCTTCATGTTTGGTATTTCGCGACCCGGCTTCAATATGCTACTCATATATTTTGATTTGTTGGCAAGTCAAGTCAAATAGAAAATTAATCAACATGTACAAGTACAATGAAATAAATATTATTTTTTTGCTGTGCATAGGTATTTTTCCCAGAAAATTAGGCAGAAGTGCAAGCAGGACACCCACGTTCCGCCTTTTATTTACGTCTCACGATGTGACGAGCGATGTGATGGGACGAGCCTATCTCCAAATTGGGCACATATTTCTGACTCCGGGCTGATAATGAATAGAAAATCCAATACCTACATGTATTTACATTACAAGTTACAACATTATTCTACGAACGTTAGGAGTCAATCCAAGTACTTTCTAACTAGTAAATTGTCTCATGAAAATTCAATATTTTGAAACAAACTAAATGGGAAAGGAATTCGCTGGATGCAGACCGCTTCCAATAAGTCGCTATAGATATTCCTGGGGAGGCGAGGTTTTAGGAAAATGATATTTCCCATATAATTTCTCAATTAGCCGTATTAGTTGATTCTTCGATCAAATGTAATGTATATTTCGATCGAAGAGTTGATTGAAGTAATTCGCAACACATATTTTCATAAATAATGGGGTCGGATATGGTTGAGCTCTACACGGATATATGATAAAGAGGTAGACAAAGACAAACAAGATGGTCTGTGGCGTAGGGATGGGCAGAGATCCACGGTAAAAAATGATAATATATTCAAATCCGTTCTAACTGCGACCACCGTACGAAATAACATTTAACTTGTCACATTGGTCCACTCTAATTTTTCACGTAAAATGCCGGCATAATTGTGCCGATCGGCGAGAGAAAACACCCTCACGCCCGTGTATCTATCTGAACTATTGTTCAGTTCAATTCACTATCACATTTTTTTATAAATAAAATCTTATTCACTTCGTTCGTATTTTTTAGCCACGCACACACAAACATCACATATTTCTCCCCGAAAGGGTAGGCAGAGGTGCTACCTGTTTCACCATATGTATTCGGTCTCACGATGTGATATAGCATTATTTTTATTCATTTATTTATTTTATTAATTATTTACAGATGGAGAAGTATTATCGTTTACCATGAAGGAGCCAGTCGGAGTCTGCGGACAGATCATACCGTGGAACTATCCCATACCAATGATGGTTTGGAAAATTGCGCCTGCTTTGGCGGCAGGTAAAAGAAACGTAAAAATATATTAATGTTATTTCTAATATTATTTCCTTAATTGCAAGGTGCCCTGTGGGTAACGAACAGCTGACGAAACACTGGCCACGGATTTGAATCCTAGAGCTCAGTTCTGGCTTTTCGAAGTCATGTATGTATTATAAGTGAACAACCACGACTTTAACGATGAAGACGAAACACCGTGGGGAAACTGCATACTATGCTGATTTTACAAGAATTTCTAGAGTATGTAAAGTCCGCCAACTCGCACTAGTCTCACGTGGTGGACGATTACCTAAACCCTCCTAGTCTAACACAAACACTTAAGGCTTCAAGTACTTTTTCAGGTTGCACTGTCGTCTTAAAGCCAGCTGAGCAGACTCCACTGACTGCGTTAGCTGTAGCGGCGTTGATCAAGGAGGCCGGCTTCCCCCCCGGCGTGGTCAACGTGGTCACAGGCTACGGTCCGACCGCAGGCGCCGCTCTCACACACCACTCTGATGTAGACAAAGTCGCCTTCACTGGATCCACTGAGGTATTTATTATACTATAGGTCCAGCAAACGGGCTAACTGGTCAGCAGGTAAGTGATCACTGCCACCCATGAACATCCACAACGCTGGGATTTTAGACGTGTTGCCAGCCAATCAAGGCGGGAGGGAAAAGGATGGGTAGAAGAAAGGAGTATTGGGCAACCGGCAATCTTACTCACGGAACGAAAGGCGACAGTAAAGCTGTCGCTTCTCGTTGTACTCTTGTAAGATAATGGTATGAGTCTGCCTAGTCATGACTGACAACATTGTGTAGGTCTCTTTATTATGCAATAAAATGCTTTTCCTCGTATGCTTAATGCAGGCAGGCGAGAAAAAGCCAATGAAATCACATCGAAATAAAATTTATTCAAATAGTCTTCTAATCTATTGAATCGTATTTTAAAACTACGTTCTATTTCGTTTGCTTCGAAACTATTTGTAGAAGGAAGAGACGGGGCAAGCAAATCTCTTAGCAAGATAACACGTATTTTTTCTTTTGAACTACCATTTATTAGGTCTAGTGGTCGACACTCAGTCACACTATGTCTATTTCTCCCGTCAACCAGCAGTTTAAACGCACTGTTGTGTTTCGGATTGAAGGACATTGTAGCCAGAGTAACTACTGGACATATTGAGACTTAACATCTTATGTCTCAGGATGGCGAGCACAGTGGAAGGCCAAGCATTGCTTTGTAATCAAGGTGTTGTTTGGTTTTGCTACTGTTCATGAGCGGTCGCATCGCTTACCATCAGGCGAACGGCATGCTCTGCTCGCCATTCCCTGCAATAAAAAAATAAAAACTCAGATTATGAATGGGTTTCCAACCTTTGACATTTAGACAGCCTCCGTGGCGCAGTCGGTTAGACGCCGCCTGTGGAACGAGAGGCCGCGGTTTCGATCCCCGCACCGAGACAAATGTTTGTGTGGCCCACAAATATTTCTTTCGGGTCTGGGTGTTTGTGAGACCGAAAAGTCTCTCGTAGTTTCTGATACCCACGACAGAAGACTCGATCTTAGTCTGAGGTTAAGACACATACATATAACTGTTGTGCGTATTAATGTATTATTAATTTTTGTATTCTTCTTAATCATTCGTGAAATTGAATAACTATATTTTTATAGCGTAAAAACCAACGAGTTAGTAGCGAGCAATTAAAATGCTATAATATATTTTGATTGCAACTAATTTGGAACATTCACATTATTTAGGTGGGCAGAATTATCTTGGGTGCCGCATCTGCTGTCAACCTCAAAAGAGTGACGCTGGAACTCGGCGGCAAGAGTCCTTTAGTGGTCTTCAATGACGCTGATGGTTCGTATTTATATATTTTTTAGCACTAAGACCATTAATTTTAAAACTATGGATAGACAATTCGGTACATTTGGGATATCAAAAAGATTGTCGTGAAAATCACGCTAAAGTAATAACTTATTACAATAAATTAATAAAGTACTCGTAATAGGTGATAAGAATTCACTTAAGAGTTGTTAGAGTATCTTTTTGTAACCGACTTCAAAAAGGAGGAGGTTCTCAATTCGACTGTATGTTCTTTTTTTTCCCTTTTTTTTTATTTACTAAACTTTGTTTCATAATACAAGCAAGCATTTTGAAAATCGTTGTGAGCGAAAACTAGCTTCAGTAAGGTGATAAGGTAAGGTGATCTCTAGATGCAATGGAGCATCGCACCACTTACGCACTCTTTGCCCTGTCCATATATTTACCTCAATGACTAAGATCCAATCCGCTTCCAACAAGTCCATGAGGAGATGGAAAGCCTATGTTTAGCAGTGGACTGCCTGTGGCTAAGAGAGAGAGAAAGAGATTAAGGCCCAGTAACTTTGACTATAATTTTTACTGTAATAAAACAAAACCCTAAAAATTTGGCATGTAAATTACCGTTATGTTCAAAGTCACCTGATGCCACTGGATCTAACTGATGCTCGCAGTTTGTTTGCACAGTTTGCCTAATCACATGTTAATTATAATAGCCATCGTTGTTACTTGTAAACAATGTATATAAAATGGTGATAACTTAAATATATCGCAATGTATTTTTTTAAACATGATCCAAATGAAGAATAAGGCCAAGGAATAATATCTATTCGTTTTTGCTATGATGGATACTACCGGTACTATGATAGATTGTATTTGTTCGTACCAAACATATAGATGGAATAAATATCAGTCTAATCGCGTTTTAATTTACCAGCATTTATATTATAATATTCTATTCAACTTCAATAAGTCTCTTGTGTAATGTAGATAACATTGTAATATGATTAGAAAGTGATAACGTCTGATGCATTCACTTAAAACTAAGAAAATTACTGACGTTGCGTTAAAATTGTCCCTATTCTCGCTGATAGTTTGAGAAAAAAGCCAAGTTATGCCATTTATGGATTCTATGATAGAGAGTTATAAAAATATATCTTATACACTATATTAAATATACATGTGCATATACCTACATACTTAATTCTATTTCAATCAGGTTTCAATTTCATTTCTACAAGAAATTATCTTTTATAACATGGTCTAGGCTTTTGAGGAGAAAAATCTTGAACGTTACTCGTCACAATGGTAAGTCTCTCATATGTTAGAAGCCGCCTGGGTAAGTAAGGGTAAGTACAATTATGTTTTCGCGCGGATTTTCACTGAGTGTGAAGCATGCTGACCATTCAAGCGTGACAGGCCGTCATTTCTAATCCAATTTTTAACTGTTTGAATTACGAATAATATAATTATACCTATCTATTTCAACCAGCTAGATAGGCTAGGGCACCTAGACAAATGAGTAAACATGTGTGTGTGCCACTCAAAAAGGTTGAGAGCCCCTGGTCTAGCAAAATGTTTTTTTTTTTTATTCTAGTTGAAAAAGCAGCACAAATAGCCCACGCGGCGGCCTTCGCGAACGCCGGGCAGTGCTGCTGCGCCGGCACCAGGACGTACGTGCAGTCAGGCGTATACAACCAGTTCATCATCAAAGCTGCAGAGATCGCGGAGAAGAGGTCCGTCGGAAACCCGTTTGATGACGTCCAGCAGGGGCCTCAGGTGGGTAATTAATTTTACCTGGTGTTGGTTATAAAGGTGTTTAGGAATTGTGTTTCGAGTTAGGGAGGTTTCTTTAATGTCAGTACTCGCATTTTTCCTTATTTTTTAATTAATTCAAACTGAACTGAATTTGTCTATTACGAGTAGTTGATGTGTAATAACTTCGAGGGACTTGTTTGCTATTGATTGACGACAGGCGCCGTGAATATGGACAAATGCTCAATAAAGTTTAATTTGCTACTTTTTGTTTTTCTATGTCTATTTCAACTAAATCTAGTAATAGCTACGGTTCAACTGCAAGACTGCCTCCTAGTTTCACTTAACGACTCTAACTTTAATAACCTGTTATAGCGCCAGCTATTGAGCATTTAGTATAACTTTGTTAGTAACGAAGCATCTCATCCAAATATCCTGGGATGGGTGTTTCCGTATTTTGTATAAATACACTTACGTTACAGGCTATTCTTCTCTGGAAGAACTTTTTACAAACGTAATCTGTCGTATAAAAATTTGGTTTCCAACATCACGAATTTCAAAATATCGAAATCTTCCTCAGATCGACAAAGAGATGTACACCAAAGTGCTGGACTACATAAAAGCTGGTAAGGAAGAGGGGGCATCCTGTCTGGCCGGAGGGGACAAGCACGGAGACAAAGGCTACTTCATCCAGCCTACTGTCTTCGCTGATGTGAAGGACGATATGAAGATAGCCAGGGAAGAGGTCAGTTTACAGATGCTAAATATATTATGTACTAGAAATTTTATAAGTATCCGAGTTTCAGGGGTGGCGTAAAATGTATTGGCTTCCGTCGGGTAATTGATAAAAAAGCCGTCTCTCAAAAGTCTCCGCGGTTTCCATACCAGTTTGGCCATAAATAATTGTTTTGGGTTTGAGTTTTATTATTATTATTTTATTTATTTATTGGATAAAAGTGTGGCAACAGCATTATAACATAGTATATTATTAATATACCATGTTAACATTTAAATGTATAGGTATTTTCCCATTATAGACGTACACACGTTCGCCAAAATAAACAATAACTATTTAGTAATTTTGTGGTAATGCATAACGATGAAAATAAATTGTGTAAAATTACATAGTCAAAAAAACTTCTTTTTCGAGTTCCTCTCCTATCGGAGGTTGGAAAACATATTGTCAATTTTAACTTTTGAACTTGCTGCTCTGAATATTGAGTTGCTGCTGAAGCCGAACTAGTCCCGTAGGTTGTTCAGCCATGAGTACCGCCTTCTGCCAACACTCTTTGTTCCAGCAATCTTACCCTGGATGATGAGCTGGTGCAGTCTGTATTTGTATCATCTCATGACGTAAAAGTATGACATCTTTCAACGCTTCCAAATTACAAATAAAATAGGGATAAACAACAATAAATAATTTTACCATTGCTGAAACTGACTAATGTCTACAGATGTTCTCTTCAATAAAATTTATTACAGATCTTCGGCCCAGTTCAAAGTATTCTGAAGTTCGAGACGTTCGACGAGGTGGTAGACCGCGCAAACGATACCAATTACGGTCTGGCTGCTGGCGTCATCACCAATGATGTCACTGTCGCATTGAGTTTCGCTAAACAAGTACGAGCTGGCTCTATTTGGTAAGTACTACGTATAGGCTCTTTCTGATAATCTAAAGCAATATAAGACTACTATTTGAGTCAACTGACTTGGTGGTGCTTTTCTACTACGGTACTGTTACAACGCCGAAGTCGCGAGATCAAATCCCAGGCAGTGTTAATGGATTTTTCCATTCATTATCAAATCCGGAGTTATGAATTTGTGCTCCCGATTTGGCGATAGGCTCGCCTCTTATGATACCGTGGAATGGAACACACAAGGTGAAACTTGGGTGTGTGGGTGTACCTCTTTTTCTGGGGAAAAGGCTCATGCCTTATCTTAATATATATAATTCACGTGTACGTTGTTTGTACGCGATGGGCTCCTAAACCACTCAACTGATTATAATGAAACTTTGTAGATATGTGTTATTTGCTCCAACTTAAATGGTGAGATAGTTTTTATCTCGATTAAATTGACGAATGTATGTATAAAATAAAGGAAAAAACATTTTGCCATACAAAATGTTCGTGGGTTTGTTGTAACTGTCAAACATTTAATTTTCATACCGTCGATAAGGTAAACTCTTCCCTCAAATTAAATAACGTATTTAAATAAAGGTTTTGAATCGACAACATATATCCCCAATATTCGATTAATGGCGTATTTTAGATTTTAAAGATGTAAATTAATGACAGTAATGAAAAGTGGTAGACATTTAAATTGGTTGTCAAATATTTATGCATACGTTCAGAAATTTATTTTGTATAAACTAAAGAGTATATTATGACGCTACATAAATATAGGACAATTAAATAAATAATATTCACACGTAAGAAGTTTTACTTCTTTTCAAGATATAATGTCACTTAAAAATGAAAAATCTTTAATAAATAACACATAATAATAAAAACTGCACTGAACTGAATAAAATAACAATTTTATATAATTATGGAGAATATTGCAGGGATTCTCAAATTAGGCGTAGCCTGTGTCTTGAGAAATCAGGTGTGAGTGTGAGTGTATTTCTATGAAAATTAATATTTCATCTAACAAAAAGTAATGGCGTAATATCTTTGGAAAAACAGCATAGTGGGGGTGAAATAACGGATGGAATATTGCATGGATAATCGAAATCGCTGAAGTGTTTAATGTCAAACATTTATAAGGCACACTATTTGGATATGGAGAAACGGGATATAATAGAGTGGGAGGTAGGGGAGAGAACTGGGATAACTGACAGATTTGATAGGATGAAATGTAAATGCACGGTATAAGACGGGATGGTTAATGAAGAGTAAGGACGGGACGTATCGGGAAGTGACTGAACAGACGTGATGGGACGGAATTGAGCAGGACCGTAGGATAGCTAATTCATGTTTAGGTATACAAGAGCTTATACGAAAAATAATATCTATTTGGTGTGGAGTAAAATAAAAATATCTGCATCCAGGCAAAGGTGGGTCGGGCTATTTTGCTATGCTAAATAATTGAATATAATATTAATCATATAATAACTAAGCAATAGCGAAGCGTGGCCGGGTCATCTATTATATCTATTAATTGATTTCAATGAATGTCGTGGGAGTAGTAACAGTGTTATAATATCTCCGTAGCAAAATAATGATTTAAATCTGGAGAGATGGGATAGAATCTATACTAATAAATAATCTACACTAATAACACTAAAAACACTTTGTCTGGTGGTAGGTCTCTCATATGTGAGAGGCTGCCTGGGTGGGTACCGCCGCAATGTCTATTTCTCCCGTCAAACAGCAGTTTAAATGCACTGTTGTGTTTCGGATTGAAGGACATTGCAGCCAGAGTAACTACTGGACATATTGAGACTTAACATCTTTTGTCTTTGTAATTCAAGGTGTTGTTTGGTTTTGCTACTGTTCCTGAGCGGTCGTATCGCTTACCATCAGGCGAACGGCATGCTCGTCTCGACATTCAATGATATAAATATATATAAATATATAAATAAAAAAAATATATATACATATATGTATATATTATAAAGAGGAAAGATTTGTGTTTTGTATGTAACGAATAAACTCAAAAAGTACTGGACCGTTTTTAATAATTGTTTTTTCATTAGAAAGCTACATTATCACTGAGTAATATAGGCTATATTTAGTACTAGATTACTATAGAAATCTTTAGAAATTCCTATTAAAACCAACCGAAGGTGTAAAAAAATTAGCCATAAAATGTCTTTCATCGCATACGCTGCGAAGAGTATTAATGATAATATTATAAATATGAATGATTCAAGAGGAAGGTTTATGTGTATAATACACGTATTAAAATGCACGGCATTTTATTGTAGAAAAATCTACATGCACTCGAGCGAAGCTGGGCCGGGCCGCTAGTTCTATTATAAACTCATGTTTATGAACGTATGTATTTAAGTCAACTGTTAGTTATTCGTATATAGATAGTGGTATTTGTACAGATAGTGAAAACGTAAAGGACAGTCATAATAACCCACGCACTTCGATATTTTTATTTGATGGACGCCCACGCAAGTATGACCCATACCTTGGCCAGTGTGTCTATTTTCATTTTCTCGAAATGCAAAATAGCAAAATTGTGCGGATCACAGAGAGACATGATAGATACCAGTATCTAGAAAATAATAGTATAGATATAATATAGTAGAAATAGTAGATATTTTGCCATCGATGCATTGCAGTCACACCAGAATATAAAAAAGCGAAAATAGTGACATAATTTTGCCTCTAATATATTGTACATCTCGTGGAACACATATGAACTATTCCTAAAACAACGTCACAATTTACAATATTTAATTTTGAATTTTGCAGGATTAACACATACGACCACGTGACCAGCCAGACTCCATTCGGTGGCTTCAAAGACTCAGGCCTTGGGAGAGAATTGTAAGTGCAAACATAAAACAATAGATAGTTTATCTTAAGATAAATTGAATATGATGGAGCCGGCAAATATGCGGCCGAAACGGAAATTAATATTAACTGTGTTCTTAGTCAACACAGAACACTTTAATGTAGTGTGCTCGGGGAATAAACGATTTCAAATGCGAATTTATATTAGGAAAACTCCTGATATTATTTTAACTTCCTTTTAAGTATCATAAGTCAGTTTAGTGTCGACTGACGTAGATACTAGATGGAGACAATAACTCGACTATTTCCATTAGGATGGCCCTAAATCGCTTAATATCGGAAAACTATATATAATGATACATCATTAGAAGCTAATCAATTTCCTTATAAGTTTTATATATTGCCATCCAAATTAGTGATACCCTCAATAAGGTCAAGTCAAAAGTACCCTGATTCGACGAAAATTCATAAAGAGGTTGATGGAAGTGCATGAATCGAAATTAATATGTCAGGATCGAACAAAATGGCAATCTGTCGTATATTATAGACTCACCAACACTTATTTTAATTAAACAAGATAATTAACAACCGCATGTCAATTCACAGGGGCGAAGACGGCATCAACGGGTACCTAGAAACCAAAACCGTAACATTGGCTCTGACGAAAGAACCATTGAATTTTTAAAACTATTAAGCAAGTAATTTTATTATTTTCATTCCATTTTTGGATATTTTATAGTGTTTTTGGAAATAAAACATAATATATTGTAATTTATGGTTTCATTTTATCCAATTATGCTTTTAGCAGTATGAATCCATAAGGTGTTGTATTCAATAAGTTGTAATGGGGTGTAGAAACCTAATGAAAAATATGGTGTCGAACGTTTGCAATAGTCATTTCATGTTATAAGTGTATGTATAAATCTATACCTAGATAATTATTAAGAACCCGATTTGTTGATATTGATGGTAGTAGTCAATCATGAAATACAATTATTTCAAAAATAAATCAATTTTTTTTTTCTTTGCTAAATAAACATAAGGTATTTCAAGCATGAATCCAAGAAACGAATCTTTGTAATTTTCTGGTAAAACATTTAAAGGTTTAAAAAAAGACTACTAACGAATCTGGGCAAGACTTTAGGCCGAGCAATAAAGTCAATGGCAGAAAGAAAATTCCGCCTTGGCAGAGTTGTAGAGTTGTCGCAAAACATGAACGATATGAAGTAATAATTTAGTCTAAGCTTCTTAACCTGCGCCGCAATTTCAGGGCAGTCTAATAAGCCAGCTAGTCTAAATGAGCTATAAGTATATTAATTACTACTGCTGTCATGGCTCAGTAATTGATACTCCAGCAGTAAAACGAGATTTCACGTGTTAGATCTCCATACCGAGACTCATATTTGAATGGTCCATGTACTTCTGACATCTCTGAATGGTTGTGAGATCTTAAATTTTCTCGTAATTTCTGATATCCATGGCACAAACCTTATGATTTTGTAATACTTTGGGATAACGACAATGTGAGACAGGATTATATTATCACAAATAACTTACCGACAATCTTATACTGCTTCTCGGTGAGATGGTTCGAGACCATTCCACACACATGAGCACCTAGCGAATGACCAACACACGTGATCTTCTTCGCTAAGGCACCGGCTTGGGTGAGATACGAATACAATTGCGCCGTACATTGAGCTGCTAACCTGAAAAAAATATACATTCGGCAAATGAAACTTTTCACTGGTGGTAGTTCTGTACTACCGCAACGTCTATTTTTCCCGCCAAACAGAAGTGGAAATGAAATGTTGTGTTTCGGTTTAAAGGACATTGTTGCCAGCGTAACTACTGGACATATCGAGAATTAACACCTTATGTCTCAGGATGGCGAGTGCAGAGGAATGTCAAGCATCGCTTTGTAATTCAAGATTTTGTATGGTTTTGCTACTGTTCATGAGCGATTGTATGGCTTACCATCAGGCCAACGGCGTGCTCATCTCACCATTCATAAAAATAAAAATAATGAATATGGTGACCCGTATAGCTTTACCCTATTGGTAAATTGCTACCGTCCGTGGATCTCTACAATACTTAGATCATAGATGCGTTGTTAGCCTCATAAATTGAGAGAGGAAAGAGAATGAAAAGGACGAGATAAGAAAAGGGATATGTATATACTGAGATTTACTATTTAGCAATGCCACTCATCGAACAAAACACGACTCATAAAGTTAAAGATTTGTTAACTAGTTCCCAAGAACATTAATGTGTGAGTCTGTATTGGCTCACTCCCAATATTGGGATGAATATGAACTCGACTAACTCCTGTAGTCATTAGTTGGATCTCCATCTGCGACTTATGCAGTAAAACGCTAAATATATATTATTATAGGTACGTCCTTCTTCGTAGTCGTGTATTCTTGACAGAGTGGTCGTGGTTATGTTTATGCCGATTGCTGTGCAGCCATGTAATGTACTTTCTACTCAAACGATAATTATTTTATTTGTCTTGTCTATAAATTTTAGACTGTTCCGTACTCCGTAGTATGACGGAGTAGTCATTTTATTAATTAACAACCGGTATTTATATTGAATTAAGTATAGCGTTTTATCAAGTAAACCAAGCTAATTGAATGTTTAAAATTAACATTACAGTAAGAAAGCAATAAAAGTTCTTCTACAAAATGTCCTCGTACAAAAATTTCGTTGTACTTGCGAATGATCAAGACGTAAGTGTATTGTATCTTATCATAAGAGTATTATTATAAGTGCATAAAAAGGAACTAAACTCGAATTTCAGATCATTATAATTTAGTAATGCAGTATTATTGTAAGTTATCTTTATGTACTTTTTAAGAGCGTTTATACCTTCCGCGCGCTTTTTGGCTTAAAAACAGGACTTTTTAAACGAGCCTTTTAATAGCCACCAATAAACAATTTAAAGGAAAAATAATTAGTACTAATTTTAGAAAATGTTGTCATCTAGGGATTTTGGTGGAAAACATTATAGATTGATGGATAATTTGTGAGTACTATAAGGATTACTGAACACAAGTGTCGTTAATTAGGCTTTAAATGGCAATTTAGAAGTTTAAGATATCCGAAATCACTAAATATATAAAATATTATCAGACTAATAAGACCCTTATGGAGGGATTTTGCTAAGAAAAATAATCTTTTTGTGTTTAGTTCCTGAAAAATAAAAATTTTAACAATGCAAAATTATTCAGAAACTCTCGTCAAGAACATTTTTTTTTTCACCAACTTATCGTACATATTTTTTATAGCAATTGCATATTATAATAGAAGAACATCTTATCAATAAATTACCATTTTTATATTTCAACAAAATTAGTTTTCATGTTTTCTACAAATATTTTAAAAACCACTATAAAACACGCTGTCCGACGTGCCTCAAATCAGACCGCCGCAAGGCCTTCTAGAGGGAGGACGTATCGCTCGTCGCTCCGGCCTGGCTGCAGTCGATTTTTGCCGTGCATAGTAAATATAGCCACGCGCGGACTGCGATTGCCACAGTCTTAGTACTTTGGTAGTAAAATATTAAAAAAAAATGTATTACCTACAATGATTTTGTAGTGAGTATAAATTATGTTTCAGATAATATAATGGGATGTTATTCCGAGTAGAAATTATGTTATGTATTGTAATATAAAATTAAATATATTTCGTAATTGTAAGGGGTTGTAGTTATAAGGCCCCTAATAGCCCCCTAGGCTCCGTAGTGTCTACTGATTGAACACTGATTTGAATGCAACTTGACAATGTAATAATAACGAAAATATGATTAGTATCTAAATTGGTATTGTTCATTGCTTGCACAGTAATATTTGTCTACTTATAATGCAAATAAAATATTTTTATGATATTATATTACCAATATATAAATCACTAGCGGCCCGACCCAGCTTCGCCTGGGTGCATATATTTCTTGATTCCACTCCACACCAAATACATGTTGTTTTTCGTATAAGCTCTTGTATACCTAAACTTAACGTAGCTATCCTACTGTCCGGCACAATCCCGTCTCATCCGCCTGTTCAGTCTCTTCCCAATCCGTCCCATCCCTTCTCTTTATTATCCATCCCGTTTTATAACGTGCATTTACATTTCGTCCTAACAAATCTGTCATCTATCCCAGCCCTCTCCCGTACCTTCCATTATATTTTACTTTATGTCCCTTCTCTCCATATACATCCATATACATATACATATAAAGATAGCCTTATGACTTTTGGACATTAAAAACTTTTGCGTTTTTATTGTCCATCCAATATTCCTTCCCTTACTTCAGCACCAAAATGCTGTTTTTCCAAAAAATATTGCACGCCATTACTTTTTGTTAGTAATAAAGAGTTGAAATATAAAATTTCATAGACATAACTTCAGTGGTTTCGATTTTCTTAGATATAACATTTCAACCCTTTTTTACCCCCTTTAGGTATAATATAACCTATCTCAGTCCGATACGATGTACATTTCTATCAGTGAATTATAGCGAAGGAAAGGCCACTGTAAAAATTCGTGATAAAAATGGCATTCGATCTTGAAAAGGAGTAAGTATAACTTCTTATGCCGCATTTACACGCTTGGCCAACCTCAGCCAGCCTCGACCAACGGCAGCGTGTAAACGGAGTGTTTGGCTCGGCTGGCATTATGTTTTTCATAGTTAATAGCTTGGATTTGGTAGACGTTGGCCCAGCCTCAGCCAACATGTAAATCTACCATTACGTGTGAACATTATTTATTTCATTGTCCTATATTAATGTAGCTTGATATATTCTCCTTAGTTTATCTATATATATAAAAAAGAAACCTATTTCGCGTTGTCACGGCATCACGTGTGAACGGCGGAACCGATTTCGATAATTCTTTTTTTAAAATGTTTGTGGAAGTCCAAGGATGGTTTTTACGGCGAGAAAATTTCGAATAATTGCCGGAAAAGCCCTAAAAACAGCCCTTTTCTTTACCCCATACAAACGTTTTCTAACTAAAACGTTGAGTCAATTTAAGCTTTATTGCTATTGTATAAAGATTCATATTAAATTACAAACACTCACTGTTGTTTAAACAATGTAGGTATGTTCCTAACGTCAAAGAGTCAATTTGCACTTTATTACCGCTATACAAAATTCAAATTCAATCATATCTATCAAAACAATGTGCGTGATTTTCCCATACAATATGTTCATGGGTTTGTAACTGTCAAACATTTAATTTTCACCCTGTCGATATGGTTAACTCTGCCCTCAAATTAAAGAACGTATTTAAATAAAGGTTTCGAATCGAAAACATATATCCATAATATTCGATTAATGGCGTATTTTAGATTTTAAAGAAGTAAAATATTGACAATAGTGAAAATTGATTGACATTTTAATTGATTTTAATTGTTTATGCATGCGTTCAGAAATTTATTTTGTATAAACTAAGGAGAATATATCTAGCTACATTAATATAGGACAATGAAATAAATAATGTTCACGCGTAATGGTGGATTTACATGTTGGCTGAGGCTGGGTCAACGTCTACCAACTCCAAGCTATTAACTATGAAAAACATAAGGCCAGCCGAGCCAAACACTCCGTTTACACGCTTGCGTTGGTGGAGGTTGGCTGAGGTTGGCCAAGCGTGTAAATGCAGCATAAGAAGTTATACTTACTCCTTTTCAAGATCGAATGCCATTTTTATCACGAATTTTTACAGTGGCCTTTCCTTCGCTATAATTCACTGATAGAAATGTACATCGTATCGGACTGAGATAGGTTATATTATACCTAAAGGGGGTAAAAAAGGGTTGAAATGTTATATCTAAGAAAATCGAAACCACTGATGTTATGTCTATAAAAAAAAATATTTTAACTCTTTATTGCTAACAAAAAGTAATGGCGTGCAATATTTTTTGGAAAAACAGCATTTTGGTGCTGAAATAAGGGAAGGAATATTGGATGGACAATAAAAAACGCTAAAGTTTTTAATGTCAAAAACTCATAAGGCAATATTTATATGTACATATATATGGATGTACATGGAGAGAAGGGACATAAAATAAAATAGAATGGAAGGTACGGAAGAGGGCTGGGA
Source organism: Hyles vespertilio (assembly GCA_009982885.2). NCBI lineage: Eukaryota > Metazoa > Arthropoda > Insecta > Lepidoptera > Sphingidae > Hyles > Hyles vespertilio. The sequence goes on along the minus strand of CM042815.1, from coordinate 9,152,233 downwards.
TAGCTGACAGATTTGTTAGGACGAATGTAAATGCACATTATAAAACGGGATGGATAATAAAGAGAAGGGACGGGACGGATTGGGAAGAGACTGAACAAGCGGATGAGACGGGATTGAGCCGGACAGTAGGATAGCTACGTCAAGTTTAGATATACAAGAATTTATACGAAAAACAACATGTTTCTGGTGTAGAATGGAATCAAAAAATATATGCACCCAGGCGAAGCTGGGTCGGGCCGCTAGTACAAAATAAATTTCTGAACGCATGCATAAACAATTACAATCAAATAAAATGTCAATCCATTTTCACTACTGTCAATATTTTACATCTTTAAAATCTAAAATACGCCATTAATCGAATATTGTGTTGTCGATTCGGAACCTTTATTTAAATACGTTCTTTAATTTGAGGGAAGAGTTTACCATATCGACAGGGTGAAAATTAAATGTTTGACAGTTACAAACCCATGAACATTTTGTATGGGAAAATCACGCACACTGTTTTGATAGATATGATTGAATTTGAACTTTGTTTAGCGGTAATAAAGTGCAATTTGACTCTTTGACGTTAGGAACATACCTACATTGTTTAAACAACAGTGAGTGCTTGTAATTTAATATGAACTTTATACAATAGCAATAAAGCTCAAATTGACTTTACGTTTTAGTTAGAAAACGTTTGTATGAGAAAAAGAAAAGGGCTGTTTTTAGGGTTTTTCCGGCAATTATTCGATTTTTTCTCGCCGTAAGAACCATCCTTGGGCTTCCACAAACATTTTAAAGAAAGAATTATCGAAATCGGTTCAGGCCGTTCACACGTGATGCCGTGACAACGCGAAACGGGTTTCATTTTTATATATATAGATAAGTTACATTTCAATTGAATATTAGAATTTTTAAGCGCACGGATCAAAGTTGGTTGAGCTGACTGTATAGCGAGCCGACGCGGCAGCTGCACACAGCTTTGGTCGCTTATGTGTGCGTAAAATTAACGAAGAAATACCTATGGTTGACTTTGCGCCCAAGGTGTAAACGCTCTTAAATCTAGTTTAATTGGAGTCACGCTTTTTTCAGTCATGACTTAGAATGAATAAGCAGGCTCGTCCCGGGTAACACTTCATTTATTTTTTATTTTTTTTAATTAACCTATTTCATCCCACTGCTGGGCAAAGGTCTCCCCCATGTATACCACTTTATTACAGGAGATTAATTAGACATAAAGATTAGACAAAGTTTATTCATTTGAAAATATAACAATGTAAATGAAGAAACAATTAACTGTACAACATATTATGTTAGTTACTATTCATTATTTGCACAATTACGGATAATGACTACTTGTTTGATTTCATTGTTTAATTAACGTGTATAGTTTATACTCGTAAATTGTGAATGTCTATACGAACAGTTTAGTTAAACAATGTTACAAAGCATTATTTTTACAAGATAAAATCTGTAATTACAAAATATATAATAGTTCACCATTCAAACTTTAAATTATATGAAATTAATAAAACGCTTTAATTACCTACTTAATCTATCATCATGAAATTTCGCAAACATATTGCAAGATATTAGAAAAGGACATAGAACACCTTTCAACCAAAAAATGCTGTTCCCATGTCTTTTACGCGTCAATTACCCAAAGACTCATCACGAAATATCGGCTAAACCTCATCATGGATTCGAAACAGTACAATATGCCTTACACTTACAATGTGATTATATATTATACATACCCAAAGAATATAAAACATGTAATTAAACTGAATTCATTAAAAAAACCTCCGTTACCGCAGTCCGACGCGAAGCGGTCAAGATCAAGTACAAAAATAAAGCAATAATAACTTTCCGTTGACTTACTTTGTATTGGAGAGCGCTGAGAGGTAGCACGGAAACCTGGTTAGCGGTGCCCAGTCCACCATAAACACGTTGTAATCTTTGCGAGACAAGAACGCTGCAACAAGGTCATTTAACGTTCTAGAATGTTCAGTGTCAAGGGAAATAGTAATTATAATACACGTCGACCGGGAATATAAATTGCAAGATTATTCGTAATGTCTAGGATTACCATCTTGCTTTTAAATAGATTTTATAGTAATATGTTAAATTCTAGAAATCTGTTTATGTTACTCCCAAAAACATATACCAAGAAAAATAGAATAAAACATTTATACCATGTTTTCTAACAAAAAAATTCTCATCCATACCATCGATGACCTAGTAATTTACAATTGCAGCATCATAAAATGGTGAATAGTATAAAAATACTACATTAAAATTCAGGTAAAATATATTATCAACTTTCGTTTTTGCACTTGCAAAATGATAATGTACATCAACGGTGCGAGGAAAGTGAAAGTAGTCCAATTATGAGTGTAATTCATCTGCAGCTAAGAATGCTAGATTAGATTAATTAATAATATTAGACATTATTCAAACGCTCAGTTTAGATAGCCTACATTTATGAAGTAGGAAAAAAAATCCTTTAATTAGACTTTTTTGATAAAAATAATTCATAACATTGAAATATTATATAGAAGTAGATTCTTAAGGGGATACCTCGAAAAATTTGGCTTTTTTAAAACCCCACATATCATAAATTACTAAGATTAGGTAGTCCATTTTCAGATATGTTTTAATTGATGATATAATTACCAATTTTATGAATCAAAATACATGATTACGCCACTTTTGCCTTAACAAAAATACAGTCCAAAGTAGCAGCTGTTAAGTTTTTTAAGAACTCGGAACTCCTAACTTACCCCGTGTAGAAACTCAAGATTAATTTGACATAAAAATATTTTTAGATAATATTATTTCGCGAGAAAAAAAAACAAGAAATAAGTAAATAGTACGATGACAATAAAATAAAATATGGTTTGGCGCTTATGTTGTTTTATTTCGAGAAGCGCATGGGCCATCCTATTCCATTCTTGTACGTTACGGCCATATAAGCTATCTCATGGGGGCGTTCCCGTCAGACGGCCAATTTACATTTTACTTCCTGCGTTAGATTTTTTTATTGGATGGGATCGACTTTACGAACAGGTAACCTGATGGAAAGTGATCACTACCCTCCATAGACATCCACAACGTTTCGATCATAGGTGTGTTGCCAGCCCATATCGAGAGGGTAGCGGGAAAGAAAAAGGATGGGAGGAGGAAAGAAACGCGACTGCGAAGCTATCGTTTCACGTCGGTCTTCTGTGAGACAATATTACCGCCTTGGACGACGCTGCTCATTCATGCTGAGTCATAGCTGACAACAGCGTGGCTCTACCACATTTTAAAATGATTATTGCAGATACCACCATGGTCGCAATTTGGATGATTGATTGGTGTACAAATTGTTTTTTTTTTCTACAGTAACTCAATCTAAGGCTACGATTGCCAAGTGCATATTTAAAAAGTCATGTGGTTTTAAACAAATATTGAGTTTATCTTAAAATGGAGTTAAATCCTATATCTAATTAATTACTGTAGGGTCAGGGCTATGTATGTGACTGTTGTGTGTAATTTAATAATTTAATTTCATAATTTTAATCTGCTGGAATTGACTATCCGTGACCAATGCAGACTGTTCACAACCAGGCGAACCATTGACGACTCTGCCTAAGAGAATTAAAAAATCTGGAGCAGTCCTAGAAAAATCTAATCCGTCTTGAATTTATAACAGTTTTCTACGTGCAAATCATTTTGACTTATACGTTTGATGCATACATGATTTGTAGTCCAGAAAGAGTATAGATAAATGAACATAAATACCCACCGTCACGTATGTAAGTCATTGGCGTTTTCGAATAGGTACCATTGAACCCGTGGATTATTAGCACATTCTTTCTGTGAGGTTTCCAGCCGTACGCGTGAAGAATTTCGTAGTTCCGCACGTCGATCCATTGCTTGAAGGGGTGCTCACTGGAATAAAACATATTTAAAAAATACTTAAATATTTTGAATGTTTCGGTGGTATTTTTTCGTTTATCGGTCATTAAGGCAATTAAATAGCTTATATCTCAAGTCAATACACATAGTACTTAACCTCTTTTTACAAAATATTTGTTAAAGTATAATTTATATTAATTTCATATTAGTATTTTATTTAATACTAGCGGCCCGGCCCAGCTTCGCCTGGGTGCATATATTTTTAGATTCCACTCCACACCAAATACATGTTATTTTTCGTATAAACTCTTGTATACCTAAACTTGACGTAGCTCTCCTACTGTCCGGCTCAATCCCGTCTCATCCGTCTGTTCAATCTCTTCCCGATCCGTTCGGTCCTTTCTCTTTATTATCCATCCCGTCTTATAACGTGCATTTACATTTGGTCCTATCAAATCTGTCAGCTATCCCAGTCCTCTCCCGTACCTTCCACTCTATTATATCCCGTCTCTCCATAAACATGTACATATAAAGATTGCCTTATGAAATTTTGACATTAAAAACTTAAGCGTTTTTTATTGTTCATCCAATATTTCTTCCCTTATTTCCGCACCAAAATGCTGTTTTTCTAAATAAAATTGCACGCCATTGCTTTTTGTTAATAATAAACATTTAAAATAAAAGAATTGGCCAAATTGGTCCAGGCGTTGTTGAGTTATGCGCTTACCAACACATTTTGCGATTCATTTTTATATTATAGAAGATATAGTCCACCCCGCTGGCTTATTGCGGGTTGGCGGATTTTATTTCACGTAGAAATTAATCCGAAAAGTCAGAGGTGTGCCCTGGGATTTGAACCCGTGACCATCGTAAACTTATTGGCAGTCGCAGTCTGGGTACGTTACCATATACAAATTAATAAAACCTTCATACTGCCTTACCAGGTGACGTAAGTAATAAAACAAATATTTAAAAATATAAAACTGCATATCGTTTCATTATAATGTCTAGATACGGCATCAACGTACCATTTTTTTTATTCTTGAGTCTGAAAACAATACTAATGCGGAATTTAAATTTGTCCTCCAGCGCATCTAAAAGTATCAATTCAAAAAACAATGTCGTTTATGAAAACGAAAAATTATAATTAGATATATTTTGGTGTACTCCGGCAAAACGTTTCGATAGAGTATACCTTGTTTAAAACTGTTGCAATAATCTAAAAAAACAATGGGCTATTTTAGTAGATATGGACATCGTTTTATTTTACATTTAACAAAATTACGCGCAAGACGCCGTATCTAGATAATATTATATACACGTTGTACACATTTTGAACGAGACCGCCTTCGAACAGCCTCGTTCAATTGTAGAATGTGTTCGGGGGTGCTGGCTGCGTGGTAAATAATACCAGTGATTAGAAAGTAGAAACTTTATTCGCACTGAGAAGTACGTTTTACAAAGTGACGTAATTGCGGCGTAATTACGACACGTAACTGCGGCACCGTCGTGATGTAGCTGCAGAGCTTCGTTCTGGTATCTCCCGGCAGCGATTCTGCTTATTCTTCACTACTTGCTGACTACTTGCTGACTTGCTGACTACTTGCTGACTTGCTGACTTCTTGATGTTTTCTTGACTGTAGGCCGGAACCGAACTGATTTGCCCGACCCAGGGTGCCGATCTATATTCCCAATTTTGGGCTAATCCCTAGGGTCGGGCCCGCGATCGTCACAGGCGCGCTCGGCCAATGAGAGCGCGCGCTGCGGGGTGTCGCTGTAGCGACTTGCGGGGCGGTAGCTCGGTCCTGCGGGGGGTGCGGGGCCGCGAGGTGTAACTCCGCACCGAATATGTGGGAGGCACCTAAGTTCGGCGGACCTCGCACCCGACACTATGCTTAAATCAGTATATAAACTAGGGTCTGACAATATTGTTCTAACTACACAAAACTTTATATAATCTCCAATAGATAAACACTCTAGTATATAATAAGTAACAATATTGCACATAACAATTTACATAGAAAATTATGAGACTATACATTACAACAACAACGACTTATACATAAGTTTATAACTAAGGGAATGTTTGCTTTATTTGTTTAACGATATTTTACATAAGAGCATTATAAGAACATTTATATAACTTAAATAAGATCAAAACACAAACAAGCTTAACTATTTACTATTAATTAGTCTTCGTCCTGCACATTCTCCCGCCGTGTATCGTAGCGACGTGGCGCGACGGTGCATCTTCATGTGGTGCAGGGCGACTCGTCGTTCTCGACGCTCTGGATTACGACGATTTTCTTGGATGGGCGTCGTAGCACGCCGCCCCTCGTGGCGACGTCGATGGTTCTGATGACGCCATCCGGTCCCGGATACGTGGTGCAGACGCGCCCGCGCACCCAGGTGTTGCGCGGCAGGTTGTTGTCGACGACCCGTACAAGGTCGCCGACACGAAGTTCAGTGCCCCGTCCATGGGGCTCCCGCCGGTTTCGGAGCTCGGGCAGGTATTCTTTGAGCCAACGCGCCCAGAAGGCGTCGGCGAGTGCCTGTGTCGCACGCAGGCTGGCGTACGGGCTGGCGGTGTGGTCCGCTGGCAGGCCCGCAGTGGCGAAGTGTCCCTGACCGCCCAGCAGGAAGTGGCTAGGCGTCAGGGACTCAGGGTCGGCAGGATCTACCGACACATGTGTTAGTGGTCGACTGTTTAGTGTAAGTTCGACCTCGGTGAGCAGGGTGTGGAGAGTTTCTTCATTGGGGCTCTTCTGGTGGAGCACCGTGGTCAGCGCGGTCTTCACGGACCGCACCAACCTCTCCCACGCGCCTCCCATGAATGGAGCTCCTGGAGGGATGAACTTCCATGTTATAGCCCTTTTTGACGCTTCTTGTTTTGCACCGGAGAGAAGAGTTTGGCGGATTTCCGCATCCGCCCCGTGGAAGTTCGTCGCATTGTCCGACCAGATCTCGGTCGGACAACCGCGTCGCGCGATCATTCGTCGCAACGCCATGATGGCTGATTCAGTGCTCAGCGAGGACACCACTTCGAGGTGCACTGCGCGCACGGTGAGGCATGTAAACAGTGCGACGTACCTCTTCTGCGTGCTTCTTCCGACGGTCACGGTGAGCGGGCCGAAATAATCAAGACCTGTGTAGGTAAATGGTCGTTGGTGGTGCGCCAACCGGCATGTCGGCAGGTCCCCTGTGGCCGGCCTCGGAGGTGTCGCGGCTCTTGCGCGACACATTTGACATTTTGACAGCACCATCTTCACTGTCGGTCGCAGTCGCACGACCCATTTGTGCTGCTTTACTTGGTTTACCGTAGCCTCCACTCCTGCGTGATGTAGAGTCCTATGCACATGCAGGATCCATAATTGTGTGGCCCGGTGGTTTCCGTCTATGACTGGAGGGGTTTTTACTTCTTCCGGTACTCCAGTGGCGGCGTTAATTCGGCTCTTCAGGACGATGATGTCGTCCTCGAGTTTTAAGCTGAGCTGGTGTAGTCGGCTGTGTCTCCCGACCTCCTTGCCAGCTCGTAGCGCCTTGAGTTCTTCTTTGAACGTGACTTCTTGGGCGTTCTTTATTATGAGTTTTTCTGCCTCTCGTTGATACTCCGCTGTCAACGTGATAAACTTGTCCGTAGCTGCGGATTGGCGTGTCCTGACTGTCGGATTGGTTCTGGTGTTCGCGGCTCGCCAATCAGGGTCGCGACGTGGACCCCTTTTTGTTCGCTTGTAATTGACTTGTTCAATCTTGCGCCGGAACATAGCGACTGCTTGTAGCACTCTTGCTGTCGCCCTGAGATATCTCGTCCACGACGAGAAGCGTGTGACGTCAGGTATCACGCTCGACTGGTCACTGGTGCAGATGACGTTGACGCGTTCTTCACCTGAAGGTGGCGGCGAGCTCGGTGTCTCCATCGGCCATGTGTTCGGATCATGCTGCAGAAATTCCGGTCCCTGAAACCATTTGTGGTTTGAGTTCAGTTCTTCAGGGACATTTCGTGTGGCGTCGTCCGCCACGTTCCAGCGTGTCGGTACCCATCGCCACTCCGACGTTTTTGTGATTTCTTCTATGGCCGCTATGCGATGGGCCACGTAGGGCTTATAACTCCTGGCCCCAGTCCGGATCCACGTGAGCGCGGTCCGGCTGTCCGTCCAGAACGTCGTCGCGTCGGGCTTCCTGGTGTGCTCCTCTCTGACTGCGGCTGCCATCCTGGCTCCCAATAAGGCCGCTTGGAGTTCCAGGCGCGGGATCGATAACAATTTCAGAGGGGCTACCTTGGCTTTCGCGGCGACGAGAGTGGTGGACACAGCTCCACTGTGGTCCACTGCGCGCCAGTATAGCGCGGATGCGTACGCCTTCTCGCTGGCGTCGCAGAATACGTGCAGCTCCAGTCGTTGAGCCGCGCTGTAATTGAGATACAAACGGGGAATTATTATATTGTTTATATTTTTCAGACAGCTTATCCATTTTCCCCATTCTGAGGCTAAGTCACCCTCTAGGTGATCGTCCCAGTCGACTCCTTTTCGCCACACTTCTTGTAGTAGCTGTTTCGCTTGTATTGTTATAGGAGTGATGAGACCAAGCGGGTCGAATATCGACATCACTATTTTCAGTGCCCCTCTCTTTGTGGGGGGTCCTTCTAGAAGGCTCGGTGGGATGCGGGTCGCATCCAGGTCGAACTGAAAAGTGGCCGCCTGTGGTTCCCAGGTGAGGCCGAGTACCCTTTCAGTTTGTCCGCCTTCAATGTTCACCGTTGCGTTGCTTCCAACGTGCTCGCCGATTTTTTCCAAGAGTTCGGGCGAGTTCGAGGCCCACTTGCGTAGCTGGAAGTTCGCCTTTTGGTGAATTTCTTGTATTTGTTTGACGACCGTTTCTGCTTGGTTGATGTCCACGAAGCTATCTAGGTAGTCGTCCATGTAGTGTTTTCTCTTTATGGCCGCTGCCGCCTCCGGATATTGTTCCGCGTGACACTCTGCGTTCTTGTTCATCACGAATATGGCTGTGGCGGGTGAGCACGACGCCCCGAATATTAGTGATTTCATCCGATATTCTTCAGGCGGAGCGTCGTCCCGACGTTCCCCTCGCCACAGGTACCTCAGGGCGTCCCTGTCTTCTTCGCGTAATTGGATACGCATAAACATTTCCGTTATGTCCGCGGTGATCGCCACTTTGTGTTCCCGGAAGCGCATTAGCACCCCTGGGAGTGGTTGCAGGAGGTCGGGACCGGTCAGGAGCATGTCGTTCAGTGACACGCCCCTGGTCTTGGCGGCTGCGTCGTGGACCACCCTCAGTTTGTCAGGTTTCAGGGCGTTGACTACGGCGAAATGCGGTAAGTACCACGTCCTTCCTGGCATCTTCTTGGCGGGCGCTGGTTCCGCGTAACCCTTTTTAAGTAGCATGTTCATTTGTTCGTTGTACTTCCTTTTCAGCAGCGGGTCTCTATCAATTTTCTTCTCGATGCCGTGGAGCCTTCGCAGGGTGTTGTCGTAGTTGTCGGGGAGCGTAGCTTCCTCCGACTTCCAGAGGAGGGCAGTCTGATACCCGCCTCCCGGCAGCTGTGTTGTGTTCGCCTCGAGTATTCGGAGCGCTTTTTGCTCGGGGTCGTTTTCCGGACGTTTCGGGTTCAAGTACGTGTTGTCGGTCGTTATGTATTCTGCCACCATTTTTTCAATGTTTTCTTCGGATGTGTGACCGACGAAGTTCACTTGATGCCCGAGTGTTCGGGTTCTGCTGCCGTGTACCACCCAGCCCAGTGGCGTGAGTGAGGCCACTGGTTGGTTTCTTCGACCCGATCTTGTTCGGGTAGCTATTAATAGGTGCCAGTTGTCTTGACCTATTAATATTTTCGGGATCACTTGGTCGGTGATTATCGTGTTCGTGATTCCCTTTAGATGCGGACAGTTACTTATCGCTTCTGGCGATATTTTCTGTGCGGCTTGTATGTGTTGGTTATGTCGGTTCTTGCCTCGGAGCAGTATCTTCACACGACGTGAGGAGTGGTCTTCTTTAGTGTTCCCGTCGTATGTGCAGATGCGTAGTGGGTCGTCCGGTCCCACTGCGCCTATGTCGTCCGCGAGGCCTTGGTCGATCAGCGTTACTGTGGACCCGTCGTCGAGTAACGCGTAGGTGTCGCGGGCTCCCGCCGGTCCCGAGACTTGTACTGGGGCAATCTTCAAGTATGACACGCTTGATGCCCACGTCGAGTTCACCTTTTCTTCCTCGGCGTCTTCATTTAATTTCGGCGGCGTGCTTCTTTTTGAGTGCAGCAACTGGTGATGGGGATGTTCGCAGCCATCTATGCCGCACTTCTTCGTCTTGCATGTGTGCTGTTGAGTGCGGCGTCGCAGGCATCGGAAACAGGCGCGGTGCTTCTTGGCTGCGTCCCATCTTTGGTCAATGGTTAAGTTCTTGAATTTGTAGCACTCTGTGATCGCGTGTCCCTCTTTGTCGCACATAATACACGTGGCGTTAGTTCTCGGGGTGGCGGCTGTGTTGAACACTTTTTGTCTTGTTTGACTTGTTCGCGGTCGTTCGGTGACCATCTCTGCAGTCGCGTATGGGCTGCAGATTTCAGCTTCCCGGTGAATGAAGCGTTCTAATTTGAGGAGGTCTGGTTCCTCCCTCGGTTGCAGTGCAGCGAACTCGTACCACTTATGTTTCAGCGTGGGTGTTAATTTTTCCACAACGGCCCGTGCTATCTCCGGATTGTACATGTAGTACATGCATCGTAAGGCCCGAAGTGTGTTCACTGCATTACTAATCTTTGTGGCAAACGTACAGGTGTCACGCGGCGCTTCACTTAGGCGTGGTAATGTTCTGAGACGTTCCATCTCGGCTGTCGCTATGGACTCTGGTCGGCCGAAACGTATCTCGAGCGTGCGCATGACGCTGTCCGGGTCCGCGTTCGTTATTAAGAGGCCTTGCACTGCCTCTCTGGCGGTCCCGCGCAGGCTCCGGCGCAGGCGGGACATGTTTTCTAACTTCGAGAAATTATTCACTGATTCTTCGTACGAAGCGCGGAACGTTAGCCACTCTTGATGATCACCGTTAAAAAATGGTAATTCCACATACCTTGTTTGCTTTACTTGCGCAGCTTGTACTGCGTTGGTGATCGCTGCAGCTAGTTGCTGCATCTCCGTCCTCTTCGGCGGGACGGCAAGTGCTCCGTCCGACATAGCTGGTGCGAGCGGAGCGGTGGCGCCGGGCTCCAATCCCGGCGCAGTGTTCGGCGGCGGCGGCGGCGGCCGCGGTTGCGGCGGCGGCGCAGTGCGGCTTTGATGCCACGACGCATTGGCGTTCGCGGCGGCTTCGAGGCCGGCTGCGGTGATGGCGGCGGCGGAGTCCCACGGCGTGGCTTGCGTAGGCGGCGGTGGCAGCTGCGCGACCCCGAAGTTCGGTCGCCAGGACGCGGCAGTGGTCGCTGGCGGAGGGGCGCGTGCTGCCTGTTCGGCTAGCCAGGCGGCGACGGCGGGCGGCGGTTGATGTGCAGCGCTGAAGTTCGGTCCCCAGGACGCGGCGGTGGTCGCTGGTGGAAGCGCGTGCAGATCGGCGAGTAGAGGCGCGGGTGCGCACTCTACTGTAGACGTCGGCGGTAGGTGTGCAGCGCCGAAGTTCGGTCCCCAGGACGCGGCAGTGGTCGCTGGCGGAGGCGCGTGCAGGTCGGCGAGTAGAGGCGCGGGTGCGCGCTCTACTGTTGACGTCGGTTGCGGGTGAAGTGACGACTGTGTGCACGGCGGGTGTGCGGCGGTGACTCCCGCCGGTGCGTGCGCGGCGGCTTCGGTGTGCGGCGCTTGATGCGGCTCGCTATCGATGGCGAGCAGTTGGCTATTTTGTAGCCATGTGTGGACGCGGAGTTCTTGCTCAATCTCCGCGACCGTCGTGTTGTCGTCATCTTCGGTGCTCGAGTCCGCTTCAATTTGTTGGACTCGGGCGGCGGCGAGCTCGACTTTTAGTCGAGCGAGTTCGGCTCGGGCTTCGGCAAGGCGGCGAGATTTCGACGTTTTCTTGCTTCTTGATCTTGACGGCGCTTTGCTTCTCGGTTTTTCTTCAATACCGGCGGCGATGGTAGGTTCCGCTACCATAGGTTCGTTCGCCGCGGGTTGTTTTGACTGTTCCGAGTTTATCGTGGTGGTAGCATCCGTGCCGGTGCCGGTGACAGTCGTCGTAGTGCATGACGCACCCGTCTCGTCTGTCGTGGCAGTGGCGGATGTCACCGTGGCAGACGCCGAGGCCGAGGCCGAGGCGGTGTGCCTTCCCACCGATCTAGTCACTGGCATATTTCCACGCAAATCCGGCGAACTGAAGGACCAGAATGAACGAGACCGCCTTCGAACAGCCTCGTTCAATTGTAGAATGTGTTCGGGGGTGCTGGCTGCGTGGTAAATAATACCAGTGATTAGAAAGTAGAAACTTTATTCGCACTGAGAAGTACGTTTTACAAAGTGACGTAATTGCGGCGTAATTACGACACGTAACTGCGGCACCGTCGTGATGTAGCTGCAGAGCTTCGTTCTGGTATCTCCCGGCAGCGATTCTGCTTATTCTTCACTACTTGCTGACTACTTGCTGACTTGCTGACTACTTGCTGACTTGCTGACTTCTTGATGTTTTCTTGACTGTAGGCCGGAACCGAACTGATTTGCCCGACCCAGGGTGCCGATCTATATTCCCAATTTGGGCTAATCCCTAGGGTCGGGCCCGCGATCGTCACAGGCGCGCTCGGCCAATGAGAGCGCGCGCTGCGGGGTGTCGCTGTAGCGACTTGCGGGGCGGTAGCTCGGTCCTGCGGGGGGTGCGGGGCCGCGAGGTGTAACTCCGCACCGAATATGTGGGAGGCACCTAAGTTCGGCGGACCTCGCACCCGACACTATGCTTAAATCAGTATATAAACTAGGGTCTGACAATATTGTTCTAACTACACAAAACTTTATATAATCTCCAATAGATAAACACTCTAGTATATAATAAGTAACAATATTGCACATAACAATTTACATAGAAAATTATGAGACTATACATTACAACAACAACGACTTATACATAAGTTTATAACTAAGGGAATGTTTGCTTTATTTGTTTAACGATATTTTACATAAGAGCATTATAAGAACATTTATATAACTTAAATAAGATCAAAACACAAACAAGCTTAACTATTTACTATTAATTAGTCTTCGTCCTGCACACATTTTTGAATTTTGTTCTATTTCGTCAGCCGTCAATGAAAGACAATGGAAAGATAGATCATTTTACGTTGGATGGTAGTTGAAGCTGGACCGTCTTTTACGTCTCCCGTCAAATAAACAAAGATCATCCTATATTGGTTGGACGCATCACGCTTGAACGATACCCAAAAAAAGGTTTTTAGTATCTTCCTTAGAAATTTTCCAATTTTTCTCACTCCTAAAACCTTCCCAGAACTTTTACGAATATTTCAAGACCAAAATAAGCCAAATCGGTTCAGCCGTTCACACGTGATGCCGTGACAACGCGAAACGGGTTTCATTTTATATATATAGATGAATTACTATTTTACGGTAATTTTCATTTCTTCAGAGGAATACAAAATGTACGTTAATTAGACTCTTAGTGGACCATGAGTATTATTAAAACTGTTCGATGTTTTTGGGTTCAGCTGGTGTAAGTCTCATTTCGAGCAAATCGGTAAATAGTGTCAACCGACAAGTAATGGTTATACATCAAATTTTTATTTTATCCTTCAGGTACATCTTAAATATTTAGTAGTACCAGTATATATGTACCTATGTATATGACATAATTTATAAAACACTGAAATGATAATTGAATATATCATAGCTGAACCAAATAATTGTTCCATGAATATAAATATTAGGAACAGGAAATGTCGCCATATCCATGTCGTTTGCAAAAGATTTTGCTCTATTTGGTTGATATCAACAAACTGATAATGTTAATTCGAAGTGTGTTTAAAGTATTGGGTACACCTGACTGGTGACTACATATTAGTCATTAGCACAGCCCTTTTCAAATACCGGTTTTTTTACAAATATAAATATTTTCTATTAGTAACTAGCGGCCTGGCCCGGCTTCGCTTGGGTGCAAATACAGATTCCAGTCCATATTTTATTTAAAATCAACATGACAGCCGTTGTCTAAACTGCTTATCCAATCCCATCCTGTACCTATTCTTCTGTCCCATTTTATCCACCTTATATTCTATTCTATCCCATCTCTCCAGATTTAAATCATTATTTTGCTACGGAGATATTATAACACTGTTACTACTCCGACGACATTCATTGAAATCAATTAAAAGATACCATAGCTGACCTGACCACGCTTCGCTATGGCTTAGTTATTATATGATTAATATTATATTTAATTATTTAACATAGCAAAAAAGCCCGACCTATCTTTGCCTGGATGCAGATATTTTTTTTTATTTTATTTCACACCAAATACATGTTATTTTTCGTATAAGCTCTTGTATACCTAAAAATGTCCTATCCCGTCTATGTAGTCACTTCCCGATACGTCCCGTCCTTTCTCTTCATTATCCATTCCGTCTTATGCCGTGCATTTACATTTCGTCCTATCAAATCTGTCAGCTAACCCAGTCCTCTCCCGTACCTCCCACTCTATTATATCCCGTTTCAACATATCAAAATAAATAAATATCCAAATGGTGTTCCTTATAAATTTTTGACATTAAACACTTCAGCGATTTTGATTGTCCATGCAATATTCCATCCCTTCTTTCACCCCTACTATGCTGTTTTTCCATAAATATTACGCCATTACTTTTTGTTAGTAATAAAGAGATGAAATATTATTTTTCTTAGAAATAACTTCAGTGGTTTCGATTTTCTTCGGCATAACATTTCAAAATATATAATATTTCTATCAGTGAATAAAATAATATTCATATAGCGAACAAAAAGCCACTGTAAAAATTCGTGATAAAAGTAAACATAATATAACACATAACACACACACACACAAACATACACTATTAGCACTTTCTCACACTGACACTCACAATTAATGTAATAACAATTATATTTAACTGGTTTCACAACACACAGGCAACGCTTAATTTGAGAACCCCTGCAATGTTCTCCATATGTAAAATTGTTATTTTAATAAACATTTTTCATTTTCGAGTGATATTTTATCTTGAAAAAAAGTATATCTTCTTACGTGTGTATATTATTTATTTAATTGTCCTATATTTATTTAACTTCATAATATATTCTCTTTTGGTTACACAAAATTAATTTCTGAACGCATGCATAAATATTTGACAACCAATTTAAATGTCAATCAGTTTTTATTACTGTCATTATTTTACATCTTTAAAACCTAAAATACGCCATTAATCGAATATTATGGATATATGTTGTCGATTCCAAACCTTTATTTAAATACGGTCAGGGATGCTCCTATCTAGTGGTCATGGCCTGCCCTAATATAGGTGCTACGAGTACGCGACCTCGGCCCCCGAGCTACTGCAGTCACCTTAACTTCCCGTCCGTGACTGCAGTATCCACTCCCTCAGGCCATACTCTCCTTTCCTATAACATCCTCTACCCACAAATCCTATTTCCTTTCCCCGGTTAATGGCGGGCAGCAGCGTCATTAACGCCAGTCCCCAACTGCGCTCGCCAACCCGCCTGCCAAGCGTGGCGAGTATTGGCAAATACCCCCTTAATGGCGACACAAATTGAGACCAGGCCCCCAGTCCCCGGCAGCCCCACTATTCCTGGCTATGGTAGCGGTCAAGGTTACGGTGGGGCAGGGGGTGCTAAGAATCCCCGGGTTGGCCCCGGCTACCACCCCCGACGACGACTGGCCCTGGTAACACACAACATACGCACGTTGAGGACAGACGAGAAGATTGTCGAACTGGAAGAAGAATTGAGCAGGTTACACTAGGACATTCTGGGGTTATCGGAAGTCCGAAGAATCGGGGAGGATACGATAACCCTGAAGTCTGGTAACCTGCTCTTCTACCGGGGGGACGACCAACAGTCCCTAGGAGGTGTCGGATTTCTCGTCCACAAGTCTCTCATCAACAACATCGTATCCATCGAAAGTGTGTCGAGCAGGGTAGTATACCTTATACTCAGAATATCTAAAAGATATTCGTTGAAGGTCATACAGGTATACGCGCCGACCTCGACACACCCAGATGAAGAAGTGGAGGAAATGTATGAGGACATAAGTCGGGCCATACATACTTCCAAAACCTACTTCAATGTTGTTATGGGAGACTTCAACGCAAAGTTGGGCAAGGGAAGCGATGCAGAGTTGAAAGTGGGGCAATTTGGACATGGGCAACGGAACCTCAGGGGTCAGAGGCTGGCCGACTTTCTGGAGAAAGAGGGACTCTTTGCGATGAACTCTTTTTTCCAGAAGCCGTCTCACAGGAAATGGATCTGGCTGAGTCCTGACGGTTCTACGAGAAACGAGATAGATTTCATCTTGACGACGAATAGACGGATATTCAGAGATTCAGTCTCTGTGATCAACAGGGTGAAAACCGGCAGTGATCACAGAATGGTTAGGGACACACTGAATATCAATGTCCAATCGGAAAGGCGTCGCTTGATGAAATCTTCGCTCCGACCTACTCGCGCCCATATCCAAAACCCCGAGAGCTTTCAACTCGAGCTGACAAATCGCTTTGATTGTCTAGGAGAAAACCTTGCAGTGAACGAGCTAAACAGCGGTTTGGTAGAAGCTGTCCATACGGTGGGATCTAAGTATTTTAGACCTCGCCGTAGAGATAGACCACAAAAACTCTCGATCCACACTCTTGACCTCATGGCCGAACGTCGATCTTTAGCGCTGCAGTCTTCCGTTGACGCCGAAGCATATCGGCGGCTCAATAGACAGATCTGGAAGTCCTTGCGACACGATGTCCGTGCTCACAATACTGTGAGCATTAAGGAGACAATTGAGCGGAACGGAGGCTCCAAAGTGTTTGCAAGAGACTTATCTATTGGGCAAAGCCAGTTGTCTAGGCTGAAGACGGACGACGGCCGCGTGGTATCGACGAGGGCAGAGGTATTAAGAGAGATCGAGAGGTTCTACGGACAGCTTTACACCTCGGTTGCCCAACCTGCTGTTAGCTCGGCCGAAGACCCGAGAGCCGAGTTGATCCGACACTTTAGCGATGATATCCCGGACATCAGCCTGTGTGAGATTGAAATGACCCTGAAGCAACTTAAAAACAACAAGGCGCCGGGCGAGGACGGAATAACTTCAGAGCTTCTGAAAGCGGGCGGAACGCCGGTACTGAAAGTCCTTCAGAGGCTCTTCAATTCCGTTCTCCTCGAGGGCTCAACGCCAGAGGCATGGAGCAGGAGCGTGGTGGTACTGTTCTTCAAAAAAGGTGATAACACTTTGCTGAAGAACTACAGGCCCATCTCGCTCCTGAGCCATGTCTATAAGTTGTTTTCGAGGGTCATCACAAATCGTCTCGAACGCAGGTTTGATGACATAGCCCACCGGATTAGCAAGTTGAAGTGGCAATGGGCAGGGCACATAGCGCGGAGATCTGATGACCGATGGGGTCGGAAAGTGCTCGAATGGAGGCCGCGTATCGGAAAGCGCAGCGTAGGACGTCCACCCACAAGATGGTCCGACGACCTGGTAAAGGTCGCGGGACGTCGCTGGATGCAGGCTGCCTCCAACAGGTCTCTGTGGAAATCATTGGGGGAGGCCTATGTTCAGCAGTGGACTTCCTTTGGCTGATGGATGGATGGATGGATGATTTAAATACGTTATTTCATTTGAAGGAAGAATTTACCGTATCGACGGGATGAACATTAAATGTTTGACAGTTACGAACCCATGAACATTTTGCATGAGAAAATGTTAATAAGCTAATAGAAACTCGGAAAACCGGGAACGTGATAAAAAGTATCCTATGTCCTTCTCCTGGTTCTAAGCTACCTCCCCACCAATTTTCAGCCAAGTCATTTCAGCCGTTCTTGAGTTATAAGTGAAGTAACTAATACGACTTTCTATTATATATATAGATTATAACGTACAATAACATGCTTTTTTATCGAAAACATAAGAGTTATTTTTAAATTCTCACCGAATGAATCTCACATTGCTCAAATTTTAATAGGATCATTGCTTTCAATAACCAACTGCTATTTTACGTTGTATCAAAGCTAACAATAGAAACACCATAACAATTCAATGCCGCAAGAAGTTCGTATCTCTTTCGTTTTTGTTTTTTTAGTTTATTTCTCAGCATAATTCATTCTACGAAAGTTAGAATTGCGAGTCTTTGGAAAGTGGCCATATGATATGAAATAACTTTCTAGGATTCATTTGTTTTCTAATATATTAATACCCAATGTTCTATGAATAGCTAAATTATCTGTTATAACCATAATCGCGCTAATGGAAAAATATGATCAATTACGTTACTTACATAACATTACTTTACCAACCTTTAAAATCTTTCAATGCTTAATAAATATGACCAAATTATTTTTATACATAATATAAATATTCAATTAATTTTTACTGAATATTATAAAATAGGCAATAATTAGGTTTTAAGTGGAGTTATGAAAATTTTCTAGCTTAGCGAGATCTTTGTCGAAAGGTATAAATCATTTTACCCCAAAATAATAGTGTACCTACACTTATATTATGTTAATATCCAACAAACAGAGACTAAAATCTACAAATAAATAAATAAATACACCCAATAGTCATATACACAGTCCTGACCCTACAATAAGATGGAGTCTTATACAGGGTATATCAAGACTGCTACCGAAAACGAAGCCGGGTGGTAGTTTAAGCGACTTCAGACACAATGCAACAGAAAAAGTTGCAAAAAAAAGCGACAATTTTTTTTTGTAATTTTTTTCCTATTGCCATATTTTGGTGGTAAATACATTTTTTCCTAAAATAATAGTGTATACCCTTTAATTTATAAATACTCTAAGATATAAGTGAGTTTAAATTATTATTTTAGCAAAATCTATGGATTTACCACCCAAAAATGACGATATTTAAAAAATCATAAAAAATAATTGTCGCGTTTCTAAGCGAAATTTTTAATTGCATTGTGTTTGTAGCCACTAATACTACCACCCGGCTTCGTTTTCGGTAGCAGTCTTGAGATACCCGGTATAGTGGGTATCAGGAACTAAGGGAGACTTTTCGGTCTCACAAACACCTAGAGTAAAAACAATTAAATAATTGTTTATATACCATACCCATATTTATGGGCCGCACAAACATTTGGGCTGCTTTGATACAACTCGCGGTCTCTCGTTTCATATCCGGCGTCTATTCAACTGCGCCACGGAGTTTATCTCGGGCTTCCTCTATAATCGAGAGTACGATTAAGTACGTTTAACGAAGGCTGTCAAATGTGTATATCAAGATACTTACGGTGTGTACAAGAAAAAGTTGATTTCAGAGTCGGGACACGTAAGTTCCCTCTTCATGACGCATCGCCAGTATCTGAAGTCCATCATGGACATGATGTCGCCGTCAACATGAGACACTGAAATAAAACATATGATAAATTAACTATTACATTCAATAGCAAGTACACACAAACTCTCGCCTTTTTCCTTTAAGGAATAGGCAGATGTGCTACCATGACATTTCGTCTAGTATGTTCTGTATAATTTATTTATTTATTTATTATTATTTGGGAAACAAACACAAAATTTAACGTGTAAATAACAGATGAATGTTTTACAGAATCCAGTAAAGTTTCCACTAATAAAGTAACACAGGTATGAAGAGATTTAACAATAACATTATTTAAAATAAAAAAACAAAAAATGACAAAATAATAAGTACCACTGCAAAGCAAAAAAATAATATTTATTTCATGGAACTTGTGCTTGTTGATTAATTTGCTTAATGACTTGACTAGCCAACAAATCAAAATATATGCATAACATATTGAAGGCGGGTCGCCCAGTACCAAACATATAGATATTTAAATTAATATAAGGCATAGGTCCTATATGTTTGGTACTTGGAATTTAAATGAAGAAGATTTGGTCCCCACAAGGAATATGTTCTTTTCGATGATAATGAAATCGCTAAAATCGGCTAAAAGCTGCCGAAGATATTGGAGTATTCACATGTTTATTATTATTTTTCTCCCCCCCCCCCCCTCCTTTTGCCCCTACCCCCTTTTCCCTCCACCACTGTAGCTTAGCTTTTATACTGAACCCAATGCAAAAGAACCATTGGAATCCTACTAAATTTTGAAGAGTTCTACACTCCAGGTCCGAACATGATCATCAGATCTTCATGTTGTGTTCCTGGGATCAACCTGTCAATACATTATTTCCAATGAAAAGAAATCACTAAAATCGGTTAAAAGCTGCCGAAGATATTAGAATTTACGTGTATTTTAATTTTATCATCTACCCCCCCCCCCCCTCACCCCCCCCCCCTTTTTCTCTCTCTCACTGTAACTTAACTTTTATAATGAACCTAATGCAAAAAGAACCATTGGAATCCTACTTAATTTTAAGGAGTTCCCCTCTCCAGGTCCGAAGATATTCATCAGATTTTCACCATATTTTTATGGGACCAAATGACAAGCACCAGCTTTCAATCAAAGAAAGAATGGTCGAAATCGGTTCACACAGTACAGAGAAAGGAGGTAACAAACATAAAAAAAAAGCAACATACAGTCGAATTGAGAACCTCCTCCTTTTTTTGAAGTCGGTTAAAAAGAAAGAAATACGTAACAATATAAAGAAAACAAATAATAATCATCATAATCAATATTTCTCAATAATTTGGAGAAATATCCAGTCACAGGACTAACAAATTAATTTACATTTAAAGATTTATATAATGATGTGATGATGAGGGCGAGCATATCGCCTTTCAAAATCCAATATCACTTTGCCCTGCCCGGGATTCGAATCGGAAACCTCGTATCGTGCCGTAATACAACTACGCCACCGAGGTAGGCATTAAAAAGTACTTGTAGACATTTAAACTTCAAAGTATGTTTTTAATTACTGGTAGTAATTTCTGTAGATAAATGCCGCGCGAGCGGTGTGGTTGAAATTGAATAGATTTTAGTGAAGTGAAAAAATTTATGTTGCATTATCTCTGTCATTTTTAGTATGCCATGAACATGTACTTTATTTTAGGACTTGTAAACAACAACATTGTGCTGTAATGCACCATAAACATTCTCAATTATGGATATAGCACCAATATCCTATAGGAGTGGTTATGGATATCCGCTGTGCTTCATCCAGACGCACTTCTTTCACTTCATACACTTTCAACGATCTCTTCATACATTCTCCGCGGTCCGGAATATATTCGACATATCCAAACCTATTTAAGGTACCAACTACTTGGCTACCATTCCATAAACTCCACGTTTAGTTATTATTTTTCGGTTTTATCAGCCTTGTTTATTATATTTTTGATAGTCTCCGTAACGCAGTTGGTTGAGGCCGCGAGTTCGATCCCTAAACCAAAACAAATATTTGTGTGAAGCACAGATATATGTGTAGACAGAAAAGTGTCTCGTAGCTTCTGATACCCACGAAACAAAACTCGATCTTAGGGTGGGGTCAGAGCTATACCAGTGACTGTTGGGTATATTTCTCTGTTTTATTTATTTATTAACTCTATCGATTCCATTCAGAGCTCAAACCCGCCGTATTTATTTAATTATTTAATCAGCAATCTTTTTAAGGCGTCGCGTCGTTAAATTCTTAATTTGTAATGGTTTCTTCTTAATTCTTAATTTGTTTTGTGCCTGGTTACTCTACGATCCGACGCGAACTACGAATATTCGGATCTTCGACGTCCGAAGAAAAATATAAGTTTTCCACTTCTAAAAATCAATACTATCCTTTATGATACTTATATTTCCTCCGAACTTAGTCTATGTTTACGACGTACGATAAAGTATTTGGACATTTTATGGAGTATCTAGGAATATTCATACAGCTTAACGTACGACATCCGAACATCATAAACGATGCCCTGCCAGCTGTACATAAAGCTAGTATACTCCACGCAAACCTTTAATGCATGATAATATTTCGGTGATAATGCATCATCATAGATATTTGCTCTAAAGCCACCGTAGCAGTTAGGCCAAGAATAAGCGCAACACATATTATAGGCTCCTTTAGCATATTTGATGCCTCAGTGGCGCAATTGTACTACCGAATGATGGCAAATGTTGGGTACAAATCCTGGGTCGGGCTAAGTTATATTGGATTTTTCTATGCATTACCTGCCTGGAGTCAGGAATTTGCGTCCGATATGGAGATAGGCTCGCCCTCTGTCACATGGTGGGACGAATTTATACCATAAATCTTTACTACTTAATAACACGCCAAAAATACACTGGTATTAAAGACTTAATATAATGTAATTGAACTACAATATCTCTCACATCAGGCGTCGACGCAGAATCTAAATAATTCGAAAGTGAATGCACAAATTATGAATTAATGACGTTCAGGTATTTTAACCTTTTCCCCGGGTTTAGATGCAGGTGTATCGGGGCCGATCGTCTACTTTCACTAAGCGTCTAACGCGAGAAGTTCAGTGTTCAGTCTCAAGTTGATAATCTACATGCACCTTGCATCTTAAAATTACTGGTTACTGGATTTTTTTCTGCATAATAAATAAACACACCCATGCATGCGTATACTCAAGTGCATGGTAGCCTGTTGGTAAATGGACCAGACTCTCAAAATGTTCAAGGTGGTCGCGGTTTCATATCTCAGGGCACACCTCTGGCTTTTCAGGGTCATGTGTATGTATATTGATAGTCCACCACCACGCACTATATCGGTGAAGGCATATATATCGTTAAGCAACCTGCATACCATAGCAATTTGTAAATTCTATGGTATGTAGAGTCCGCCAACACGCACTAGGTTAGCTAGATTGTATGGCATAACCACTCTCAATCGGACTCTCAATTGGGCTGATATAGAAACACAACCATATCTGTCATGCATACATCTTGACACCGCAATGAAATACAGCTCTGATAAACAACGAGAGACTTTTCCAAAAGAGATGTTTGTGGGCTATGTAAAATATTATCCCTTTTCATAGAGCATTTGGTTCGATACTCACAATGAAAGAGATGCTACGGGTTCGATCCCCGCACTGAGAATAATGTTTGTGCGTTCCATGTATGTATTTTTCGCGTCCGGGTGTTGGTGACACCAAAATGTCCCTCGTAGTTTCTAATTCCCATGACACAAGATCTCTATCTTAGTGTGGGATCTATGTGTATGCCTGTTTGGTTTATTATCGCTTAGTATGTAGACGAACAATTAAGGTCTTAAAAAGTAGCTACTTGCAGATTGGTTCCATTAGACTATTTTGGGAGTTTATAGGAAAACCTATTTCTAGCAATAGTCTTCCTTTGCTTGAAAATGGTAAAGATTATGATAATGTAAGCAAAAAAACGCAAAAAGGTTTTTGTAGATTGATACGTTTTATTGCAATATTAAATTTTTGTACAAACTGCTATATATTTTTGCTGCAAATATAAAGAAATTCTAGACACACATTTCATTCAGTTGTTATCTTTCTTACAGGATTAATTTAGAAAACCCCTAATACGAACTTCGGAGTGAAAATTTTAATTCTTCTACAGTTACTATCTCGCAGTCTGTTGCTAGAAGTCTATTACGAAGATTGTCGATTTTATTCTTTATGTGCACGCATCGCGCTAACAGAACGAATTGTAGTTACTTAGAAAGAAACCGAAAGTATTGTGAATTTTGTAACGTCTATGCGATTAAATTTTAAATAATACCAAAACAAAATAATTACACCACGTGTGAACGAAACATTTTGTTAGATTTTTCACTACATTAACCACTGTTACTGTTTAATAAATTTCATACTTTGTCACACAACATCAATATTATTAAAGCTTAAAGGTAATACAAAATTACAATGTTAGCAAAAAACACACACATATTAAAAACATTTCCGCACCGAAAATAAAACAACATTACTATTTTTACTGTTACAATCTTACTTTTACTCATAACTTTTACTTTCGTCTATACGGCTATTACTACAATTGATATAAACAAGTCGTATAATCGATATATTATTTAAATTTCGAAACTTCTTCATGCATCAGTCACCATGAATATAAAAGATCTAATTAATTTTCTATCTTTAGATTCTTAGACCTTCTTAATTAAATGTAACTTTTTTCTGTATTATAATGGGAAACTAATGTTTTATAGTTAATATTTAAAAATATAATTAAAATCATCAAATGACATACATTTATCATTTATTTTGTGTAGCTTCGGTAAGTGTAGTCTATAGGTAGCATTAATGCATATTCAATACCTAACTAGATTTTTCGTTTAGAATGTTTATACTTAATACAGGAATTTGTGAAAATGCAACTGTTTTTATTTTTGCGGGCATTAATTAATGGAGCAATGTTCAGACAAAATACTCTGTCATTACTGTGTACTTTTACCCTGTCATTCACTTTGTAACCAAATATATATTTTGCTGTAAAATAAATTATTGAATTAAAATTGAATTGCACATAACAAAGCATGATTTCTATTAAAATATAAACCAATTAGAATACACGTACCCATATCACAACACGTAAACAAAACAAAAAGCAAAATTCCACACTTTGATAAGCACATTGTACACAATAATTTCACTAGCACGGTTTCACCTGATATTCTTTCACGAGACACTGGCAATTTTTGTCATAAAACTGTTGTTTTGAAATTCGAATAACATTTGAAATTGTACGCAGCGTGCAACAAGCGCGACGGTAATAGAGACAGCCGCGCGTCAACGTCTCTCTGGTGAAATGTTAAAAAAACTCTTGAATCCGTTACTGGTTCTTACTATAACTGCTTAGTGCAGCCGCGTTTTTACTCACCACTGTCGGATTCGATCGGGCAACAAAATGTAGCAAACTTGAGCTACATGAGATGTGTAGTATTTACTAAACAGAATTTTGGAAATGGGCGTGAATGACCAAATCTGAAACTATAAGAAATAGCGAAAATGATGAATCACGAACCCGATTTTCATGAAAACTAGAACGGCGTACTTAGCTTTTTAATAAATCAACATGCCTAGAATTGAACCAGATTATTGAAGTTTCAAAAGTTTCTACTGAGCATATTAAATCATCCCAATATATTTACATATGTATATCTGAAAGTCAACGTATGGAAACTCGGAAGTAATCCCGTGCCCTCCAGCGTTTAGGCATAACTATTATTGACACTAAACTTTGCAGTTGACCATTTACAACTTAAGTGAAAATGTATCCGTGATTACACCTGGTTTTTCGGAGAAAGTTCGAGAATTATAATACCCCTTAACTTAATATTTTGTCTCCTGCTTACCTATGAAGACAAGTGGATAACTACTTATAATCTTTAGTAATAAAATATCCAATGCTGAATATATGACCCCAAGCACCTCTGTTAGGATATTTATTAGATTCCAACTCCTGCTGTTTCAATTCTTTTTGATTCTTTTTTTTGCGGCTTACAGTCGATCAATGCTTTGGGTAATTTTTTTCTTCACTACTGAGTATTTCTGTCAGCTTACCAATTATACTTAAAAGCATCTAGTATCGCGATACATTTATATCTAGGCCGTCCGCGTTATCACATCAATTTTTCGAGATCCAATGTTAGTTCCACTTTATGCAGCTAACTTTTTACGTCTTCTTTCAGTGGTTGTAGAGCCTAATATATTTCTGTCACGGTCCGTCGGCTTGATACCGATAATTTTGCATTCAATAGATCGTTGATAAACATTGAGTTTGTACATCCAAATTCTACCAAGGCCTATTTAAGCGGTGTAAATCTGAAGATATAACAGTAGATATCCAATAATATAGATTTGAAAATTAAAAATATTTCGTAAAATGTGTTAGAATAGGTAAATTAAATTAACACTCAATACCTAGGTAAGTATAGGTAACCATTCGGTATGAACTTATTAAATAAAACAAAATTCAATTGAAGTAGTTGAGGTAAAGCCTTTTCAACTTCCTTCTCCTCCTGACTTTTAATCAAAACTGATGGTGTTGTCTGTGGAATCCTTCTTGACATTTTTCTTTGTTTTATTATTAATATACATTATTTTTAATCAGGTAGATAAAAATTGCGTGGTGGCCTGTTGATAAACGGACTAAACGCGACTGCCAACATTTTCACGGTGGTCGCGGGTTCGAATCCCATGGCACACCTCTAACTTTTCGGAGTCATGTGTATTGATATTCAATAACCACGCACTAAAACGGTGAAGGAAAACATCGTGAGGAAACCTGCATACGAAAGCGATTTATAAAAAAGAAATCTATGGTATGTAAGTCCGCCAACCCGCACTAGGCCAGCGTGGTAGACTATATGGCCTAACCACTCTCAATCGTTCTGTCGATTGCAGATACCATACTAATAATGTAAAATAATATAGAACGTCTCGGGGCCGCCGTCAAAATTGTGTAAGTTGCAATCACATTTTTCTCATTCTCCATAATATTTGCCCCTCCCCCCCCCCCCCCTTAGGCCATTGGCTGGCGACAGCCCTGCGTAAAATATTCTATATGGGCTGATTCAAAAGTAGGTACTCCATTATATTTGTACAGTGCCATCTAGCGGAAGTTGTACTAAACAAATATACCGCTAACAGACTGTTGATAAAACTTGCCTAAAATACTTTTCCTCTACGTCTGACGTCATTAAATATACGCATAACAAACGACATAACCTAGAAACCGATGAATATTTTTAATGCCAGTACTATTAGACAGCAGTCACTAATATTTACGCGCACTTCAGTGTAGTTTATAAATTAGAAGATATATTTTTTATGTTGATTTACTTTTCACTCATTGGTGTTCTTGGCATTGGAATTAAAAATAATCAGGTAGAATACCTACTTTCTTATCACTTTTGTCTGTTTTTAGGTTACCTTTTTAGTTTTAAATTGAAGTATTGTTTACAAATACCAAGATTTTATAAAAAATATTTATGTCATCGCATAAATACTCTTTTGAATATATTTTGGTTGACCTACTATTAATTACCTATAAGTGGTGCTAAAGGCGAGACAAAGAATAGACCACTAGAGGCGAGAGGTCGAAAGAATGTGATGGATTTCTTTAAAATTGCTCAATATAGGTAGTTGCACAATATGGTTTCAGAAAGAAAGAAGGAAAGAAAAACAGTTTTATTAGGCACAGACACTATATTTCAATAATTATAAGATTAACTAAATAATTTGAACAAACATAAGTATCATAATTTATTCAGTAGTAGTAGACTACTACTACTTAGTAGGTTGTGTTTTCTTACTTATTTAGTGTTACCAATTACCATATTATGTTGGCAAATATAAGGAGCTTGAATACAAAAATAAACAATCGTTTTTGTATTAACTAACTAGAAATAGCTCATATCGTCTGAAGTCTATCTCTATGTATTTTTATTTTTCTCTAACACTCGGCATGTGAACCGTAGTGTGTAGTGTGTGCTGTGTACATATACTCGTATTATCATGCTCCAACACAAACAATTTATCTTGTTGACATTTGACTTAACGGCCTCCTCACGAAACTTACTTTAGATACCGGCAAGATACTTTGCTTTATATTCAGTCTGAAAACAATTCCGACAGAATAAACGCGTGATTTTTTTCGTCGCGGTGCATGGGGTATATTTAAAAAAAATTGTTGATTAACTCAGGTAAATAATAACTGCTTATTCGAGAAAAATTGTTTAAAATAAAAATATAAAAATCAATATCAGTACTAAAAATATTTTTTTTAATTTTAAATATTATAGTACGTAAACGTTAATCTAATATACTTAATGTAAATAGGTAATACTGAATACATAGTTGAAGATCATTATAAAGCAATTTTGAAAAGGATAAAGAGTTAAATTCATAAAATATATTCATCGAATTTCCGTACAGAAAAACATAAGTATCTTAATGAAGATGTGATGTAAGTGTTTACTATATATACACATATATATTTGTCTCTGCACCTAATACTGCCCTTTATCCTCCTTTCTCCATCAAAATGTTGCCTGGAAGAGATTGCCTTGTGCAATAAGGTCGCCGAATGTACTTATTTTAAATTTACTTAATTATATATTTTTATATTTTTCTGGTGTACATTAAAGCATAATTTATAAATAAACAAAAACAATACGTAACCTTACGCAATTAGGTTCTTACGCATACGACGTCATATAAGAACTTACTTTCCAAAAAACCGGGGAATAGACTTAAAACAAGTACCTACTTGCATATTTATAAATGAAAAATATTATTCGTAAATAATTAAGTTTAAATGTAAATTATTAATGGCGCAAACTTATGCAATCGTATGAAATGAATGAGTAATGGTTACAAAATTAAATCGTGAGGCATAACTTACTCACTGTTCAGTATTCATTTGAACATTACTGCTGATTTGTATTTTAAACATTGACCTATTATCCAATATATAGAAACAACTATGCAATTGGTTAATCGTTTCAAATCATATAATGTACACAATACGTATAACATACTTACTCGTAGTCTGAGGGTATCGTAAATTTTTTAATGGTTTTTTTCTGAAAAACCTTTGACGAAATTAATTAGCCTAGTGTATTTATTTACTGCATAAATCCTAATATCATTTACAATTATTACAATTCAGAACAATAATTATTAAACTAGTATTCTTTATTATCCATTGGACCTCGACTAAAGTTTTTTTTAGAAAACCTTTTGCTGTATTTGCTGTGGTGTTTTGAATGCACTAAAATAAAATTTTGGTTTGCTAACCCAATGTTCTATAAGCACCAGACATAGTGACATACTAACCGACCCCATATTCAATAACAACTCACCAAAATACTAAGACGAAGACCCATACCTAGATGTACAAAATAAATCGCCAAGTGTATAGTTTTGAAGGGAACGATAACGCTTTTCTCGCCCTGTAGTGCGATTCACGTAACTTTTTGACGCGCCGATCAAGTTGCGGTGCGGTTACAATTAAGTTTACGCTTTGGTACAAAATGGTATTCTTGTAAATGTTTAGCTGCGCGTGAGCTGCGCGCGAACTGCGCGTCAACTGTACGTCAGACGCAATGATTAAAGAATAGAGGGGATGAAACATAAGGTCACGTGACGCGTACCACTTTGATTCACAAACATGGCGGCGGCTCCGCCCCTAAAAATAGTGATACGCTAGTACCAAATTTTTTTATCGATATCGATCATCAACAGTGGCATACGACTAACATTAATATAACATTTTTAATTTTGCTTTACATGTCAATTGAGTATAAACAGGGGATTTTAGGACTTGACAGTCAAGTCTTTAAAAATTAAATCTGATAATAATAGGTCAATGTTTTGATATTTTTTTCATGCTATGATTTATTTGATGGGTAAGTTTTACCTGATGATTGGATTGGATTTGTCAAATAATACACACGTGAGATAAAATACAACTTTATTAATAGCTAGAATTCGGTTGCGACTTCGAATATACCACACTTTTTTCCTTAAGCACCAATTTTCACCATGTCAATATTTCTTTTGCCAAATTATAACTAAAATCTAAAAAAAAACAGACATTTAGCAAACAACAATGAAAATATGTACACTAAACTAACAACTTAAATATATAAATAGAAATAAAATATCTACACAAAATTAACAATTAAAATGTAAAAATAGAAATTAAACAATTAACTAAATAAACACAATTAACTAAATAAACTGACATTATTGTGTTCTGTGACATGAACTATTGTAATTTTAAATGGCGATATAAAAAAAAGAAAAAAGAAGACAGTTCGTGTTGCTGACGAAGTTTCTTGCGTCACTTCTTCTTCACAGCTACAACACGTTCCGAAGCAGTGGTAGCAGAAATGAACAATCCAAAAGATCTTTTGAAAGACTATTTGAATAAATAATAATAATAATAATTAATCTTTATTTCATTACAACATGTTTACAACATAATAACACCCTGACTCCTGAACTAGGAAGCCCTGTATAACAGAAGTCAGTCTCTTTCGACAATTATTTATTTAACAGCTGCTTTATACCGGGTATCTCAAGACTGCTACCGAAAACGAAGCCGGGTGGTAGTATAAGCGACTTCAGACACAATGCAACAAAAAAAAGTTGCAAAAAAAAGCGACAATTTTTTTTGTTATTTTTTTCCTATGACCATATTTGGGTGGTAAATACATTTTTTCCTAAAATAATAGTGTATACCCTTTTATTTATAAATAATCTAAGGTATAAGAGTGTTTAAATCATTATTTTAGCAAAAACTATGGATTTACCACCCAAAAATGACAATATTTAAAAAATCATAAAAATTAATTGTCGCGTTTCTATGCGAAATTTTTAGTTGCATAGTGTTTGTAGTCACTAAAACTACCACCCGGCTTCGTTTTCGGTAGCGGTCTTGAGATACCCGGTATAAAAAAATATGAAACTCGAAAAAAATAAAAATAATTAAAAGACTTAATAAACTATGTAACAACACTAGATCGCCAAATGAAATGAACTTAAACTATAAAGAATATTTTGATTTTGATTTTGAATAAAGGAATTGTAGCGGACATCGCGAACGAAGGCAGGAAATCAGCACTAGAATAAAAATATTTTTCGAATAATTCAATCAAACAAAAAAAAACATAAGGTACATACATACATAAACATACAAGCGGTGAATAATGTGGACTATAGATTTTAATTTATGTATAAATATTGACTGCCTCAGTGGCGTAGTTGTATTATGGTACGGTTACAAAGCTGAGGTCTCGAGTTCGAATCCCGGGTCGCGCAAAGTGATATCGGATTTTTCTATTCATTATCAGCACAGTCAGGAATTTGTGCCCAATATTGCGATAGGCTCGCCACCCACAACATCGTAGGACGGAACATACAAGGCGAAATAAATAAATAAATAAATAACACCCAACAGTCACATACATAGTCCTGACCCCACATTAAGATCGAGTCTTGTGTCGTGGGTATCAGGAACTACGAGAGACTTTTCGGTCTTACAAACACACAGACCCGAGAGAAATATTTGTGGGCCGCACAAACATTTCTCTCGGTGCGGGGATCGAACCCGCGGCCTCTCGATTCACAAACGGTGTCTTACCGCCTGCGCCACGGAGGCTGAAATGTGGGTGTCCTGGTTGCACCTCTGCCTACCCATTCTGGGAAAAAGGCGTGAGTTTATGTATGTATAAATATTAATATTATGATAAATAACAAAACTAATAAAAATGCAACTGCTACATAAACAATAGTAATATGATGTATTAAACATTTTGATCTTAGTGTGGGGTCAGACTATGTATGTGACGGTTGGAGGTAATTATTTCTTGATATTCCTAAAAATATACTTATACTTTACAATTATCGTTACTTTTTTAGTCGCCATAATGTAAACATATGACCAACTAATACTAATTTACATGTTACAACCGTTACAAGGTTACACCTGTCGAGACAAACACCCAGTTGCATCTAATACATTTCGTTCATTATTACGTTGCACCATTCTTTGCTAAAATCAAAAATACCTATCAGGATATTTAATACATACCAAATAAAATAAAATAACATAGGTAGATTTTTATTGCTATTATTTGACTGAGGAAAATCTTAGAATTCAATCAATGAATATGAAAGTGTTGGTTAAGATAAACAATTATAATAATTAATAATAAAATAGATAATTAGACAATAGACTACCAATTGTCCAAATTATCTTGCATGTCATCTTTGTTATTGATTAACAGTTGTATTATTAATAGGATTATTAGGTAAAATATCATAATTACTACAATTTCACTTACCGGGAATATTGTTGGAAAGCTGTTTTCTTTTTCAAAATGTAATGAACAAATAAATGTATTTATTGCAGGGTTCCAATAGCTTCCAATTTTTTGTATCCATTTTGTCCTGGTTTATATGTTTATAGGGAATCTAAAAATATTTTTAATTTCACTTTGTTTGTCGGTCTGAATATATATTTAAATATAAACTATTTTTTTCTTTTTTTTGAAAAATAAAGATCAAAATATTTAAAAATGATAATATCGATATGAATAATTTCGTATCGAATCCACTCATCTCTAAACTTGTGTGTAAACAAACAATGAGGTTGTTATTTACACTACTTGTATAAATAACGCCTAGAAGAGTCTAAAACTTAATCAACAAGATCCAAATACATTTATAAATGATAAAAATAAACCCAAAATGTAAATTTAGCACATATTTGTTAGTATTTCGTAAAAACAGTTAGTAACCTATGAAAAGAAATGTTAGGGTCCTTTTTGCTTGAACTCGACTCGAATCCTTTAACACAACACTGAGGCATTTTAAAAACTAAACTAATAAGCAAACTAAACAAACTTAACAAACGAGATTAACCAATGAATAATCCGAAATTCTTTGACTGTGCAGATTTGTTTACTCCGATTGACAGATAACGCCACAGTTTGACATTTCATGCAGTTTTTGGTTTAATAGTCTGTGGTTTCGAAAGCATAACTAAAATGGCGTCATTTTGGTCTATGGGCGGTCCCAGTGTGGTTAGTGAACAAAATATTGCCATATTCGAAACAAAGGAATTATTATTTGTCTCTTTCATTAAGGGACAAGTCAGCTTTGTGTAAATGAGACAGATACATAAATGTACATTCCGCGTCGATATTCTTAACATAACTATAACTTGACATATATAGCTACATTTGTGCGTCATCCTTTATAATTCTTTTATCATTGGTCAGACGTATGAAATTTGTTTGAAATTGACATATACGCGCAGCAGTAGAATACGCTAAAACGTTTGCGTGACGCGAACTTGACGCGAGCGTATTTGACAGTGGTTGTCAAAATTACGAGAATACGAAAAGGGCTGTTTTGATCGAAACTTAACCGCAACTGCACTGCAGTTGAACTTATTATAATACGTGAATCGCCCTCCTGTCCCGTTATATCCCGTTGTGTCCCGTCTCATTCTGTCCCATGGTAAAAAGCATGCAATCTTCTTCTCTCCACTTATTTGAATTGCTGACTCTTCCCACGGTGACACTACATTTTTTGGGATTAAAAAAACTATGTGTTAATCCAGGCAGTCAGCTTCCCCGTACTGAAATTCATCAAAATCGGTTGAGCCGTTTGAAAGAGTAAAAACATCCATACATACAAACTTTCACAAGTATAATATTAGTAAGGATTAATCGATCGGTGAAACACTGCGCATATTTTGAATGGTATCACTATACATCTAATAGAGTACTGATTAATTATCGCTCTTATCATTTTTATTGCAAACATTGTTATTAGAAATATATCCTATACAAAATGTAGTGTTTGTAGTATTTGGTGTGAACCGGTGCGTTTTACTATTATATTAAAAATGTTTTCAGGAAAGCGAAGCGGATACATTGACTTAGATATGGAAAATTCGGACCGGAGAGGTATTTTTTTATTGTTTTCATTGCATTTTTTTGTATAACGTCCATTTTAATCACTCACCAATACAAAAAGTATTGGGTTTTATGTTCATTAAAGGAAAGCCTGCTCTGTTTCTTTGTTTGGTATTTTTTTACTTCTGTTATCATCTCATGTATTTGTGTTTAGGTGTTCGTGTCTATACGTTCGTAGGTAAACATTTTTTTATGACAAAAAAAAACTAACATATGGTATTTGGGTTATACCGGGTATATCAAGACTGCTACCGAAAACGAAGCCGGGTGGTAGTTTTAGTGACTACAAACACAATGCAACTAAAAATTTCACAAATAAACGCGACATGAATTTTTAATGATTTCTTAAATATCATAATTTTTGGGTGGTAAATCCATAGTTTTTGCTAAAATAATAATTTAAACTGTTTTATACCTTAGAGTATTTATAAATAAAAGGCTATACACTATTACTTTAGGAAAAAAATGTATTTACCACCCAAATATGGCCATAGGAAAAAAATAATAATAAAAAAATTGACGCTTTTTTTTGCAAAATTTTCTGTTGCATTGTGTCTGAAATCGCTTAAACTACCACCCAGCTTCGTTTTCGGTAGCAGTCTTGATATACCCTGTATATGTAATGCTTATTGGACTTACATTCTTATTGTTATATGTTTTGGTATAATCGTGGATGTTATATGATATATCTTAGCTTATTATTCAAATAAATACCTAATTCATGACGTACATACAAGATACTAAAGTTAGCTTCAAAAAAGTCCGTTTTGTTATTGAATGGTTTTAGTTCTGCATAACCCACAACTATACGGGTACTTTGAGGGGATTTCCATCATCTTTTTTTACCGTCATTAACTAGGCACATAGGACCAACTACGGTCTAATACTAATAAAAATGTATTATAGATTCGTCGGTAAAAGTAATTGCGATGATATTGCTCAATAAAGTAACAAAGCAAGGGGCCTACTTGCATGAATACCACTCAGCCATTGAGGATCGTTTTCAAACAAAGTTTTTGCAATTACATAAATAGGATCTTAATTTAGCATTTAGCACTAATACGAGTAGCATGGGAAATTTTAACAGGAACTATAAGTCATACACTATGAGGCCTAACTTGCATGGACAAATCAATATCTGGTTTTTATATGCTTCAATAAAAAATATATTTTGTTTGAGACAATGTAATAATTTATAATTATTTCACAGACGTAAACAACGAAGGCGAGAATGTGCAGTATGATAAGTAAGTAACGTGGTATTTTCCAGAGATGTACAAAATACCCTTTACAAAGTATCTGAAATACAAAATGCAAGATACTTTTAAATTAAGTATTTCAGATACCAGATACAAAATACTTTCGAAAATTGTATCTGAAATACTAGATACAAAATAAGTATCTTCTGAATACTTCTTAAGATGAAAATACTTTTTTAATAAATTTAATTTTAATATTATAGTTTATACAA
The DNA here is from genome assembly GCA_009982885.2 of Hyles vespertilio. Classification (NCBI taxonomy): domain Eukaryota; kingdom Metazoa; phylum Arthropoda; class Insecta; order Lepidoptera; family Sphingidae; genus Hyles; species Hyles vespertilio. Next base: position 9,117,331 of record CM042815.1, on the reverse strand, counting down.
AAATAGTTGATAAAAAGCACTTGACGAATAAAACCAATTTTCAGGGTTGATCAATCATACCTTAATACTTAAAATATTTTTAAGTAAAAGACTTAAGTGAAACTAGTTTTTCAAATATTTCATCACTCATTTTTCTTGCATGAGGCCTCAGAATCATACTTCTAAAAGAAAAAAGTCGCTCCACAGGGGCAGAACTTGGCAAACAGGTGTTATATTTCAATAATAGTTTTTGTACTGTAGGGTAAGTGTTTAAGTTCTTTCTTTAATATCTATTATTAAAGTATTGCAGTGTTTCTAAGTCAGCAGCGCTGATAGTAGATCCCGTATTTTCACCACGTGCAAAAGAGAAATCAGAATCTTGTAAAAACATGTAGGTAATAAGATTAATCAAGATTAGTTTTACGCATTTATTTTATAAATGCCACCATAGAATAGAACCTATTCTTCTGACTTCTGAGAATAAATACATTCATAATTTGATTACATATTACTAAAAGTATTTTATCAAGAATAGTATTTATGAAATACTAAGATACAGAATAAAATATAGTGAAATACAAGATACAAGATACATTTTTAAAAAGTATCTGAGATACAAGATGGAAATACGTATCTTGTATCTTATATCTGTATTTTAGATACTTGTATCTTAGATAAGTCACATCTCTGGTATTTTCCCATCCTTTCTTAACATACATGGAAGCAAATCATTAACATTTTCTTTTAGATTTTAACTCTCGGTTCCAGATGGTGGCAAAAGCTTTGTTTGCGATGCCACCCACCAGATGAGACTCCGTCGTGGGAGCCGTCATGGTGGTCGAGGTTCTTCCCATATCCACTATGTTCGACCTACAGACATACGGCCCAGAAATTCTGTATTATATTTTTCTGTAAGTATGTTTTGGATATCTGATAACTGTGAAAATCTTGTTTGGTCCTCGGCTCGACTAAATAATAGCTTTTACTTAGGTATTCGATGAACATAGTTTTAGATTTGATACTGATAAAGCTGATGCGAAGTTATATGTGTAATACAATTACCTAAACCTCAAAACAGGAGAAGGATAATGAACGTAACTACATCAATAAAAAATCGCGAGCGCACAAATAAACATGTTATGACCGCATCAGATATATTGACGCATCCCATGTGATCCCATGTGATACACAACAACGAATACAGAAACCCCTTTTCTATGCCAATTAAAAGATAATATAATATTGTTCTTTTCAGTCCTCCTGACATGGGGTATAATGTACGTGGAAATTGGTGAACCAATAGGGTTGAATGGTGAACTCTTTGGTATGGCAATACTAGTAATTACAGCTTACTTAGTCGGCTGGATATGGTTGAAGGTGACAACTTTACCAGCACTCATCGGCATGCTACTTACCGGCATAGTCTTCCAGAATCTACAACTGGTACAGATGACTAATAATTACAGGAAGCTTAATCAGGATTTAAGGTTGGTATGAGTTAAAATACTGGCATGAGAACAGTCTCAAGCCATGTTAACCTTGAACATACAGAGGCACAATGCACTTTATCGTATGTATAATGTGTTAATGCAATGCAATTGACTAGAAATAATCGTCTTTCGGCGATCAACATAATTATACCGACCTACTCGAAATCAGATTAAACACAGGCAGAGCTGAAAACGAAACGCCATTCACTTGCCTGCGAAACTAGCAGTTTTACAACCAGCAACTTATACTTTGAATTGTATTTGTTTTAAAACTAAACTTATTATTGAATTATGATAAGCCAGATAAATAGAAAAACATGAGAAAATCGAAGATTGTTAACTCTAAAACATGTTGTTTATTTGTCGGTAAAGATTAATAAAATCAATCATTCTGCCGACAAATGAATGTCATATGTGGATACAAATTTTATAGATGTACTGAAGTTTATATTTGTTTTTGTTTCTATTGCCTAATTCCCTTAAATCTGTATTAATACATACTCGTATAGTATACAATCTTCCTATTTCCGATTTGTGTAACGAAACAAATAAAATAACTTAGCATATTTGACGCTAATCTATCATTTTATGTAAAACTAGCGGCCCGGCCCAGCTTCGCCAGGGTACAAATAGATTTCTGTACAATAATATGTACGTATTATACATATAAACCTTCCTCTTGAATCACTCTATCTATTAAAAAAACGGCATCAAAATCCGTTGCGTAGTTTTAAAGATTTAAGCATACAAAGAGTCATAGGGACAGAGAAAGCGACTTTATTTTTACTATGTAGTGATGTTAGTAGAATATCATTCTTTTGGGAACTTCCTCTGAATTGATTGTTACATGTACTAGAATTTATATTCTCTAAAACTGCTGATTTACTACTGAGATAAATAATGTTAAGCTGGTCTCGAGAAAATAACTAGGCGATAAGGAGGTCCGATGATATATTAAATGGCTCAGATGAGACATTAGATTTAGATAGTGTTATTACAAACATGTTAGGATTTTGTTTAATCTGAAAAAGAAGTTAAAAACATTTTGACAGATTTATTTCTGTTGATAAAAATAACACAAGAACAAAAAATCCGACACTAATTATTATGACGAACTAAATATAATATTATCTAACTTCGTTTATTGCGTAGTGATGAATGCGAAAATACCTACCTACATAAATATGTTTTACGAATATGCAAAACTTGTATTCAAATTTTATATACATACATAAACTCACATCTTTTTCCAAAACGGATGGGCAGTGGTGCAACCAGGACTCCCATATTTCTTCAAATTAATGGGTCACTTGGAAATTTTTAGACCTTAGCTAGATGCACTTTCTATCAATTCAGATAGACACAACAATCCGATCCCTAGAAAAATTACGCAAATTTAAATTTTACTGGTTGGAGGTCTCTTGTATGTGAGAGGCCATCTGGGTGGGTACCACCGCAATGTCTACTTCTCCCGCCAAACAAGCACTGTTGTGTTTCGGGTTGAAGGACATTGTAGCCAGAGTAACTACTGGACATATTGAGACTTAACATCTGATGTCTGGATCAGGATGGCGAGCGCAGTGGAATGCCAAGCATTGCTTTGTAATTCAAGGAGTTGTTTGGTTTTGCTACTGTTCATGAGTGGTCGAATCGCTTACCATCAGGCGAACGGCATGCTTGCTTCGCCACTCAAGGCAATAAAAAAAATTGAAGGCTATTATGAAATGGTTATAAAGCGCTGGAGTTGACAAAACAAATTTTCTCAATAACAAATAGTACATCACTCACGATTCCTTCACTTCGAGATCACATGATGGTGTGTACAAACTGACGTTGATAACATCATAATCAACAATATAGTAGATGGAGTAATTGATAATATTCTCAATTACATTTATGAATTGGTTTTTATTTGCAGTTTACAGTTTACTATATATCAAAAGTAATACTAAATCATTTGTTTTTCCTTTGACTAGCTTAAACACAACCAATGTTTTATCAGTAGCAAACAAATTTGGAGTACTAAGTTTAAGATTGACCAAGCTACTGAAATTAATAAAAAACATATTACTGCTCAAACTAACGTCCCAAAATAATTTTGTATTTCTCTTATACTTCTTGTAAACTAACCGGTACTTCCTTTTCAGAAAAATAGCGCTAGTGATTATTCTAACGCGGGCAGGCTTAGGACTCGATGCAGGAGTGTTGAAGAAACACTACGCTGCAGTACTTCAACTCGGCTTACTGCCGTGGCTAGTCGAATGTATAGGTATAGGAGTACTGACACATTACTTACTGCACTTACCGTGGATTTGGGGTCCGTATATTTTTTTAGAAATAATGTTTCTTCTTTCACCTCGATAAATATTTCTACAACTACTACGTTCCTTGGAACATCACTTACTTTGCATCGAACAATTTCTAGTTCTTCTTCAGGTGTTCCGATTACATTAAATTCATCTGATTTGCCTCTTATGTGGCCGATGAAGCAGACACCAACATTTGCTATCCACATTAACTTTGTCCATACGATTAATAAATCTTCCTTCGTATATCTCCACTTCATAATAACGTCCATTCCACCACATTGATAGCAATTTCAACAAATCCTTACCCATTTTCAGGATTACTCCTCGGTTCAATGATAGCGTCTGTATCTCCCGCTGTGGTGGTCCCATGTCTATTCAGACTGCGTGATGTCGGCTATGGAGTTTCAAAAGGAATACCTACAATCGTGGTTGCCGCTGCCGCTATCGACGACTCAGTAAGCGTAGCGGTCTTTGCAATCATCTTGAATGCGATGTTCTCAACTGGTTCTACTACATTTAACATTATTAAGGTTAGTATAAGCAGATCATCTATCACTACTTTATGATTTTCTTCAGTGCTATAATATACAGGGTGTCTCAAGACTGCTACCGAACGAAGCCGGGTGCTAGTTTTAGTGACTTCAGACACATTGCAACAGAAAATGTTGAAAAAAAAAGCGTCGATTTTGTTTTGGTATTTTTTTACTATGGTCGTATTTGGATGGTAAATTCATTTTTTTCCTATAATAATAGTGTATACCCTTTTATTTATAAGGACTCTAAGGTTTAAAGTTTATATTATTATTTTAGCAATAACTATGGATTTACCATCCAAAAATTACGATATTTAAAAAAATCATAAAAAAAATTGTCGTGTTTTTTTGCGAAAGTTTTAGTTGCATTGTATTTGTAGTCACTAAAACTACCACCCGGCTTCGTTTTCGGTAGCAGTCTTGATATACCCAGTATGTATATCTGTTCGTAATTTTCTCGTAAAAATTATGACGGCTTTGCTTATATTATAAACTAGCGGCCCGGCCCGGCTTCGCCTGGGTGCAAATACAGATTCCAATCCATATTTTATTTAAAATCAACATGACAGCCGTTGTCTAAACTCACCCTGTACCTATTCTTCTGTCCCATTTTATCCACCTTATATTCTATTCTATCCCATATCTCCAGATTTAAATCATTGTTTTGCTACGGAGATATAACAACACTGTTACTACTCCGACGACATCCATTGAAATCAATTTAAAGATACTATAGCTGACCCGACCACGCTTCGCTATGGTTTAGTTATTATATGATTAATATTATATTCAATTATTTAGCATAGCAAAAAAGCCCGACCCCCCTTTGCCTGGATGCAGATATTTTTTTATTTTACTTCACACCAAATACATGTTATTTTTCGTATAAGCTCTTGTATACCTTAACATGACGTAGCTATCCTACTGTCCTGCTCAATTCCATCCCATCCCGTCTATTCAGTCACTTCCCGATACGTCCCGTCCTTTCTCTTCATTGTCCATCCCATCCCATTACTTTTTGTTCGTTATAAAGAGATGAAATATTAATTTTCATAGAAATAACTTCAGTGGTTTCGATTTTCTTCGACATAACATTTCAAATGTATAATATTTCTATCAGTGAATTGGCGAAGGAAAAGCCACTGTAAAAATTCGTGATAAAAGTAAACATAATAACACATAACACATAACACACACACACAAACATACACTATTAGCACTTTCTCACACTGACACCCACAATTAATGTAATAACAATTATATTTAACTGGTTTCTCAAGACATAGGCAACGCCTAATTTGAGAATCCCTGCAATATTCGCCATATGTAAAATTGTTATTTTAATAAAGATTTTTCATTTTCAAGTGACATTATATCTTGGAAAAGAATTAAATATTATTTATTTCTTTGTCTATTAATTTCTAAACGCATGCATAAATCTTTGACAACCAATTTAAATGTCAATCACTTTTTATTAACGTCATTAATTTACATCTTTAAAGTATTGTTCGCTTTTTTTCACATCTTTAAAACCTAAAATACGCCATTAATCGAATATTATGGATATATGTTGTCGATTCCAAACCTTTATTTAAATACGTTATTTCATTTGAGGGAACAGTTTACCGTATCGACGGGATGAACATTAAATGTTTGACAGTTACGAACCCATGAACATTTTGTATGAGAAAATGTTAATAAGCTAATAGAAACTCGGGAAACCGGGAACGTGATAAAAAGTATCCTATGTCCTTCTCCTGGTTCTAAGCTACCTCCCCACCAATTTTCAGCCAAGTCAGTTCAGCCGTTCTTGAGTTATAATTGGAGTAACTAACACGACTTTCTTTTATATATATAGATAATGTAACATTTATTACTTCATTACAGGGACCTTTATCTATTGTTGCTGGAGTGGCTATCGGATCTGCTTGGGGCGCAATAACAGCAGTTATCCCAGAAACTGGAGACACATACGTGGCAACATTGAGATTTCTTGCCTTATTCTTGGGTGGATTGTTTTCATATTTCATATCAAGTTTAATAGGCTGGAATGGCGCAGGTAAAAAATAGAAATTATCATTTCATTTTGCCTCAGCGTGTATTACTGGGAAACCTGCCATTTGCTGCGGGCGTTTATTAATTTTACTTCTCAGGTCCTCTCGCGATCGTGTCGTCAGGGTTTGTAGCCGCGTATTTTTGGGATAAGCAAGGTTGGCCAGTCAACAAGAACCCCGTGAGCAACACGTTCAGAATTTTATGGATTTTCTTCGAACCAATACTTTTTGCTTTTACTGGAGCTCAAGTTACCGTAAGTAATTATACTTAACGGCACATGGCCATTATCATTGTTTCCTGTGTCCATTTGTGGCTGCCGAGCGATCGTGGGTAGGCGGGCGAGGAAAATTAAAACCACGTATTTGAAGGAATAATTGTTTTAACAAAATATTAGCAGAACTATAATCAGCACTTTCAATATAATAATCAAGTAATGACGCTCCACCAGGCACGTCTTGCTTACGCGAGAGGAAAAGGATGATGATCCGTTTTACGCTACACACAAAAGAGCCTGAAGTTGCGTCAGAGTGAAGAAACGTCAAAACCACACTATTCTAAAGGTAAGCGTCCACAGGTCCGCATCGTAAGCATCGGACGTATCGCATGAAACGGATTATAGTATTATTTGTATACAAAGCCATACAAGTGCGTCCACTAGTCCGCACTGTACGGATCGCACTTGGATCGCATATCGGCAATGCCGACACTGATGCTCCGAGAGGCAACTTTTGCGTTGCGTGCCGATGACGTCATACGGAATGGTTTCAGCATGCTTTCAGTTTGTCAACAAGAATATTAAATTTAGCTTGAGACATATGAAAATATCCAAAGAATTTTGTGTCATCATTAAACAAATCAGAAAATAGTGTGTGAAATTCTCCACTTTTTTTATCTCTTATTGAATATGTCGTGTACCCAGATTTTATGTTTCGTATTTTTTTTAATTATTTTTTTTTGCATTTTCATCCTCTTCTGCTAACAAACAAGCAATAAAAGCTATTTCTTCTTCGCAATCCTCCATTCTCACAAGCGCTATCCGCACGTACGATCACTATGAAAATCCTAATGATATCGGCAATCCGATTGCTGGTACTTGCGTCGACAAATCCGATCGCTACCGATGCAGTGGACGAACTGTGAAAAATTAATCCGTTTCATGTGATACGTCCGATGCTTACAATGAGGACCTGTGGACGCTTACCTTAAATGTTACCGTCCAACAAAGAGAATTTAAATCACTTTCGACGTTTCGTTCACACTCTCAAAACACGGTGGCGCCGCAATGATATATTATACAAATTTACGACGTAGATATCGCACTAGCACTTCAAAAGTGAGGCGTTCGAATTCGGGCAATTGGTGTAATTTCATCTAGTTGCATAGCAACGGCGACAGAGGGAAGACCTCAGTGCTGTCAACATAGTGTATTTCGAAAATATTGTCTAAAGTGTCGAATTGTGAGTTTTAAGAGTGTTAAAACAATGGTGCAAAAATATGAAACTAAATGGGACCTACACACCATACGTAAGTATATAAAAACCACACAAAATTTAATTTTTCTTTTAAATTAGCAAACACCGCCTTCAATTGTGTAAGAAGTATCGCCTAATACAAAGATTGTTAAGTGCGATAGGGACAAAAAGCGTATGTCATAGATTAACAAGTCAGAAGCGAAACCGATCATACAGAAAATTGACGATGACAGTTTGAATGGATTTGGATAATTGTATATTTGTTTCTAATTCAATCATATTTAAAACGATTAAGTTCTTTGTTATGAAATATTTTCATAATAAATAACTTAATCAATAACTTAATTAATTAAGTTATTTGTCATGAAATATTTTCATAATAAATAACTTAATCCAACCACGAACATTACAAAATACATTAGCTTCCCCATATATTTGGAATGACTATATTATTTACATATATCATTGAATGTTTCCAGATTACCACGTGATGAGCTTTTGAGACGTAAATGGATATGCACTAAGCACAGCTCGGATAAAAAGAGGGTATCGTAATTGGATACTTTAAAACTGATTAATATTGGTTTAGCACATTTAATTATGAATAAAAATATACAACTACGAAAAAATATATATCCACCTAAAAAACCTGCACCATCGGTTGTTTACCAGTGGCAGGTCGCTCATACGTTACCGCCATGTGTAGGTACCACCGCAATGCCTATTTCCCCCGCCACACGGCAGTTTAAATGCCATGTTATGTTCCGGTTCAAAGGACATTCTCGCCCGAGTAATCGCTGTACTTAAGATCTTATGTCTCGGGATGGCGAGCACAGTGAAAGCCAAGCATTGCTTTGTAATTTAAGGTGTCTTGGTTTCGCTTATGTCCACGAGCGGTCATATCACTTGTCATCAATACAACAAATAATAATATTATTAAGAAATCGATTTTTCAGTGCCTGCTTACCATATACTAATATAAAAAACGGTAATCAATTTATTTTTTATTTTTTCAAGTTTGTAAGCAAATAAAAATATATTTGTTACAGGATGGCGTACCACATGTAGACTCATGTAGCAACCTCAAAGTTAATATATTATATACTTATAAAACCAAATAGGTAGTTTTATTTATCGTCACCCTTCTGTCTTTACCGCTTCGATTCTATGTTTGGATAGCGCAATGCTATCTCTTTTCGTCTCGTACTTTCTGTATAATCTGTTTCATTCACTAAAATTGTCATAAAGTATTAACAAATGAGTATGTATATGCATAGCAGCACAGTTTTTGAACGTCACAACATAATATGGATATGCGTCATCTTTATTAAAACATCATTGGTGGCGCCGTCATACTTATTACGTTTTTTTAACCATTTTTTATAGATAAATATTCACATAACAAACATAATTAATACTTTAATAATTCTAATAACAGCTTTATTTCGAGTTTATTTAAATGAATGGTTTTTTTTTCCTACAGAACTTTTTCTACTTTCACTATAAAATGTGAGAATATCGCCGTATTACATAAACTATCAAACATTACTTATTCTCCGCATTTTTGTTATTTACAGATCAGTGCCTTAGACCCTGAAGTTATAAAGATGGGCGCTATTTGTTTAGTAGTTTGTCTCTTACTTCGGGCCGTTGCAACATTTTTAGTGAGTTTTGGATGTGGCCTCAATAGCAAAGAAAAACTGTTCATCAGTTTGACGTGGATGGCGAAGGCTACAGTGCAGGTAGCATTTTAATAATTATCGTTTATACCGAAAACACTACATAATATTATTATGTTGGATTCAGTATAATGTAGTTTTATATAAATCAAAGATAATAATAATAATAAAGAAAAATAGTGCCGCATAAGCAAATTAAATGGCCTTAATACGAGTAACATCTTGTAGGTACCTAATATGATCTGATACAGTTTTGTATCTTATATTTATATGATTTTAAAGAAGTCACACCCATATATAAGTATACCCCGTTACCCAGTAATGGATATACAAAGGCAGGATAATATATAATATAATTTTAGGCGGCGCTTGGACCAGCGGCGTTAGACCTGGTATATAATGGACAATCAGCTGGATATCCAAAGGAGGTGGAGGAAAGTCATGCCAAAGCATTACTCACTGTTAGTGTCCTGAGTGTAGTGCTCTCGGCGCCTTTAGGAGCACTACTCATTGCCATTACCGGACCAAGACTTTTACAGAAAGATGACCGTAAGTTATCTGAGTTTAGTTTCTTATAGTGGAAGTTGAAATTGCTTATGGAAGCCTATATTTTAACGTACAGATATACAGGGTATATCTAGACTGCGACCGAAAACGAAGCCAAGTAGTATAGTTTTAGTGACTCAAAGCAACTAAAAATTGTGCAAAAAAGGGACGATTTTTATTCTATCCTCATAATTGATCATCATCATCATCACATCAGCCACAGGAAGTCCACTGCTGAACATAGGCCTCCCCCAAGGATCTCCACAATGACCTGTTGGAAGCGGCGCGCATCCAGCGACTTCCTGCAACCTTAGCCAGATCGTCCGTCCACCTTGTAGGCGGGCGTCCGACATTTCACTTGCCTGTACGTGGCCTCCACTCAAGAACCTTTCGGCCCCAACGGCCATCCTATCTACGAGCTATGTGCCCGGCCCACTGCCACTTCAACTTGCCAATCCTATGGGCTATGTCGGTAACCTTGGTTCTCCTACGGATCTCCTCATTTCTGATTCGATCTCGTAGGGAAACACCGAGCATAGCCCGCTCCATGGCTCGTTGAGTGACTTTGAGCCTTTTAATGAGGCCCACAGTGAGAGGCCACGTCTCGGTGCCGTAAGTCATCACTGGTAACACACAACTATCGAAGACTTTCGATTTTAGGCACTGAGGTATTTTGGACGAGAAGACGTCGCGAAGTTTCGCGAACGTTCCCCAACCGAGTTGGATTCGACGATTGACCACTCTCTCGAAGTTGGACCCGCCCAACCGGACCAGTTGTCCTAAATAGACAAATTCGTCTACAACTTCGAGAGTCGAGCCTCCAACTCCAATGGGGGTGGGCACAACATGGATCTTCGTTTTATCCATGTTCATTTTAAGACCCACCTGTTGGGAGACTCGATTAAGGTCTTCGAGCATAGTGCTAAGGTCTTCCAGCGATTCTGCCAAGACTACAATATCGTCGGCAAATCGAAGGTGAGTAATATACTCGTCGTTGATGTTGATGCCGAATCCTTTCCACTGCAAGAGCTTGAAGGCGTATTTCAGCGCGGCAGTGAACAGTTTCGGAGATATGACATCTCCCTGTCTCACGCCTCTCTGTAGTGGAATAGCCTTCGTGCTCTGATCTTGTACTCGGACCGACATGGTGGCGTTGTTGTATATACACCTCAACACTTCGATGTACCGATAGTATATGTGGCACCGCTAAAGAGACTGTAGCACAGCCCAGGTCTCGATCGAATCAAAGGCTTTCTCATAGTCCACAAACGCTACACAAAGCGGCAAGTTATATTCCTCGGTTTTTTGTATAACCTGCCGTAGCGTATGAATACGGTCTATGGTACTAAAGCCTTTTCGGAAACCGGCTTGTTCGGGAGGCTGGAAGTCATCAAACCTGCGTTCGAGACGATTTGTGATGACCTTCGAAAAAAACTTATAGACATGGCTCAGGAGCGAGATGGGCCTGTAGTTCTTCAGCAAAGTGTTATCACCTTTTTTGAAGAACAGTGCCACCACGGTCCTGCTCAATGCCTCTGGCGTTGAGCCCTCGAGGAGAACGAAATTGAAGAGCCTCTGAAGGACTTTCAGTATCAGCGTTCCGCCCGCTTTCAGAAGCTCTGAAGTGATTCCATCCTCACCCGGCGCCTTGTTGTTTTTAAGTTGTTTGAGGGCCATCTCAATCTCACACAGGCTGATGTCCGGGATATTGTAGCGGTCAGTGGTGTGGTGTAGGCACCTATGGTGGTAGGTGTGGATGACGTGTAGTGTCGGTTGACGCGGTCTCGTGTAACAAGCCGGTGACTTCGGGTGCAGCGCAAGGAGAAATCAAACTTTCACAATGTTCTAACGTTTATTGCACAGCACAACACAGAAGAAGAACAGTCACAATAAATGTCAACATACAAAGCGTCTTAGCACTACTTATTCTACACACTATACTAAAAACTACAAACTAAAGAAGGATAGAAAAAGCGACAGTCTTAATTGCAACACCAATACACTAATATATGTACAGGCATACGGTATGTAGCGGTTAGCGGTACGTGGCGCAAAGCGATAGCAAAAGCGGAAAAGACAACGGTGTGTCGCATGGACGATCGAGAGACGACTGCCGGCGGCGGCGAGCCGACTGGCTTTGCCCAATAGACAAGTCTCTTGCAAACACTTTGGAGCCTCCGTTCCGCTCAATTGTCTCCTTAATGCTCACAGTATTGTGAGCACGGACATCGTGTCGCAAGGACTTCCAGATCCGTCTATTGAGCCGCCAATATGCTTCGGCGTCAACGGAAGACTGCAGCTTCAATGATCGACGTTCGGCCATGAGGTCAAGAGTGTGGATCGAGAGTTTTTGTGGTCTATCTCTACGGCGAAGTCTAAAATACTTAGATCCCACCTTATGGACAGCTTCTACCAAACCGCTGTTTAACTCGTCCACTGCAAGGTTTTCTTTTAGAAAATCAAAGCGATTTTTTTTCACCCTGTTGATCACAGAGACATCACTGAACATCCGTCTATTCGTCGTCAAGATGAAATCTATCTCGTTTCTCGTAAAACCGTCAGGACTCAGCCAGGTCCATTTTCTGTGAGGCAGCTTCTGGAAAAAAGAGTTCATGGCAAAGAGTCCCTCTTTTTCCAGAAAGTCGGCCAGCCTTTGACCCCTGAAGTTTCGTTGTCCATGTCCAAATTGCCCCACTTTCAACTCTCCATCGCTTCTCTTTTTTTCTCTCTTCTTTCTGATGTTCTGAGTAACTTACGGGGACAGCGCATTATAATCGGGTAGACTCCAATGCTCATCCCGTCCTGTGGCATTGTTCCCCCCATCAGACCAGGGGTAGAGACCATACGGCTGATCGCAGGCGCACTCTGGTGGAAGACTTTATTATGAGCAACGATCTGCGAATCGCTAATGTAGAAGGACAAACAGCAACATTCTCAACAGCAAATGGCGAATCAAACGTCAACCTTACACTGCATAAAGGATGCGCGGTCTTTGGATGGAGAGTCCATGACGGAGCTAGCGTGAGCGACCATCGCCTCATTACATACGAGGTAAGACATCCCGGCGGTGGATCACCTACGGAACCTACGCATAGCGCTGTGCTGACAGAGGAGCTTCCGTGCTTCCGGGAACGGTGTGTGGATTGGCCACTTTTTCAATCGATGATCCAAAGTAAGATAGGACGACTGAAGTTCAGGGATCCTGCCTCCAAGGTTAGCAGGGATTTCACTCAAGTGATTATCCAATCTGCCAGAAAATCCCTCGGTCTCAGGAGGAAGAACCGGGAGGCTGGTTATGAGTGGTGGTTATGAGTTGGACCGTCTGCGCCGGCGGTGTGGTGCCTCGCGTAGAGCTTGGCAATGCACGCAGAGAGCGGGCGGGCTGGCGGAGCAATCATCAAATTTTCAGGAAGGATAGGGCCGCATACCGGCGGAGGAAGAAAGAAACGGAAACCGCGTCTTTCCGGAGGCTTGCCGATTCCAGCAATCAGGACCCTTGGGGTCTGGCCTACCGAGAGGCAAGCGGGAGGAGTCGTCCCCCCGCCAACGTGATCAACGGCACGACATTCGCCGAGGGATTTGCGGGGACTGTGGATGAGGCCATGCACGGTCTTGTGCATGCTTTGTGTCTCGACGACGATCCGTCAAAGGACACAGAGTATCACACTCAGGTGCGAATCTCGGCCGCCCTGGTCCCCTCAGGTCCTAGTGCCCTTCCTCCTTCGCGCGATAGTCTGGGAATCATGATTAGGCATATGCCTAACACGGCACCTGGACTCGACGGGGTGACCGCCAGGATATTACGGAACGTCTGGGCCGCTGCACCGGTGGAATTCAACCTGGTGTATGCCAAATGCGTAGATGCGTGCTGTTCTCGGGGTGGTGCTCGACAGGGGCTTGCTGTTCACGCAGCATGCGCAGGGGATAGTAGAGCGTGCAGCCAGATGCTTTGGGAAGATATCGCGTGTGTCGGCGTCCTCCTGGGGCATCCGATACCAAGGTCTGCGAATCCTTTACCAGGGAAAATTTGTTGCCACCCTAACGTATGCTGCGGCGTGCTGGCATGAACGTACCGAGGTGCAATCGATCTGCACCACGCTTCTCCGGGGGCAGCGGCCTGCACTCGTGCTATTGACAAAGGCCTATAGGTCTGTCAGCACGGCCGCACTCCCGGTGTTGGCGGGCGTGCTAACGGCGGACCTGGAGATAAGCCTTGCGGGCAGGACGGAGGTGGCACGGAAGACCGCGCCCAAGACCGAGATGAGCAGGCTAAAACGCGAACTTCTGGTTTCGGTTCTGCGTACTTTGCAAGAACGGTGGGCTAAGGAGACGAAGGGTCGCGAGCTCCATATGTTTTTCCCCGACGTGGCCTGGAGATTTGCCAAACGCTGGATCGCCCCGGATCATGCAAGTTCCCTGATTCTCACGGGTCACGGGTGTTTTAATAAACGCCTCAGTGACATGCGGCTCAAGGAAGACAGTATGTGTGCATGTGGCGAGAGTGAGGAGGACCGGCACCACGTTATGTGGTGCTGTGTCCTATATGCTGAGCCCCGCCGGCGTATGCTGGACGGACTCGAATTGGAGATGCATGGACCTGTCTGGTACCCCGATCTCGTGCGCACGGAGGGCAACTTCAGTAGGCTGCGGGACTTCGCGCACGTGTGGTTTCGGTCACGCAACGACGCTCAGAACGGCCTGGCACCGGACGGTGTGACGTGCATGCCCCAGAAAGGGGAGAACTGGCAAAATAGGGACAAGGACGAAGAGTATAAACAATTTGTAGGGAGCTAGGTTGCGCACGCGGCAGAGTGCACACTGCCTAGCAGATAGCAGGTTCCGCGTGCGTCTCCCGCGATTGGGCCTATATAATCATAAGATTGGTTAGGCCATGGGCTGGTGGAGGGTTTTCTCCATCGCTTCTCTTGCCCAACTTTGCGTTAAAGTCCCCATAACAAAATTTAAGTAGGTTTTGGAAGTATGTATGGCCCGACTTATGTCCTCATACATATCCTCTACTTCTTCATCTGGGTGTGTCGAGGTCGGCGCGTATACCTGTATGATCTTCAACGAATATCTTTTTGATATTCTGAGTATAAGGTATACTACCCTGCTCGACACACTTTCGATGGATACGATGTTGTTGATGAGAGACCTGTGGACGAGAAATCCGACACCTCCTCGGGACTGTTGGTCGTCACCCCGGTAGAAGAGCAGATTACCAGACTTCAGGGTTATCGTATCCTCCCCGATTCTTCGGACTTCCGATAACCCCAGAATGTCCCAGTGTAACCTGCTCAATTCTTCTTCCAGTTCGACAATCTTTTCGTCTGTCCTCAATGTGCGTATGTTGTGTGTTACCAGGGCCAGTCGTCGTTGGGACCGACCCGGGGATTCTTAGCACCCCTTGCCCCACCGTAACCATGGCTGCTACCATCGCCAGGAATAGTGGGGCTGTCGGGGACTGGCGCCTGGTCAATTTTTGTGTCGACATTGGGGGGTATTTGCCAATACTCGCCACGCTTGGCAGGCGGGTTAGCGAGCGCAGGAGGGGACTCGTGCTGATGACGCTGCTGCCCATCATCAACGGGGGAAAGGAAATAGGATTTGTGAGTAGAGGATATAATGGCAAACGAAAGTATGGCCTGTAGGAGTGGATACTGCAGTCATGGAAGGGAATGTTTGTAGTGACTGCAGTAGCTCGGAGGCCGAGGTCGCGTACTCGTAGCACCTATTCTAGGACAGGCCATGACCACTAGATAGGAGCATCCCTGACCTATCACCTCATAATTGGGTGGTAAATATTTATATGTTTTTTTTTGCGAAATGTTTAGTTTCATAGTGTCTGTAGTTACTAAAACTACCACCTGGTTTCGTTTTCTGTCGCAGTCTGGAATATACGTACCTACCCTGTATTTTCATTATTTTTATTCTTTCAGACTTCGGAAATTTTTATTTATTTTATGATTTTACCACTTCTATACTATCAGGGATTCGAATCCAAGATTGTAACTCCGACTATAATCATAATTGAAAAAACATGAATTTCCTTAACTTTCTTCAAATTCATATTCCTCAAATATCTTAAAATTTCGTCAATGTAATATTTCTATTTCTCGTATTTTACGAATCCTAATTATTTTCTATCTTTTCATCAAAATTTTTTACAGCCGCTACATTGCAATCGGAGGAACAACGTGGTGAAGTAAAAGTGTTGAATATATCAACACAGTTGTAGAATTATTATTTAAATCATACATACCTATTATCAATAGGTATAGAAAATTACGGCATAATTTAACAATAATCTGATATAAAGCCGAATGAATATAAAGTGAATCTTACAAATATATTATCGAAGAAAATATATAAAAAGCAGGATTTCATACAGTAGGTATACCTACTGTAGATTTGATAAAAATCTCGTTAAAGGTAGATCTTTCTACACTTATTGATATAAGTATAGAAAGATGATATTTATAAATAGAAGTATACTATTTTTGTATGTAAAAAGTGAATGTGTAATTAGACAAGAAGTTTTACATTTAAACAAATAGATACTTTAAAATAGTCACTATATAGATATAGGTCTACCAGAATCTCATGGCATTTTGAGAAATTTGAATTTACGCATTGCAACACTGGGGTAATTGGATGAACATATTTTGATACTTTCACTAATTGTAATTAATTATTATTTCAAATTGACATGTTTTTTTTAGTACAACTTTGTAAATAAAGTACATAATGTTTTAAATATAAATATAAAGGTTATTTAAACATCAAAATGACTTCAAAATCGTACTTTTAGATTACTTTTTTTTTCAGTTTTACACTATAATATACATACGTGCCTTACGAGTATTTATAGAGGGAGCGCTGGTACTTTCAAAACGTAGATGAAAATGGCGGTAAAGAGCCACCAGTATCGTTTTAATTATCTCTTCTTATTAGTTCTCACTTAATCAAACAACTTTCAATTTCTAAATTGTAAGTAGTTTGATTATGAGTCGGTATTATCTATATATTAATACGCGATGCAAAAACTTTGGACCCCTTTTTACGAAAATTGCGCAGACGCAGGAGCATAAAATTTGGCACACTTATAGTTTATGTGTAGGGGAAGTGCAGAACGCTAATATTCTTCAATAAAGTACATTAAATCAAAAAATAAAACATTACACACACTACCATGCATTTCACACACACATACATACACCAGTATTTGTACACGCATACATATTCTGGTGTCAAATTGTTTTTGTTTTTCATTTTGTTCTTCTGACATAGACATTTCAAAAAAAAGTTTTATTTGCCTCATTTAATATAAAAAAAGATTTTAATAATAATGCATAAAAAGTACATTAAATCAATAAATAAAACATTACACAAACCAGCATGCATTTAACACACGCATACACAAGTATTTGTACACGTAAACATACTCTTTGGTCAAATTGTTTCTTTTATTTATTATAGACATAGTTGAATGTCAAATAGAAAAGTTGTATTTGACGAGTACTACGTGAAATACCGAGCGCTTATACAGGGTATATCAAGACTGCTACCGAAAACGAAGCCGGGTGGTAGTTTAAGCGACTTCAGACACAATGCAACAGAAAAAGTTGCAAAAATAAGCGACAATTTTTTTTTTGAAATTTTTTTCCTTTTGCCATATTTTGGTGGTAAATAATTTTTTTCCTAAAATAATAGTGTATACCCTTTAATTTATAAATACTCTAAGATGTAAGAGAGTTTAAATTATTATTTTAGCAAAAACTATGGATTTACCACCCAAAAATGACGATATTTAAAAAATCATAAAAAATAATTGTCAGTTTCTATGCGAAAATTTTAGTTGCATTGTGTTTATAGCCACTAAAACTACCACCCGGCTTCGTTTTCGGTAGCAGTCTTGAGATACCCGGTACAAGTTGTGTAGCAGTAAGATACATTTAAATGTACACGGACTATCATTATATACATAAAGAAAGTTCTGTAGCAGCAATCTGCAATAACAACATTCAGGTACGAAAAAAAAATTTGCTATTGCTGGTTCAAAGCAATTATTGTAGTTTACGATTTCAGTAATTGCATATACTTCAGGATAAATAAGTGATTTTGAGAGATACGTACATTTAAATGTGCACGAATTATCAGAATAACAACATCATCATACAGGTAAAAACTTTTTCTCTTCTTGATATGGTCGAATTTCGACCGCTGGGCGACCACTAGTTTAAATAATTATTATATTCCAAAAATATTATACCAAAGATGCAAGATTGTAAAATAAGATAACGTATTTATGTAACGTATGTAAGTAACTTTATTTTCAGTCTTCTTTATTTAATTTACACTTTAGTCAGGGCTTATTTCTAAAGATCCTGGTGGTACATCATGAGACGAAGGTGTTGATGATAATTATTTATAATAAAGATTACTTCTGGGATTACAACTTTTCACTAGAAGTGCAAAATATATTATTGTTTGATGGATCCTTATCTAAAATCTTTGGAAAATCCTGCACATTGGTATTTGATAAAGTACTATTTAGTTTCATAAATGATATCAAAGTATATACGATAAAACACATTTACATATCCAACACTAACCAAAAATAATTAACACGTTGAACGCCACAATAAAAACCATGTTTAGACAAGTGAGCCGCGGCGGACACCATGTGCCCGCCAGCATGTCGGGTCCAAGGCGCCGCGTCGGACACCGTGTGTCCGCACGCCCTCGATCACTTCAGAAGCCTCTAGATGGCCGACGGACACCGTTTTTACTATTTTTACGTAGGCAGGTGACCCGCGCGGCCCCATAGTCCAACCTAACCGCTTGGCACTAATAAATTCAAGTAGACTTAGAAATTGTGGTATTTTTCGCAAATTTTTGCCAAACGTGTCGCAGGTAAACAAAGGAGGTAATCTTATTTATTAATTTGAGAGATGTTATAGTTAAGTGGACATTAATTTTTCGTCTTTACAATACATTTTGAAGTCGTGAGAATTATAATTGATTTCAGTAAATTAATTTTCAAAGTAATTTCTTACGTAAGAAGCTACTCTTTGTTTATAATTACCTAAAAAACGGTACCTGTTTTGTTAAAATAGGTTTCTACTAATACGGTAACTGAAAAAATAAAAAGTCATAACATGTTCGTAATTAGTTTATTAAAAAACAACAGATATCTAAATATAAAGAGACCAAAAGTCTTATGTATCACAAATTGCTTGGCATTAAAACAATAGTTTTATCTTAATAGTATTTATAAGTCTTAAAAATCAGTCAATAAAGACCACAACTAATCACAACTTTCATAAATATTTTAAGATATAAAAACCTAAATGTACTTTAAATCTAGTCTTTAGTATAAAAAAAAACTAAGAATGCAATTTATAAAAACAACTATGGCACAAAACAGGTTTTTCAGGACAAACGTTACAAAATGTGTTCACTTTTCTTGTCTTGTTACGTGCTTATTGGCGACCCATGTTTTTTGACATTCATCTTGTAACGAGTGGGGGGGCCCGACAGCGTGACCCGCACGGCGCCCGCGTAAGTAAAGCCGCGTGGACGTAATGGCGGGCCGCGACGGACACTGGTGTCTGCTATTCGATATCTCAAAAAGTAATGTAAATATCACTATTTTTGTAAGTTGCTTACTATTTATAAATGATTTAATTACAGTATTCGCAAAAAAATACTTCAACATTTTTGTAACAGTTTCGATTTTTAGTGCGGCCCCTGAGGAAAGTATGCTGTCGGACACATGGCGTCCGTCATGGCGTTCAACGTGTTAAGCATCAAAATTATTCACTCCGACTAATTTGTTAAAACAACGTCGATTTTGTTTAAATTTGACCAAAT
The DNA here is from genome assembly GCA_009982885.2 of Hyles vespertilio. Classification (NCBI taxonomy): domain Eukaryota; kingdom Metazoa; phylum Arthropoda; class Insecta; order Lepidoptera; family Sphingidae; genus Hyles; species Hyles vespertilio. The sequence continues at coordinate 9,097,392 of CM042815.1, read as the reverse complement.
TATACACGGATCTGGCGATAAACCTTGTATACAATGTGTCGCACTTGTACTCGTAGAACTAATTTGTATATTTTCGCTAAGGAAGGATAGAAATCATAAAATATTCACATCGAATGACATAACTCAAGTTTTGAAACAGCTGTTGACCGATGGTATTGCCACATAAACTCTTTCCGCCTTATTACAAAATGTGGTTTATCTAAAAACTTTAGTTTAAATCGCAATAAACTATGGTTTATATGAAATTCATATTACAAAAAGTGGTTTAACATTAAACCATGGCCTTTTTTATGGTTTATCGCTAAACCTGACCGCCCCCTAGTTTAACGGTGGTCTAAATCGTAAACTTCCAACTTTTTCTTTTGGATTTAGTGTCTATTTCATCGTATTATGTTACTTTTACTTTAAAATTGATATTAATATGATGAATTTGTTCGTTATTTAGGATTTTGAAGCCTTTGAGCGATTAAAAACGTCATGTCGGCCCAACAAAATACGTCTACGCGCCCTGTTTTAATTTTTTCCGATAAAAATATACGCATAAGGATAGGTTTACCAAACATTTTGCAATGAAATCATCCATATAATAATGTTGGTTTACTCACTTTTTTCTCAATACTCAAATTCATAGACCATTTTTCATTTTGTAGGTCCACCACAACACGATATTATTAAATTATATTACTATCTAATTACCTAAGCGACAATTATTTTATATCACTTCACTTCACATACTTCGTTGACTAAATAATAAATGCATTCCAATGCTAAAAGAACTTATTTTAACTCGCGATAGTTTTGTTTATTGTTATGGTTTCTTGTAACGTGCCAGAATGTTACGTTCCATCACACGTGTTTGGATGTGTGACTAGCTAATATAACATGAAACAAATGAAAAAAAAAATTAAATTATAATCGATATACCAACCAATATTGACATTCTAGCAAAATGTCCAACCCTCAATAGGTTCAATACGCCTAAACATTATTTAATCATTAAAATTTTATTAAAACGTATTCTTTTCTGTGGATATGGAACGTTGCGATGGAATGATATCATGTTGAACGAATATTATTTGTATTAATCTGTGGTTGGTGTATAAACTACGATTCAAAAGAATGAACCAAGGGAACCATGATTTATTTATGTTTTGTAATACAAGTAAATTTAAACCATGGTTTTGCAGATTAGACTGGTTTTGCTAGACTAGGTTTAAACCAAGGCTTATTTCGCTTTTTGTAATAAGACCGTTAATGTTTGTTTTTAATTTTATGCCATGAGATTCTGGTAGACCTATAATAATTACCTCAAACAAAGCCTTTTACACTTTTACTAGTTATAGTTACAAATCGCTTAATTATATTGTACTTAAGCACATTATACACTTATAGTGATTGTATGATTATTTTTAAATATTATATTTTTTTGTTATACAGGGTATATCAAGACTGCTACCGAAAACGAAGCCGGGTGGTAGTTTAAGCGACTTCAGACACAATGCAACAGAAAAAGTTGCAAAAAAAAGCGACAATTTTTTTTTGTTATTTTTTTTCCTATGGCCATATTTGGGTGGTAAATTCATTTTTTCCTAAAATAATTGTGTATGCCCTTTTATTTATAAATACTCTAAGGTATAAAAGAGTTTAAATTATAATTTTAGCAAAAACTATGGATTTACCACCCAAAAACGACGATATTTAAAAAATCATAAAAAATGATTGTTACGTTTCTATGCGAAATTTTTAATTGCATTGTGTTTGTAGCCACTAAAACTACCACCAGTCTTCGTTTTCGGTAGCAGTCTTGAGATACCCGGTATATTCATATTTATATTTTATTGAAAAAAATAAATATACTTTCTCAAAAATGATTGTATTTTATTTTGAAACTTACTTTTATTATACTCATATGTGAGATGTCAAGTGGGTAGGAACCACCTCAATGTCTATTTCTCCCGTCAAACAGCAGTGTGAATGCACTATTGTGTTTCGGATTAACTTTTTTTTTGTATTACCTATAAAATCTCCGAATATTTCCTGCGTATTCCGATCAATCATGTCTAGACAGGAGCGGGCTATCACCAGCTTCTACTCGACCGCATCGAATGAACCGCAGCTGGTATTATTGATGACATCGCCACAAACGTGTTTAACACCTGTACCAACCAATTGTTAGAGACTAAATTCTACCATTAACAGTGCGATTTCACTGGAGTTATCTTTCTCTTATAGCTTTGAAATCAGCTTTCTCCAATACAACCAAAAATGTTGAATTAAGAGCGTATGCTTTGCTCAAAGACAGTGGCGGCGTAAAGGGGGGGGGGGGCGGTCCGCCCCGGGTACTAAGCACCAACGGGTGCCAAAGACACCCACAGAAAGCACACAAAATCTACCTGTATCCAGAAAAAACTACCAACCCTTGTATCTAGCTATTTGTATACCAATAGTATATTTTTAAGTTTATCGCAACTGTAAATATCGTCTTTTTTTAAATATAATGACTCATTCTCTAAAATAATGAATTCAAAAATTCGGTAGCTGAGTCTAGGAGCCACTTGCAGTGGCCCACATCACAGTTGATGGCATGGAGGTATGTATCATCTCCTGTATGTTAGAGTTGTCTTGTATAGTCGGTGGAATGTTCATGTCCATTTCAAAAGCCTGAGATCGAAACTAGTCAAGGCAGCAAACGCATTCTCTAGCCTCGGGCTACCCAAACTAAGCGTCACGACGCCCTGGGGCGTCGCAGCATTGTCCCAGGGGCGATCGAGTCGAGTGAGCCAAACTGGAGCCCCGTTTTGGGAAGCTTTGCTTAGAAAAGCAAGCACATTCTTCCCATTATCAGTTAACCAAAAGTAAAATAAATTTCCTTTTTTTTTCTACTTAAATTTTCATGTCAAATTAAGAGTTTTTCTGATAATCTATTATTTGGGGCTGCTCTAAAGGAATCGTAAAACAAATATAATTTCTTAAGAGTCTGTGAATGTCTGTCTATGTGTGAACCGTACAAATGACTTCGGGAGGTCATCGGGTCATCGGATTCGGGTGATCACCGCCGACCATGAACATCTGTAACACCATGGGGCATAGAGATGCGTTGCGACCTTTAAGGCGAGAATACGCTGGCAATTGGATCTCGGGATTTGTTGTACGTAGAAGGAAATTTCGAGAGAAAGGTACTCAGGGCCCCCGTAAGGGCTACTGGCGCCTGTGTGCGAAAAAAATTTTTGGCGCCCCTTAAGGCATTTTGAATTATCTTTTTTTATGGTAGGTAGGTGCTTGAAATAAAGCAAAGAACTGAACTTTTAAAGTCATATGTATTTGTAGATTATAATATCAAAATGAAATAATAATAATGAATTCTTGTTGATACTCATTTTAAAGCATTTACAATGGGGCACAGACACGTTGTTCATAATTACAAGAAAATAACCCAAAACTAAAAATCACATTTTTTTAGGAACAAATAACAGAAATATTGCCTCATGTCTACATGTTACTCATGTATACGTGTTATTGAGAAAGCGCAGTACCTAAAATTAGTTTGTTCATAATCGTGAGTAGAGTCGATTCCACTAATAAAAATAGGGGTCAAATTTGAATCAAAATAATATTCGTAATTCTTTTATAATCAAAATAAGTTGGCGTGTCAGGTTTTGCGCTTTTTCATTAACACGTAAATAAGTATCACTTCCTAATTATACTACAATATGCAGATACTTTAATAACAAATACCTAGGTAACTTTGTTATAAAATCAAAAAAGATATCTAGGTACAATAGAAAAATAAAAAAATAGCTGTTGTAGTAGAGTCACTACTACAATACTCTTGCTACTGTAGCGCAATTTTCCGAGACTGCTGTTACAAATTCGTTAATTGCATCGCTGAAATGTATACCATCAAAAATTTCTTGTTCAATGGCTAATATTGCTAGCTCAGACAATCTTTCTTGAAGCGTTGTTGACCTTAAATAATTTTTAACTTTGCAAATATCGGTCGCCAGAAGCTACAGATACAGGAAATGTCAGAAGAATTCTTAGTGAAATGTATACATTTGAAAGGGTGGATGTTAAATTGTTTTCAAATATATATTGTAAAATACTAAAAGGGTTAGGGTGAGTATCATCAGGTAATGAAAAAACTCTAAAGGTTATTCTCATATATCTTCTATACACCGACATCGACATCGACCGGTTACGATTTTATTATATGAATTGATTATTTTTGTTTTTTTTTGTTGTCCGAAGAATCGGGGAGGATACGATAACTCTGAAGTCTGGTTACCTGCTCTTCTACCGGGGGGACGACCAACAGTCCCGAGGAGGTGTCGGATTTCTTGTCCACAGGTTTCGTGTCATCAACAACATCGTATCCATCGAAAGTGTGTCGAGCAAGGTAGTATACCTTATACTCAGAATATCAAAAAGATATACGTTGAAGGTCATACAGGTATACGCGCCGACCTCGACACACCCAGATGAAGAAGTAGAGGAGATGTATGAGGATATAAGTCGGGCCATACATACTTCCAAAACTTACTTGTTGTTATGAGGTACTTCAACGCAAAATTGGGCAAGAGCAGCGATGCAGCGTTGAAAGTGGGGCAATTTGGACATGATGATGAGAAAGAGGGATTCTTTTCTATGAACTTTTTTTTTATTGCATTGAATGGCGAGACGAGCAAGCCGTTCGCCTGATGGTAAACGATACGACCGCTCATAAACAGTAGTAACATTCCACTGCACTCGCCATCCTGAGACATATGATGTTAAGTCTCAATATGTCCAGTAGTTACTCTGGCTACAATGTCCTTCAATCCGAAACACAACAGTGCATTTACGCAGTGTTGTTTCACGGGAGAAATAGACATTGCGGTGGTACCTACCCAGATGGCCTCTCACATATCAGAGACCTACCACCAGTAAGGACTCTCTTTTTACCAGAAACCGCCTCACAAGAAATAGAGAACGGAGGTTCCAAGTGTTTGCAAGAGACTTGTCTATTGGGCAAAGCCAGTTGTCTAGGCTGAAGATGGACGACGGCCGCGTGGTATCGACGAGGGCAGAGGTATTAAGGGAGATCAAGAGGTTCTACGGACAGCTTTACACCTCGGTTGCCCAATCTGCTGTTAGCTCAGCCGAAGAACTGAGAGTCGAGTTGATCTGACACTTTAGCGATGATATCCCGGACATCAGCTTGTGTGAGATTGAGATGGCCCTGAAGCGACTTAAAAACAACAAGGCGCCGGGCGAAGACGGAAACACTTCAGAGCTTCTGAAAGCGGGCGGCACGCCAATACTGAAAGTCCTTCAGAGGCTCTTCAATTCTGTTCTTCTCGAGAGCTCAACGCCGGAGGCATGGAGCAGGAGCGTGGTGGTCTTGTTTTTCAAAAAAGGTGATAACACTTTGCTGATGAACTACAGGCCCATCTCGCTCCTGAGCCATGTCTATAAGTTGTTTTCGAGGGTCATCACAAATCGTCTCGAACGCAGGTTTGATGACTTTCAGCCTCCCGAACAAGCCGATTTCCGAAAAGGCTTTAGTACCATAGACCATATCCATACACTTCGGCAAGTTATACAAAAAACCGAGGAATATAACTTGCCGCTTTGTTTACCGTTTGTGGACTATGAGAAAGCCTTTGATTCGATCGAGACTTGGGCTGTGCTACAGTCTCTCCAGCGGTGCCATATTGACTATCGGTACATCGAAGTGTTGAAGTGTATATACAACAGCGCCACAATGTCGGTCCGAGTACAGGATTAGAGTACGAAAGCTATTCCACTACAGAGAGACGTGAGACAGGGAGATGTCATATCTCTGAAACTGTTCACTGCCACGCTGGAAAATGCCTTCAAGCTCTTGCAGTGGAAAGGATTCGGCATCAACATCAACAGCGAGTATATCATTCACCTTCAATTTGCCGACGATATTGTAGTCTTGGCAGAATCGCTGGAATACCTTAGCACTAAGCTCGAAGACCTAAATCGAGTCTCCCACAGGTGGGTCTTAAAATGAACATAGACAAAACGAAAATCATGTCGAATGTCCATGTTTGTGCCCACCCGAATCGGTGTTGGGAGCTCGACTCTTGAAGTTGTTGACGAATATGTCTATTTAGGACAAGTGGTCCGGTTAGGCAGGTCCAACTTCGAGAGAGAGGTCAATCGTCGAATCCAATTCGGTTGGGCAGCGTTCGGGAAACTACGCGACGTCTTCTCGTCCAAAATATCTCAGTGCCTTAAATCGAAAGTCTTCGATAGTTGTGTGTTGCCAGTGATGACTTACGGCACGGAGACGTGGCCTCCCACTATGGGCATTATTAGGAAGCTCAAAGTCACTCAACGAGCTATGGGCTATGCTCGGGGTTTCCCTACGATATTGAATCAGAAATGAGGATATCCATAGGAGAACTAAAATAACCGACATAGCCCAGCGGATGAGCAAGTTGAAGTGGCAATGGGCACATAGCGCGGAGAACTGATGACCGATGGGTTCGAAAAGTGCTCGAATGGAGGCCACGTAGCGGAAAACGCAGTGTAGGACATCCACCCACACGGTGGTCAGACGACCTGGTAAAGGTCGCGGGACGTCGCTGGATGCAGGCTGCCTTCAACAGGTCTCTGTGTAAATTATTGGGGGAGGCCTATGTTCAGCAGTGGACTTCCTTTGGCTGATGGATGGATGTATGACTTTAGTTTTTTTTTTTTTTTGGCAAACTTTTTTTTGGGTCCTGGATTTTGGCGCCCCTAAAAGATGGCGCCCGTGTGTATTGCACACTTCGCACATATGGTAGCGGGGGCCCTGAAGGTACTAAAGTGGTATTTGGAGGTTTGCCGTGTTGTACGTAACATATACATTGCGGAACTCAGCAGCAGAGAAAACTCCAAACATCGGAAAGAACTCGATTATCAAGGATCGACCTGCCCGACATTGAAACCGGTCGAAAGGGAAAAGTTAGTAATGGGGTGCCCCTACCCAAAGGTGGGTGCAATGTTCCACGTGGGGCCGAACCTGCGCCTTATAATATCGAGGACCTAACCTGATATAATGCCTCGATCTGTTGAGTATACAAGCTTCTTTGAGGCTAATTCGAACATATACCGTTACGGTTGACATTCCTCTGAACAGACTGTGCTGTTTTCTCGAATGGTGGCGTAGCGGTTGATCATAATTCAAGGGATATCGTACAATCTCCCAAGGGGCGGCATGTTTTCTGGCTGGTTTCCTTCCCTGGGACGTAGACGCCAAAGCCCTTTCGTCGTCGGTTTATTACTAGCCACTGGAAACGTCATGTCAAGGGGAGCCACCAGCCCTTTGAGCAGGGTTTCTTACAGTGGGGTCCACGGACCCCTTAGGGGTCCGTAACATGAGTGCTAGGGGTCCGCAGGAGCTCAGTAAACTTTTAATATACAGGGTATATCAAGACTGCTACCGAAAACGAAGCCGGGTGGTAGTTAAAGCGACTTCAGACATAATGCAACAGAAAAAGTTGCAAAAAAAAGCGACAATTTTTTTTTTGATGTTTTTTTCCTATGACCATATTTGGGTGGTAAATACATTTTTTACTAAAATAATAGTGTATACCCTTTTATTTATAAATAATCTAAGGTATAAAAGTGTTTAAATTATTATTTTAGCAAAAACTATGGATTTACCACCCAAAAATGACGATATTTGAAAAATCATAAAAAATCATTGTCGCGTTTCTTTGCGAAATTTTTAGTTGCATTGTGTTTGTAGTCACTAAAACTACCACCCGGCTTCGTTTTCGGTAGCAGTCTTGAGATACCCGGTATATTTATCAGAAAATTATCATTTAAATCCCTATCATTATTAAAAAAAATATAGCTAATATTCGACATAAAAAGTAAAAAACTTCCTATATTCTATCCTCTCACGCCCCGTTATCTGAAAGATCGATTCATTTGTCTCCACGACTCACATTCAAGATCCTTGAGGTCATCGGAGAACCTGAAACTAAAAATGCCCATGCACTCCACAGTTTTCATGGACAAATCTTTTGCAGTCCAAGCTGTCCGACTGTGGAACTCACTTCCAGTCGAGATAAGACGGGCACGAACACTGTCGTCTTTTAAAAAAAGGATTAAAGACCATTTCCTTTCTCAACTAGAGCATAGCTGAGGAATATCTTGTCCATTCGCCTATTTGCAGGCCCGGATCTAGCGGGGGGGCAAGACGGGGTGTGTGCCCCGGGCGGCAAGTTCAGGGGGCGGCATATTGAATCTTGGGAGACAACTACACAACTGACCAATAACGTAACACCCCTTTACATGGGCACTGCAGAACTTTTGTTTTTTCCCAGGGCGCGAATTTTGATGAATATGCGATAGGGCCGGGTGAAAAAAAGATGAAGCTATATTTGGAAACTCCTTCATCGATCTCAACGACTACGTTTGGTTTCAAAGATTCAATTTGTGTTTACTAGTTAGTTTTGTTGATTAACCGAACGAAGAAACATATTTTATTTGGTACAGGAGTTTGTCCGCGACTTCGTCTACGTTTATATTATGATAATATGGTTGTAAAAGTAAACCAACGTTATACCGCCACAACTACACTCATTTGCAAAAAAAACGGGCGGTTTTGATTTTAATTCTTCTTTAAAAAAATACGGTACCAAAATGATTTCAATCATTTGTACATGTTACTGGCCGGTTTTAAAAATGCCGTGGTGTTTAAAACCAAGTTTAAAACAGTACGTGCTAAATTCAAATTTTCGTTTGATGCTTGTTTTTACAGAAAACCTCTTTTTATCCTACATTTTTGGTGCGAAGTTCCAAAAGATAATATCGGTTTTCATAACTTTTAGTCAATTTTTATGAATTTATTTCATATTCTTAATTGTCAAAGCTTCATTTATTGCTGTTTAGCTGTCTCAATAATTTTAGAGAAAGTGGTAAAAGCTACCAAAATTATTGCGCTGCTCGAAGAGGGTTGCAGCCAATGCTTCGTGGCTCAGAAGCTAAGTGTGAGTCGCTCGACGGTTCAAAGGACCTGGCAGCGGTATCAAGACACCGGTTCCGACGAGAGAAGGCCTGGTTCTGGAAGAAAACCATGTACCCAACCATGGGATGATCGTTTTCTTGTGAGTCGCGCATTGAGAAATCGCAAGTCTTCGTATGTGGACCTTAAGAACAACCTCGAAGAAGTAAGAAATGTGCATATTAGTCTATGGACGGTCAGGAGGAGGCTTCTCGCGGCCAATATACGCAGTCATCGCCCGGCCCGCGGCCCTAAGTTACTCCGTGAGCACAGAGTTGTCAGGCTTAGGTTTGCTCGAAATTGTGAGTCATGGACTCAAGAAGACTGGAATAGGGTATTGTTCTCCGATGAAGCCAGGATATCTCTGTTCGGTGAAGATCGACGTTGGCAAGTGCTACGAAGACGAGGAGAACGCTTTGCAGAGGCTTGTTTTGAAGAAATCACACCTTATGGTGGGGCTCTGTTATGTTTTGGGCAGGAATAAATTCAATGGATCGTACAGAGTTAGTCTTCATTGAAAACGGCTCACTGACTGGACATCGATACATAACGGAAGTTCTAATTCGTCATGCACAACCCGCATTGGCCGCTTTAGGCGAAGACTCAATTTTTATGGACGACAACGCTCGCGCCCACCGGTCTGGCGATGTGGAAGCGTATGTGCAAGAGGTCGGCATTCGTCGTTTGGATTGGCCAGCTCGAAGTCCCGACCTCAATCCTATAGAGCATGTGTGGGACGTTCTGAAACGACGCGTGTAGTAAGTAGAAGTAAACTTTTAGAAGTTCTTAGTCCATGGATCACACCTGGACTCCTTCGCTGCATGCGACACCGTGACCATCTTTTTAAAACTCACAAACAATTTCCCAGCGACGAAATCTTAAAGATCACGTACAAACGATACAAAAATTTTTGTAACAACCTACTGCGCGAAACTAAAATTAAATACGATAAAGAATTATTAGCACAAAACAAACACAACCCCAAACAACTATACCACATTACCTCAAAAAAAGGAAACACAGACGACCTACTCTCTTGTACCGACAATCCCGTCCAGTCTCTTAATTTATGTAACAAGTTTTTTTCAACTGTAGGTGAAAACCTTGCACACACCACACTCTCACAAATAAATGAAACTGTAGATAGCTTATGCTCGAATATTAAAACAGGCAGAAGTCCTAATGCCTCCTTCTTCCTCTGTCCTACTGATGAAGCCGAAATAGATAGTTTAATAAAACACCTTAAACTTGATAGCGCTCCAGGCATGGATAACTTAAACAACAAACTGATAAAATAGTAAGTGCACAAATTATCTCCCCCCTAACGTACATTTTTAACCTGAGCCTGTCCACTGGCTCCTTCCCATCAAGCTGGAAAAATGCAGTTGTAACTCCAATTCATAAAGACGGTCCAAAAAACATTCCCAGTAATTATCGTCCGATTTCTCTCCTTACTGTCTTCTCAAAACTTCTTGAAAAATCATAAACAAGCGCCTAGTTTCCTTTCTCGAAAAAGAACACTTATTATCCGAAAGACAATTCGGTTTCCGTAGTCATAAATCCACTCAAGACGCCGTAACTCTTCTATGCAACCAAGTAGCATCTAGTTTAGACAAAGGTGATGTATGTATTGGAGTTTTCCTAGACTTGGCTAAAGCTTTCGACTGCGTCTCAATTCAACTACTTCTCCGTAAAATGGAACTTCTAGGCATCCGAGGTCTGGCACTGGACTGGTTTAGAAGTTACCTCACCAATCGTACACAAACAGTAAAACTAAATGGTATCAATAGCAACACACTCCCAATAAATTATGGTGTCCCCCAAGGTAGCATTCTCGGGCCTACGCTGTTCATCATCTATATGAATGATCTCCATGACCTGTACATAAAGTCCTCCGATATCATTTGCTACGCGGACGACACAGCAATTTTGTTTTATGGGAGTGACTGGAATCGCGCCCTAAGACTTGTCGAAGAAGGCATGAGTAAAATTAAAAACTGGCTACAACAAAACCTACTTACTCTAAACACCAAAAAAACAAAATGTTTATGTTTCCACAAGACCTCCGCAACAAATTCCAAAACAATATCCGAACTTAAACTCCATTCATGTCCATCCACATCCAGCTCTGTAAACCGACTCTCTTGCCTCTGCGATAGTATTCAACGCACATACATAATTAAATACCTTGGAATTCACTTGGACGAGAGACTAACTTTTGAGACACATGTTAACTATTTATCAAATAGAATTCGTAAGCTCTCAGGAATCATCACTAAACTTAGAAATAGTGCAGACATTGAAACCTTAAAACTAGTTTATTTTGCAATATGCCAGTCGCTCATCACCTACTGCATAACCATATGGGGCAGTTGTAGTAAAAGCATTCTTTTAAATCTCGAGAGAGCCCAACGTACGTTTCTAAAAAGAATGTTAAACAAGCCTTTCAGATATCCCACAGACCTTTTATATAGTGAAGCCAAAGTTCTCCGAGTTCGCCAACTTTATATCCTACACGCAAGCCTTCAAACTCACAAAGCCGCTTTACAATCGGATTCCTTCACAAATCTACGTAAAAAACGTGTCTTTCGTCTGCCCTCCCATCCCGCAAAAACAAACTTCGCCAAAAGATTCCCATATATATCACATCCTGTAGTATATAACTCGGTCAATGCACGCTGCGATATAAAAAATTGCACAATCAAAAAAGCGAAACAAACAATTAAGACACTATTACTCCATCTCGACTACGACGAAACCGAAAATATTCTCTGCTCTTACATAAACCCTCATGATCTATCAGCCACTATTAATACCCACCTAAATTAAATGTCTTTCACATCGAATAAATATCTACCTAAACCCTTAGTATTCCACCACAATTAAAGAGATTATGCTGTACCGGTAAATTACGATAAAACATATTATACACGGATACACTGGTTGCTTATACATACATAATACTAGGTATCTATGCTCACTTGAACACACACTCACGCAAATATACACACACACACACACACACATACACACATACACACACACATTAATACATACCTACTTGGCACTCCCTCACACTCACACACTTAATTTTTAAATAAAATATTTATTTAACTGGTTTCTCAAGACACAGGCAAAGCCTAATTTGAGAACCTCTGCAATATTCTTGTTATGTGAGATTATTATTTTTAATAAAGATTTTTTAATTTTTTTTTTCATTTTTTCATTCCGCAAGCAAGTATCCGGGATATCCTCGCTAGCATACCCAGACGAATTCAAGCTGTGATTTCAGCTAGAGGGGGTCACACTCGATACTAAACATTTATCTGCTTTTACTTTATTAAAGAAAAAAACAAACAAAAATCTTTGTTAACTTTTAGGTACTTCACGAGCATATGCACTAGCGAGCATACACTACTAGTGAGCTTTAGCATTAAAACCCATAAATTTTATCAAAATTTTATGATAATACTGACGAAAACGATTATTTGCTTATTAATTTACAAAATTGTGAAAGTAAAACTACCTATAATTATCAAACAAACCAATAGTAACATTTGAAATGGTTCATTGCTTAGGTGCCCGTTTTTTTTGCAAATGAGTTTATATTACATTGTAAACTGTACGAAAGCTTTTTACAGAAATCAACACAAAACATTCTCTTGGGTCCTTCCCATCTTCTATTCAGCTATAAAAGTATATTTTATGTAAAACCCTTATAGCTAATATTCAAAAACAAAGCATACTATTATTTTGTTGGGATTCAAGACAAATTCGATTTGTATCTAAACAATTCAAGGGAGTGGTTATAATATTAAATTTCTAGTACGGAGAAAAGAAAGAGAAATTGTAGCAACCCTAAGTTGCTCTTAACGTCTGCATCATTCATAATGTGGATGGCCCGCCGTTGCAATCCATACAAGGCATTGAACAGGTACAGAGCGGATCCATCTTAGAGGTCCGAGCAGTATTCCATACCCGGCCCGACCTGCGCTTTATACAAGCGATAAAGTTGACCAGGTGTGAAAAACTGACGCAAAGACTGACTTGCGTGCTGTGGCAGATATTACGCCCTCGGTGTGATTCCTTGGATTTAGACCACAGCAACATTGATATCCAAGGATATTCAGGTCATTCTGGATTGAGAGGGGAGCACCCTGAAAAATTGGGAAGGGAGAGGACGGGTATTTTTTGCACGTGAACGCACCCACCTGGGTTTTCTTGGCGTTGTACTTAACCCATGTGAGCTCAATGACAATATCTTCGCGTCCCCTCGTAATGTCGACCCGGCAAGCCGGAGGCCCATAGTGGTATCGCCCAAGAACGGGGCTGTCATCTGCATAGCAATGAATGTTGCCTAGCGACAACACAATTATCATTGATATGAAGAATAAACAGCGTGGGTGGCAGCACCGAGTCCTGAGGAACTCCGGCATTTACCGACATGAGCGCCGAAGCGTGTCCGTCAGCGACTACACGTATTCTACGCCCATGCAGAAAGCCAGAAATCCACGAACACAGGTTGTCGGGCAGACAGTATGTCGGATTTTTGGAAAGAAGACCACGGTGCCAGACCCTATCAAAAGCCTTGGCTATGTCAAGGCTCATAGCAAGAGCCTCGCCACGCCAGTCAATCGCCTCACCCCAGCGATGCAAGACAAACGCAAGAAGTTTCACTTGTTGATCGATGTGAAGGAATCCGCGATGTCTGTCACTGATCAACGAGTGATCCAAGTGATCAATAAGTGACAAGTAGCTGATCAATTGAGAGTTTATGATCCGCCCCATGACCTTACACATCACTGAGGTGATAGCGATAGAGCGAAAGTTGGTAGAGTCTGACCGATCATCCTTTTTGGGGATTGATTGCACATTGGCCTCCAAGATTCAGGCACAACTCCTGCGCGGTAGGACGCTCTGTAGAGGCAATTCAGTGCAGGAGTGATTTCTTTCTTTCCTTCTTCTTTCTTTCTAATGCGGATATCCGCCATTGAGAAACCGCAATCAGAAAGTGTATGCGGCGTCTGGAAACAAGGGTCCTCGAGGCGGGAATGAGCCACAAAATATTTGCCAGTAAGGCTACCTTCTCTTGCGGCTTGTGAGCCAGCGACCATTCCGGACACCTCAGCGGTGGCAACGCTGGACGGCAGACGTTAGAATGAACGGTCCTGGCCAAACTCCAATAAGCACGACTGCTAGTTGGGTGATTGGCCAACGCACGCCAACCCTGCTAAAGCACTGGGCATCCGCTCTAACGTAGGCCTTCTTACACGCCTTGGTGGCTTGGTTGTAGGCTTCTTTAAGGGAACTAATATTGTCATCCTTCATGACGCGACCCCTGATCTAAGCGCGATTTGCCGCCTGCTTGTCACCGACAGAATCGGTGTGCGATTGTACCAGGAGTGTCCGCGGCTTTTACTGGCGATCTCAGAGGAAGAAATCAAGTATTCCATTCCAAGCCTGATCTCGTCAGCAATAGCGTTGGCACTCGCTAAGTGATCTTTACCCTCAAAGCAGTGCTGCCTCCAAGGGATGGATGAGAAATAATCTTATACACCATTCGAATCTGCAGACGAGTAATGCCAGACCCTCCGCTCAACCTGCACGGCACGAGGAGGTGAATCGAATGGTACTGACGACCCAAACAAGCATTGATTGAAAGTACCCAGAGGCCTAAGGAACCAGCATGATCAGTCTTGGAGGAGCCCAGCCATAGTTCGTGATGTGCATTGAAAGACTACCAAGACCCCCTAGAAGACCCCCATTTCGATCGACGGGAACTACGCCCGCGCATCATCAGCCGCCTGGCTAAGATACCTGATCAGCCGAGTCGTCTCATCGTCCCCTTTGTGAGACCTGTAAAAGCACACGTAGATGCGGCTCAGGGAAACTAGATCCATGTGCATCCACAGAGCGGAGAAGGAAAGGTCCTTCATGCAGCGCAAACGCTGACAGCAAATGTCCGACCGAACATACAAGCATACCCCGGCTTTCGGCTTGACATTTTCTTTAAGCGAATCACCAGGGGACAGCCGGTAGGAATTTTTGGCCGGACGAAAATCAAACGAATATGTGTCCCCGTTAAGACGAGCAAAGCAGGACGGACTCCTCGAGATCATGGTGGTCGGCATTGAGGTTCGTATGGAGTCCGTGGATGTTGGTAAACTCAGTGAACGCGGTGGTGGGGTTATGCACCGCTGAAGAACATGCTCTGTTTAATTGCATTGTCATGAGGTTAATGGGATGGGTTTGTTGAAGAGGCATCGACATTAGGAAGGCTGAATGGGCACCGGTACGAAAGGGTCGGCAGGTGGCGAATTGATCCGCCGGATGGAAGGGACCCCGTACCGTCACGGGATGAGCCGCCGGGACCCCACATCTGGATACCAAATTATGCGCGGCATGGTGAGGCAGCCTCTCGTGGTGACTAGCCATGATTGAGATACAGGGGGTATTGTACCGCGGGCGGACAGCGGACAACTGGGTCTCCCTGACCGCGGGTCAACACTCTTCCCTTCGACAGCTACCGATAATACCCACATGGTACAACCTCGTGCCCGGAGTCAAACCCCTCGAAAAACCGGACTAACATGGGCTGATCTCGGAAACCGGTCCCTTACTGGTATCAATGGCGGTCTTTACGTCCCGTGGACGGTGGTCGCTGCCCGGGCGGACACTTTAGTCCTACCACCACGAACTGTGTCACTTATTTGGCTTGGCACTACCCAGGGGTCCCGTGTAGTGAAACTAGAGTTAAAGCCTACGGACGCGAGTGACGTTAACCCTTAAAAGTGAAGTCAATATAAAGCGTGTACAAAATGCTTAACCTGGTGGTAGAATAGCGTTCTTGAAGATTGAAGATGCCTATTTCATATGGTTGCTAAAAAGGATGATGATGAAAAAAAATATAGGCAGGTAGGGGCGGCATTTTTCAGTTTTTGCCCCGCCTCGAAAAATACCTAGATCCGGCGCTGCCTATTTGGTAAATGTTACGATAGGTCTATATATTTATGTATATGGTATGAATTATAAATTGTATGTATGTGTATTTTAATATATTTTGTTAGTATGTATTCGTATATACGTATGTATATATTATATATATACATATATGTATGTGTGTGTATATATATATATAACTATTTTATATACCTTAGACAGCCCGCTCATTTTTCCTATCTCAATATCCATCCAAAGGTGGCCTGGAAGAAATTACCTAGAGTGATAAGGCCGCCTCTTGTACTATTATTATTGTGTTGTTTCTTCACTGTATTTTTATTTTGTGCAATAAAGGATTAAATAAATAAATAAAACTTCAACATTAAAAAAACACTATAAAGTACAATACAATACAATAATTCTTTATTGCACACCAAATTACAGTATTGAGCTTAAATATATTATGCTATGTTTGGTAATACAATGGGCGGTCTTATCGCTTAAAGCGATTTCTACCAGACAACCGTGGGATGGAGAATATTGGAAATAGTTGTAGATGGCGGTAAACAATAAAGAAAGAAAACAAAAAGGTAAACTATCTAATAGCATACTAATACTTAAATACCAAAATCAAATAAACTAATACATATTTAAAAATAATACTAATAATTATAACAAAATACATAAATAACGACACGAAAGGTGGCACTATAGACTTTTCAGATAGTGGTTTCGTACCTGATTTTTAAATGTGTGTATAGTTTTTGAGCGTTTTATATGTAATGGTAGTGCGTTCCAAAGCCGGACTGCTTGAACGGTAAAAGATTTGTCATAATAAGAAGAAGAATGGGACGGTGTTTTGAGAAGGAGGGTTTCGGAGGAACGTAAGGATCGGGAATGGGTGTGGTGTAAAAACTCAACACGGGATTTCAGGTACTGAGGAGCAACAGGGTTAAATAGGATATTATATAATATATGATAGGATATGAGCATTCTGGCGAAGACGAATAGGTAACCATTTCAGCTTTCTGCGATATTCGGATATGTGATCAAATTTACGTAGTCCATATATGAATCTGATACAATAATTTTGTAACCTTTCGAGTCTATTTAGCTGTTCTTCAGTTAAATCTAGATATGAGGCGTCAGCATAATCTAAGATCGGGAGTAAAAGGGACTGTGCAAGCATGACTTTAGTGGCTGTAGGCAAAAAGTTACGCAACCTTTTGAGAATCGAAGCAGAGGCGTAAAGTTTGCGGCTCAATTCTGCAAGGTGAGGGACCCATGACAAGTTTCTGTCGAGAACAATCCCAAGATCTTTGACAGTTTTACTAATTTCAATACGGGTTCCATCAAACATTACCTGTGGAAGATGAAACCAGTCATCTTTTGAGATAATTCTTGAGCTACCGACTATAATTACCGATTAAAAGTAAGCAATTATAATTATAAAATCCCACTGAAAAGCATGTAGAAATAATTATGAATATATATCAATATTTACAATTATATATCAAAATTATAGCAAAACCAAACAAATGCTTGGCATTCCACTGCGCTCGCCATCCTGAGACATAAGGTGTTAAGTCTCAATATGTCCAGTAGTTGCTCTGGCTACAATGTCCTTCAACCCGAAATACCACAGTGCATTTAAACTGCTGTTTGACAGGAGAAATAGACATTGCGGTGGTACCCACCCAGACAGCCTCTCACATATGAAAGACCTACCACCAGTAAATCTTACTGAAATATTTTTTGGCGAGGTCCGTGAACTATTTTAAATTTTGTTAGGGGTCTGTGACTGCAAAAAGTTTAAGAAAGCCTGCCTTAGTGAGAAATACATTAGCCGTCTTGGAGGAGTGGTACCCTAGGATGGACAATCATCCCAGTGCTGGTGAGTGGACCAATCTGGCAACGCATCCTTTTTTACCAGTGGCCGAACAGGCGCCACGGCATGTTGCGGCCCATCTGACACTGGTTCTATCGGGGCACGGTTGCTTCGTTAGATATTTGTGGTGTGTGGCGGGAATGAATGAAACCGCTGGTGTGCCATCATGGTGAAAAAACATACTCTTTCGGAGTGCCCACTCTGGGGTGACGAGCGCAGAATACTCCATGCAGCCGCCAGAGTAGACCTCTCGCTCTCGGCCGTAATGCCCTCCATGGTCGAGATTGGGAAGGCTTGGCAAGCAAAACTCTCGTTCGATCAAGATCTCGCAGAAGAAGAGCACGAGACGGGATCGCGAGGTGAACGATCCCGCTCATCGCCACCTGCACTAAAGGGTTACCGGGCAATAAATGGCTGAACCGCTGCGGCGCCTCTACTATGTCGTAGGGTATGAGAATTTCGCCATTCGACATTACGCTGGGCTGGACATACTGTGCAGGGGGCGTTGCGCCCTTACCTACAGCAACTTGGATATGAGCGACAGGGCGCATGGCCTCATCTCTGACGTAGACGACCTAAACATCTTTAACCGACGCAGCGTCTTGAAACAGTCGCACCCTTCAAAAGAAGAAATCCGGCATACGGTCTTCCCGGCAACCTGTGTTCTTTCGGATTTACGGCTTTCTGCATAGGCGTAGAATACGTGTAGTCGTCGACGGACACACTTCGGCGCTCATGTCGGTAAATGCCGGAGTTCCTCAGGGCTCGGTGCGGTCGCCCACCTTGTATTTTTTTTTTTATTGCCTTGTAGGCAGACGAGCTAGCGGCCCGCCTGATGGTAAGCGGCTACCGCTGCTCATGGACCTCCGTAGTGCCAGGGGACCAGCACAACAAAGTCGCTGCCTACCTCGAGGAAAGTACTCTCCTTAAACCTCGTTTGAAGAAGGACAGGTCATAGCGCTGAGGAAACACCGATGCAGGGAGTTCATTTCAGAGCTTGCACGTACGTGGTAGAAAAGAACGCTGGAAACGTACCGTCCGGGAACGGTACGCCTCCAGGTGGTGGGAATGAACACTACTGCGGAAACGTGTGGTGCGATGGTACATAGGCGACGGTGGTACCAACTCAAACAACTCCTCGGAGCACTCCCCATGGAACAAACGATAGACCACACAGAGAGATCCCAAGTCTCACCGCAGTCCTAGCGGCTCCAATTTGTCCGTGAGATCGGGATCATTGACTATTCTACAAGCTCGTCGCTGCAAGGAGTCAAGTGGGTCGAGCTGGTTTATTCTGCATATCAATGACATGTTGTCGCTTGGCAACATTCATTGCTATGCAGATGACAGCACGGTTCATGGGCGATACCACTGCGGGCCTCCGGGTTGCCGAGACGAAACTGTGAAGGGACGCGAAGATCTTGTCATTGAGTGAAAAACCCCCGTTCTCTCCCCTCCCCATTCTTCAGGGTGCTCCCCTCTCAATGGGGAATGACCTAAGTATCCTTGGTGTGGATATCCGCTGTGATCTCAATCCAAGGAATCACATCGAGGGCGTAATAACTGCCACATCACGCAGGAATGGAGTCCTGAACAGGGTGCGTCGGTTTTTCACGCCCGGTCAGCTTTGTCGCTAATATAAAGCGCAGGTCCGGCCGGGTATGGAGTACTGCTCGCACCTCTGGGATGGATCCACCCAGTACGATGCCTTGGATGGATTGCAGCGGCGGGCCATCCGCATTGTGAATGATGCAGACGTTACGAGCAACTTAGAGTCGCTACAACTCCGGAGGGATGTCGCCTCTCTAAGCGTGTTCTACCGCATGATCGATGCCTAGACATCGATCATGCGCTTCTCGCCTTGTGATGTTTGGGCCATAATGCGTGTGACGGTCATCCAAGGAATTTAGTCGGTATCCTAGCGGAAGTTTTGTGAGGGACCCGGCTCGGCCAAAACATCCCTAATGTGCCAGGCTGGAAGGCCAGTGACACTAACATACAGTTCCAGCCGCCTCCGGGCCACCGAAAGAAGAGCACAATAGCTTTCCTCCGATAAAAGTCAGATTTGATAAGTATGTATGTATGATATGTCCGGTATAGGCTTGTTTAGTATTGGGTGTTATGTTTATGTAGGAGTGCTCAATACAAAACCGCCCCGGGTGCCAACCTATCTTACGCCGCCATTGCTCTAAGACCAATAACGCTCGTCACCCCGGCGGTGTTCGTATCAACCAGTAGTTGACATGGACAGTTTAGTCGGTTATCTGATTGTGGTTATCTTGGTTGTTATTGAGCCAATCAGGTAACCATGCAAAGAATGCGAAACAATAAAAAAGACGGGTTGCACTCCGGGAGTGCCGGCAGATGTGAAAACTTGATTATTAACGTTGAGCATGTTTGATATTTTGGAATGGTTAGGGAATAATTTTGCACCAATTGCTTTATCAGTATAAAAGTACTATCATTTATGTGGTAGAATATAATATACATTTATTGCGCTATCGTACACAAACATGACAATTTATATTACATTAAAAATTTAACACTTTAAAACTATTACAATTATTTTACATTAAAAAGTTTATCTCTCCGAAAAATCAACTTTCATCCATAATTTCAACGACTTTTTCACCATCATCATTACCAGAACTATCATCGCCAATCTCTAAAACTGATACGATAGGTTTATGGTAGCTGAAGTAAGAAACGAACAGTTTTGATTCGAACCTATTTAAATGTCTAATAAAGACCGCATCAATAGTAGTTTTGTATTTCGTTGTGCTAAGATTGCGATCATTCGACATAGTTAAACCAAATTCATTATTTAAAAATTCAATTAATAGTTGATTTTTATCGTCTGCGAAGTTTATGTTGAAATCTCCACTCAAAATCATTGGCAATTCATCAAAGCTTTATAAACTGACAGCTAACTGACAGCTGTCTACTCTCCATCCGTCTTACGCTTTTCGTCTTACGATCAGGTCACGTGTCCTGACGCGAGTTTAAGATTTTATACCCATTACAGAAAAAGTGCTCAACGCCGCTAAAAAAGTTTTCACTTCAATAATGAAAAAAAAAACGATTGACAAACATATTGACAAATGACAATACTTTCGACTTGGCACTATGACTTGGCAGCATGGTCTCTTTTAATTTAGCCGGTTCCACCAAGAAGCTTATACCCAAATGGAGATTGCATTCCGTATATAAAAGTGAAGCACAAAAATTTGACCTTGAATGACGTTGCTACTGCCTGCTATCCTTTTCTTTAGAGTGACAATGAATGAAAATGACTTTTTGTTCATTCACTTTTATATACGGAATGCAATCTCCATTTGGGTATAAGCTTCTTGGGTTCCACGAACGAAAAGAACAAAAAATTATGACAAGTGTCTACGATGACAAGGGACAAGTCCTGCCCAATGATTAAAGATTGCTGCCAATTGACAAGTGACCATAGATTTAACCTCTAAAGACAAGTGACCGATGTCAGAAAAATACCGGTGTAAACTGTAAATATAAACAAACACATTTTATTTCTTACTTTTACTCACAGACCAAGTAGTACAACTTTTACTTTACATTCGGCAATACCTTCATAATATTAATGTACAGTTTAGATCATTGTAATAAAATAAATGTAAAACCAAATTTTGATATATCTCCCAACTTCCGAAACTTAAAATTACTACTTGAGCCATTGACATATATTCTACCGATAGACAAGACATGTCATAGAAATGATTTGTCCCAGCTCAATAGCGACATCTACTTTATTGACTTGATATCATACAAATTATGGCCAAAGAAAAACGTGTCACGAATAGATAAGACAATTCATATTAATCGTAACTCTTCGTTATATGATGTCTACATATTAATACCGACAACTAAAATATAATATAAAATAATAGTTTCTTTTACATAAAATAATATGGTTTCTTTTATTTACCGGATTTATAAACATGGCGCCTGGTGAGCACATTATTTGTGAATAATACACAAGAAATTAAATTATAAATAAATATTTTTTTTATGTTCAGGATTTAATTAATAGAAACACTCTAGAATTAAAATATTTTTATTAAATATATACATAGGTAATCAAAAATATGAAATAACAAGCGACAATATCACCTGCCTTACCTGGTACAGACAGATTACTATATATTATTAGACAGACTTATTTGGAAAGTCCGTAAATGTATTGCAAGTTTCATACAGTATCGGAAATGAAATAATATAATTACGTTTTCGCATGGTACTGCAACTTTCTTTAAGTACACTCTTCCTGTCTTTGTGCTATATTTGTCTTCATCTTTAAAATGTACGGAACATATGCGAGAATAATCTGAAGGTAACCACGTTTCTTGTGCGATTCTTCTGAATAAATTTGATCCACAATTCTCTTGTTTCACGACATGGCCGAGGAAACCTTTTAATTTAAATAATAATAAAAATATTAATTTAAATGCTTTTAATTTTTTATCTTATATAAATACTTCAGTATCCGTTAAAAATCTGCGTCGATATTGTCGACTCTGCGCATACAAATACTCGTTAGTCTTTAACATGCATGGCCGCCCGTCATCAACCGGTATCACATGTCACAATTGTTGATATTAAATTAGATTAAATGTGTTTTTAATATAATAAGTTAAACTCACTGGTGAAAAGTCACACCTTGACTTTTACTTATGTTTTTTGAATTGTTCGAGCAGTATTTTAATGCACACGACGGCATTTTGTCGAATAAAACTTTGCACTGATACGTGTCTAGTTCCAGCAAGCGCTTGACATAGACTAAATGAGTTGGAGCTAGGCGTGAGGCGTATTTATTGTCACAGTTAAAAGTCACAGGTATAACACTTTATCATATAACAACTGTTATTTAAATTGGAAGATTCTGTTATCAAATAACAGTCACAGGACACAGTGTGAGTCACAGTCAGTCAGTAAGTATATACCAAACGAACATAATCATCTCTCTCTGTATCATCACAGCTTTGTCTCTTTCGTACTAACATGATGTTAACGAGGCAAAACAAGATAGACCTATTATTTTGTAGCAAAAGCGAGATAGACTTATTATTTTCTTATGATGTAAAAATAAAATGGTAAGCTGTAGTACGATATTTTGAAAAATATACGTATAATTTTATTTGGTCGCGTAATAATCTATGTATCGTTCAGTTTGGATACAAACAACAAAAAAAGAACGGAAATTAAAAATGTAATAAAATAATATGAATATTGACAATAAATTTGGAACGTGTTTAAATAACTCAAATATTGTTCAGTATATTGTTAAAAAAAAATTTACGACTTCGTGTAGGTCTATAAAAAGGGTACATTATACTTCGATCAATTATACACTAGATTATATGTAACAGTCCAAAAAACGAAGAGAAATAAGAGCACAAATGAGCATGTGCTCTTATTTGAATTTAGTATAGTCCAGAAACATAATAAACTTATAATGATGGGAAAAGTAGCTGGTAAAAGGAAAGTCGGTCGGAGGAAAAAGTCATGGCTACGAAACATTAGAGTGGACAGGGATTGCGAGCGCCGCAAAACTATTTTGCCTAGCACGAAACAAGCGACAGTATGCTGAGCTGATTTGAGTATGAAGAAGAAAAAAAACGTAATACATCTTAATTTAAAGGTAGCTATAGGGTTTATTGTTACCTGAAGTTAATTATAATAATTAAAGAGTTTTTTGCAACATTTCGTTGTTTTAAATTCAAATGTATAAGTATAAGCAACCTTGGCCACTATTGGCGTGTGATTTTGTTCCAAATTCGTATATATTTGATCGAAGACATAATATGAAGTCGCTTGTTTTTTTTTGTAATCTCAAATGTATTAAAATTTGTGCGCGTATCCAATCGACATTTACTGCGTCCCAGAGATTGGTCGAGACGATTGGTAATAATATTAAACCTTAACTCTTCGAGAATAAGGATGACATTTGAATGTAAATATATTACGTATGTATGTATAATGTAAATATAAATTGTAAATAGAACGAAAATGTATAATAATATAAATGTACATAAAATGAATTGAAAACTTTTAAATGCGCCAGTACGCCAAATAAAAATTATTTAAAGTTAATTTTACTGTCAAACTGACAGTCCTAAGCCTGCATAAAAGCATGAAGGAAAGTTTTCATTCATTAATCATTTTAACGCAACAAATAACATGCTGTTATTTAGTAACAGATATCTGGCACTGTTATTTTTGTGTCACAGTAACAGTAGTAACAGATACCGCATTGAGCCTGTTACGACTCATCTCTAGTTGGAGCGCCTGGACTCCAACTTGTGTTACAAACTATTTGCTTGAGGTGTCTTCTCTAGTACGTATACTGTTTCCATTCGTTTATTTTATTTTTGACACATCGAGTACTGAATCAAATAGTGATGGCCTGATGCGTTATCGAATCAATTTTTTATAACAAACGATTTTATTTTTGAACAAGTTTTGATCGATTTAATACATATTTTATTTTTTGCTCCATGCATTGTTTTATAAAACTTCAGGGATATTTAAGTTACTTGATTTAATAATTATATTAAAATAAACCATTTACTCATGTTAAGTTAATATTCTTATCACTTCCGTCGGCAATAGTAATGTTGTTAAAAACAAATTGTGAAACGGCAACACTGGGCAGACAGGTGACGCGCGCCGCCATTTTGTGGTCACTCACAACGAGACGCCCGCGCCCGTGCTAGTGTTTTCCGTTCGCTGAATTTTAATTCACATTTTTCATACGTCGAGTTGAGTATTTATATTCCTCCGTATTGTTTTACCCGTGAATTCCTACATTTGGTTGAATTGAGAACATCGTACCTGCCTTCATCACTTTCAAAATGCCTAAAGGAAAGGTGCTTAAAGGACAAACAAGGGAGTTTGTGTTGCGACTTCATGAGTACTTTGAAAGGGAAAGCCGTAATGGTGGACCTCTTATACCAGTGACTCAAATCAGAGACCGTGTTTCAGCAGCATTAGGTATTACTGCTCCAACAGTTTCAAAAATAATTAAAGAAGGCTAGGGCAGTAGTGGCATGGAACAAAACAAGCCATCTACACCTAAGAAAAAACGTCAGCCCTTTAAAGTGACAGCAATTGACAGTTTTGATGGTGATGTTATTCGTCGTCATATATACGATTATTACCAAACCTATTAACCTAGTACAATCTCTGAAAACTAGTGGCTTGTTCCGTGGTCAAAAGTCTTCTTTGGCGAAGGTATTGAATAGGATTGGATTCCAATACAAAAAATGTGACAAAAGAAAAATATTGATGGAACGCAATGATGTTGCTTTGTATCGATGCGAATTTTTAAGACAAGCTAAAAAAATAGAATACTGGTCGAATGTTGTTTTCACCGATGAAACTTGGCTCAATGCGAATCACACGGTATCAAAAACTTGGACTGACAACACTGCTAGCTCCTCGACCGCAGTGCCAATGGGAAAAGGTGAAAGAATTATAATTTGTCATGCAGGAACCGCAAAAGGATTTGTGCAAGATGCTATGTTTTTTTTTTTTTTTTTTTTTATTGCATTGAATGGCGAGACGAGCAAGCCGTTCGCCTGATGGTAAGCGATACGACTGCTCATGAACAGTAGCAATATTCCACTGCGCTCGCCATCCTGAGACATAAGATGTTAAGTCTCAATATGTCCAGTAGTTGCTCTGGCTACAATGTCCTTCAATCCGAAACACAACAGTGCATTTAAGCAGTGTTGTTTCACGGGAGAAATAGACATTGCGGTGGTACCTACCCAGATGGCCTCTCATGGATGTTAGCTTTTAAATCAAAGAAAACAGGGGATTACCACGAAGAAATGAATTCCGAAGTATATGAAAAATGGTTTCGGGAAATGTTATTGTCACTCGAACAGCCATCAACAATATTTATAGATAATGCGTCCTATCACTCTCGGCAAATTAACAAAATGCCAACGCAAGCCAGTAAAAAAAATGAAATAATAAACTGGCTCCGTAACAATGGCGAGGAGGTGGACGAGTCCCTATTAAAAGTAGAGTTACTTAAAATATTAAAAATGAGGAAGCAGCCTAAACGATACGTTATAGATGAAATGGCTGCAGAACATGGGCACACCGTCCTTAGAATTCCTCCATATCATTGCCAGTATAATGCCATAGAGCTAATATGGGCGCAAGTGAAAGGATATGCTGCGAGAATAAATACAACTCCTCCTTTCACCGCAAACAAAATGCTGGAGTTGCTTAAAAATGCGTGTGAAAATGTGACGCCTCATAACTGGGCGAGTGTCGTAGATAAGACGAAGAAAGAAATAATGTCTGATTGGGATCGCGATGTCGCATTTGACAACTTACCCATGCACTCATTAATAATTAGTGTTACTGGGGATACGAGTGACGACGACGCCGATTCCGACGAAACAGACGATTGTTTATAAATAAAAATATTAACAAATTACCTTTTAGTTGTTTTAATTATTTAATCCTTAAAGTACTATGAATTCCAACATGGTTTAACTGTTTATTACAAGTAGGTACTAAACATTTATTTTCGTTGTAATCATTGTAATTATTTTAAATTAAACTCTTATTTAAAGTCACTTCAATACGTATACCTTTATTCATATTAATTAATTTGCAGCAAATACATTCGATCCTAATATTGGGTACTATATTACGTTTAACTGTTTTCATTAGCATTTTAATGTAATTTTATTTCAAATGATTCCGATTGATTGATTCTATTCAAAATCGTTTTTGTTATCTGTGGTCATTCGTTACGAATGGCACAACTCTAAGTGGGCGTTACCCGTCAAGAAAGTATCTACTTTTATTTCAAAATATTGTTCTACTGTAATGTCGTACTTTATAGGCGTGAACTGTCAAAAATAAAATAAACGAATGGAAACAGTATAGTACATTATAACTCAATGACTTGAGCACTTAAACTATTTTATTACAAAAACTTTTCTGAATATTTCTCGGACAAACATAATACGTTTATGATAATATGTCAGTCGTGGTGATAGCAGTAGCCACTGAAAGTGGTGTGCCCATATTTTCAAGAAAAAGAGGCACAAGTGAGAATGTAAGTAGGTACTACAATTTATAAAAAAAAAATGGTAATAAACAACACTAAATTCGATACATAACAAATACACATGCGCAATTCTGATTAAAGTGAAATCAGAGATTATGCTACACTTTTTGGTCTCACTAAACACAAAACCAAAACAAATATGTTTGAATTACACAAACATTTGTCTCGGTGCGACAATAAAACACAAAACCTCCTATTTCACCCTTGGATTCTTATTCAACTGCATCTCAAATATAAAGCTGATGTATAAATTCATATGCATTATAGGTTCAATTCTCTACAATTGCCTCGCTTCATGGCATTAATATGTTCAGTAAATGCCACAATACCTCCATGGTTAACACACAAATTGATAATGGTGCTATTTTATGGAAGGAATATTGTAAAAGGTATGTTCCTTTTAAAGATACAATATAAACATTATCCATTTACTATGCGGTTCAACTAAGAATAGGACTGACCCTGCGCCATATTGGTTCGTAGTAGCTGTCAAATCGCACAATTTAGGTAGGGTGAGCATGACAAGATTTCTTAAAATAATATTTTTATTGTATAAAAATAATATTTCTAATACTTAATAATTCGTAAAAAAATTAATGAATGAATAATGTCGTGTTATAGTTACTCTCTGGTGAATAATTGCATATGAAGTAAATAAAAAATTAAATAAATATACTTTTTTAAGCTATTTATGACTAAACATTCTTGTTTATGTGTCCATATAACATTTTGTAATTGTTTTAATTTATTTAGTTAATTTATGTTCAAGAATTTGACTATGTGAAAAAAAAATATAATTGATGCGTAAAATTTTTTTTGTTGCTAACCATACTTTTCGTGTGATATTTGACAATTAGAGGTCATTGACGTTCCTATTCTTATTTGAAACGCATAGTATATGTATGCATTTTTTTTGAATACATGAAATTTAAGCACTTTGGTAGTTCCAAACGATTTCTAAATAAAAGTATTGATATTTTAGATTCCTGTTTTTTACCACCAAATGTCTTAAAAGAAAGTAGGTATAGCCATCAACAACTTCAGACACAGATTACCCACTGGTGAACATAGGCCAACCCCAAGTATTATGAAAATGAACAATTGAACAACATATGCATCCAACAAGCACATAGCTGTGAACTATTAATATATATATTCTAATTATTGTTTTTACAGTGTGACACTCATTGGCATTGCTACCGGTGGATTGGAATGTGATTTAGAACTTCTCTTGTCATGTGTCCATGATGTATTGATTTTTTGTATTGGAAAAAAAGAACTAGAGGAACTTAAAAACATAGATCAAGTAAAGAGAGATCTGAGGCAATGCTATCCATTACTAGACTACATGCTGGAATCGTTGGATCCTAATACAGCTTCCAATACTCTGCCAACTTTGGCCCTAGATCTTATACAAAGTATTCTATGCACTCAAGCGCAACAATTACAGGTAATAATTATGCTTAACAACTTTAGAAAGGTTAATTGCCTTTGCTTGTTATTTAACTATCAGCAGTATGCTTAATATTAATATCCACACCCATAAAATATATGATTATCTAAATATAATATACTGTCTACCCTACCTACAGTAACAAATGTACAGAAGACTTTTTTTATTGCAATGAAAGGCAAGACAAGCATGTGATTCACCTGATGATAAGTGACACAGTTCACAACCACTTATGGATTGTAGTTAAACATTCACTATCCTGACTCCTAAGATATAAGATTTTAAGTATCAATATGTCTAGTAGTTACTCTGGCTACAGTGTCCTTCAAATCTGAACACAATAATACATTTAAACTTGTTTTTTTGCTGGGAGAAATGGACATGTCTAAAGTCTAAACAACATTGTCATATTTAAAACTTTATATTTCTACTATTTATTTATTTGTTATAAAAAAAATTTATAAACAATGTATAAACAAATATATGTAGTTAATTCTACTTATTATAAATTTCAGCAAGCCTTAGATCATTATGCTGAGAATGTTTCTGGGAGATGGGCATGTCTCAGTATAAATGGGCATTTGGTGGCTACAAGTTCCGATTTCCATGAGCTTGATCCTAGAGAAATTCGACTACTGTTGCTACTGACTGCTGCCCAAGATGGGGCACCATTACGAGAGACACCAGTGTATTTACCTCAAATGAGCCCTACTGTAAGTAATCAACACCTAGCCTTAAAATATGTTTGACATTTCTTATAATCAACTAAATAAATGTTTTTTTAATATTTATAAGTTTAAGTTTATAATTAATCTCCTGTTTGTATTATGTGGTAATATAAAGAGTGTATTATTATTAATAAATAATTACAGACTGTACTGTGTTAATACATTGCAATGGCCCACACAAAACCTATGCTATGAAACATGATACAATACTCAATTGACAAAAAAAATTACAAATGTAATGACTAATTCTTAAATTTTCTACTGTATGTAAAATAAATATACCTTAATGAGCATTATTTCATTTTTTTCAGGTGGCCTTCAGAGCGATTACATGTAAACTTTTAGCTGATGTTTACATATTAGTGATGTGTGGGGCTACACCACCCCTGTCACAAATAGACGAAATAGTCCTACAATGCTGGGAAGGATATGCGCAAATAATCAAGGAAAGCAAGCTTACCTACCCCAGAAATTTTCCAATGAGCATTGCATTTGAACCGTGTGTTTTTGGGTAAGTTATCTGATAGATCTAAACATACTGGAATGTGGATGGGACATCCTTGACGTTGGACGTGTTTTTTTTTTTCGACTCATAATTTTGATTAAAATGCTACTATATATTTTTCGTATGATTACACGATTCTTTTATTATATCATGGTACTTAATTTGAGAATAAAAATGGATTATACTTTATATCCGTATTCAAAGATAATATAGGAAAAATTCAAGATTTATTTATATGTACTAAAACTACACATCACGTTGGATGGGGGGGGAGTGTTAAATCTCACCACGTATCACTAAAAGGGAGGGGGGGGGTCAGAAATGCTAAATAAAAGATCACGTGATGAATGGCCGGCCCCTTATACAATCATTTTGGAGTGGTATAGCTATGCTGATGACAGTCATGGGTTTGCATGAATGCGTAGACACCACTGCCTCACAGGATATCGACGTGAAGTGCCAGCTTTGCTGTCTCATGCCTCTTGTTTGCTGGACCTATTGATTGATTATTCTCTGAAAATATATTTATTTATTTATTTTATTTAAAGCTTTATTGTGCACCAGTAAATAAAAGGAAATAGCATAAACACAATCAACAAGCAAGAAAAGAGTACAATGGCGGTCTTATCGCTCGAGGCGATCTCTTCCAGACAACCAACCATAGGATGGATAAAATAGAGACAACTGTGGGGTATTGTGAGGTGTACCTGATGTCAAATATATAATATGTCTAAATACATAATATATGTAATAAAAATAATATAAAATAAACTAAAGAAACACATTCATACAACATGCATAAAAAATAGATACATATACATATGAATAAAATAAATATATCAAATATATAATATATCAAAAGCATTGCGGAAAATGATATCCATCCATCCATCCATCAGCCAAAGGAAGTCCACTGCTGAACATAGGCCTCCCCCAGTGATTTCCACAGAGACCTGTTGGAGGCAGCCTGCATCCAGCGACGACCCGCGACCTTTACCAGGTCGTCTGACCATCTTGTGGGTGGACGTCCTACGCTGCGCTTTCCGCTACGTGGCCTCCATTCGAGCACTTTACCCCCCTTAATGGCGACACATATTGGAAAATGATAAGTGTTTGTTAATTGTTATCATCGCGACTATCAAAAATGTAATTTAATACAAAATACAGTCGACTCTTGTTAATTCGAAACTCGAGGAACTCTTAAAATACTACGAATTATCGAGTGTTCGAAATAATATCAAAAGGTTCAAAATTTGTGAGAGAAAGTAAATACAACTGAATTATTAAGTGTTGGTCAATTATTATTTATTAACTGCTATTCAATAACAATGACAAAACTTTAGAGGTACATTCGTGTACATACAGGTATTCATAATTTGAATTAATTAATATTTCTAAAGAACTATGTTATACTGGTTTTCCTCTTTCTCTCTAAAACTTTGAATTGCCGAGTGTTGGAAGCCGTTGAGTTCGAATTAACGCGTCGTTTTGTTATATCATCATCATCATCATCATCATATCAGCCACAGGAAGTCCACTGCTGAACATAGGCCTCCCCCAATGATCTCCACAATGACCTGTTGGAAGCGGCCTGCATCCAGCGACGTCCTGCGACCTTAGTCAGATCGTCCGTCCACCTTGTAGGCAGGCGTCCGACACTTCGCTTGCCTGTACGTGGCCTCCACTCGAGAACCTTTCGGCCCCAACGGCCATCGGTTCTACGAGCTATGTGCCCGGCCCACTGCCACTTCAACTTGCCAATCCTATGGGCTATGTCGGTAACCTTGGTTCTCCTACGGATCTCCTCATTTCTGATTCGATCTCGTAGGGAAACACCGAGCATAGCCCGCTCCATGGCTCGTTGAGTGACTTTGAGCCTTTTAATGAGGCCCACAGTGAGAGGCGACGTCTCGGTGCCGTATGTCATCACTGGTAACACACAACTATCGAAGACTTTCGATTTTAGGCACTGAGGTATTTTGTTATATTTCGTTTTGTTATACATATAGCAAAGGTTTTTTTCGTTCGAATTACCAAGTGCATAAAAAAGTATTGATTTAGTTCGAAATATAAAGAGATTTTGTAGGGAACTTGTGATAACTTTGAATTATAGAGAGGTTCGAATTATCGCAGGTTTGAATTAACGAGAGTCGACTGTACCTATAAAAATTAGTATCCTTGTACAATACAGGGTATCTCAAGACTGCTACCGAAAACGAAGCCGGGTGGTAGTTAAAGAGACTTCAGACACAATGCAACAGAAAAAGTTGCAAAAAGGCGACAATTTTTTTTTGTTACTTTTTTCTTATGACCATATTTGGGTGGTAAATACATTTTTTCCTAAAATAATAGTGAATACCCTTTTATTTATAAATAATCTAAGGTATAAAAGTGTTTAAATTATTATTCTAGCAAAAACTATGGATTTACCACCCAAAAATGACGATAATTAAAAAATCATAAAAATTCATTGTCGCGTTCCTTTGCGAAATTTTTAGTTGCATTGTGTTTTTGGTCACTAAAACTACCACCCGGCTTCGTTTTCGGTAGCAGTCTTGAGATACCCGGTATATTAGAATCAATAATGGTAGCCAATAGAGTTGGGTGGATGGATCATTTATCTATCTTGAATAAGGCGAAACAATAGGGCCAAAAATTGTCATCGTTTCTAACATAAGATTCTATTGTTTAGCCAAGAGTAACTAATGGATGTATTTTATTCAGAATTTTAGTAATCAACATAAACAACAGAAGGTGTGTGTTCTCACGACATTTACACCCGCCCAATCAAAAGGGCCGAGTCACATCCGGCGCACACAGAATGGATATACTGCGAACATTCTACATTACATCGTGCAAGGATTTGGCTCCCGAATTAAAAATAAAGGAAACAGAAGAAGGTAATGTAATTACCATAAACCAGTGATAGCACACCCAAAACAATACCTAATATCATGATTTACAATATATCCATATTAATTTCTATATTTTTTCAGTCTCACAAACAGTAGCATGTATCACGGAAACGTATTGGTGTTCAGAATACCACAAGTGCCATGCACAAAAGTCACAAAATTTGTTGTGTTGTGTCCTTTATGCGCCTACAGTACAGATACACACGATGAGGTAAATATTATTTTAAAATTTTACTCTGTAGGCGCCCAAAAATTGTAATCATATAATATTATACTTTCTTCTCTTCTCAAACACTAAATTTCTTTTTAGGTTAATAACGAGTCAAATTCTTCAGGATCTAAACACCAATAAGGATGTGTATTGGTAATATTTACAAAATACGCTGAAGGTATAATTTTATGTATATGACTGCATTCCGTCCATACGAGTAATATTGAAAAAAAAATTAAAATATAATCGTTAAGTATTATTGTCGTTTTTATTTTTCAAATTCTGTGGTAATAAAAATGCATTAGAATGGAAGAATTCATTGATCCTAGCATTGTTTGTTATAATCTCATGATTTAGTCAGTATACAGAGGTTTTAATAATAAAGGAATTATTTTATCAAATTAGGTTTTTAAACCACAAAATATATCAACATAGAAAAATAATTAATTTATTGTTATAAATAATTAGACTCAACTGTCACCTAAGATCGAGTCATGAGTCGCAGGTTTCAGAAACTACAAGAGCCCTTTCAGTCTCAAGAAAACCCAGACACGAAACAAATGTGGATCACACAGCTATTTGTTTCGGTACGGGGATCGAACCCGCGATCTCACGTTTCACGACCGGTGTCTAACCTACTGCACCCCAGAGGCAGTCTATATTGAATCGATTTCAAAACAGACCAAAATAATAATTAGGAAAAGCAATGATGTTTTAATAAAGATGACGCATATTCATACTGCGTGACGTTTAAAAACTGTACTGCTATGCATATACATACTCATTTGTTAATACTTTATGACAATTTTAGTGAATGAAACAGATCATACAGAAAGTACGAGACGAAAAGAGATAGCATTGCTCTATCCAAACATAGAATCGAAGCGATAGAAACAGAAGGGTGACGATAAATAAAACTACCTATTTGGTTTTATAAGTATATAATATATTAACTTTGAGGTTGCTACATGAGTCTACCTGTGGTACGCCATCCTGAAACAAATATATTTATATTTGCACATAACTTTGATAAAATAAAAATAATAATAATTGATTGCCGTTTCTTATATAAGTTTATGGTAAGCATGCACTGAAAAATCGATATCTTATTAATTTTTTTTTGTTGTAATGATGACAAGTGATACGACCGCTCGTGGACATAAGCGAAACCAAGACACCTGAAATTACAAAGCAATGCTTGGCATTCACTGTGCTCGCCATTCCGAGACATAAGATCTTAAGTATAAGTACAGCGATTACTCGGGCGAGAATGTCCTTTGGATCGGAACATAACATGGCATTTAAACTGCCGTGTGGCGGGGGAAATAGACATTGCGGTGGTACCTACACATGGTGGTAACGTATGAGCGACCTGCCACTAGTAAACAACCGATACTACAACCGATGGTGCAGGTTTTTTTTAGGTGGATATATTTATATATTTTCGTAGTTGTATATTTTTATTCATAATTAAATGTGCTAAACCAATATTAATCAGTTTTAAAGGCATCCAGTCACGATCTTCTCTTTTTGTCCGAGCTGTGCTTAGTGCATATCCATTTACGTCTCAAAAGCTCATCACGTGGAAATCTGGAAACATTAATTAATGTTATATGTAAATATAGTTATTCAAAATATATGAGGAAGCTAATGTATTTTGTAATGTTCGTGGTTGGATTAAGTTATTTGAATTGATTATGAAAATAATTCATAACAAATAACTTAATTGTTTTAAATGTGATTGAATTAGAAATAAATATACAACTATCCAAATCCATTCAAACTTTCATCGTCAATTTCCTGTATCGCTTCTGACTTGTTAATCTATGACATACGCTTTTCGTCCCTATCGCACTTCACAATCTTTGTATTACGCGATCCTTCTTACACAATTGAAGGCGGTGTATACTAATTTAAAATAAAAATTAAATTTTGTGTGGTTTTTATATACTTACGTATGGTGTGTAGGTCCCATTTAGTTTCGTATTTTTGCACCATTGTTTTAACACTTTTAAAACACACAATTCGACACTTTAGACAATATTTTCGAAATAAATTATGTTGACAGCACTGAGGTCTTCCCTCTGTCGCCGTTGCTATGCGACTAGATGAAATTACACCAATTGCCCGAATTTGAACGCCTCACTTTTGAAGTGCTAGTGCGATATCTACGTCGTATTTGTATAATATATCATTGAGGAAAAGTGATTAAAACGACGAGTAAAATGTTATATCTTATTTATTGCTTTAAAATGCCACAAAATATTTATAAATTATCACAATAGTCCACACCATAAGCGTAGCCAGGGAAAGTTTATTCGATACCCACCATAACTTGATGTAAATAATTACTTATTTACTTGAAACATAGGAATATTTATTCGCCATTTTCTCAAACACCCAAATATGTAACTGGCTACGCTTACAGTACTCACCAAGCCTCAAGTCACATGCAAGCATTTAGTTTAATCCAAACTTTACCTAGTCGATACACATGTTCACATACAGTATACACTAAAACACTAATGACTAACGCAGAGACAAGTCCATGCTACCTCGCGTATCACTGTAACAATGTAGATATTGTAAGATAATAAGGACCTAGTTGCATAAACTAACTTTAATATTGACAATGCCAATGCCATACATTAAAGCCAAATGTATATAATGTTCAAACTTAAAGTTATGTATAATACAAAGTTAATTTATACAACTGAACCTAAAACAATAAGGTCAATTATTGATGGGCATTTCATACGATGCAGTGGATTGATTTGCAAAATTCGTGAATATGTTTTTTTATTTGGTCTTGCTTCCCCTAAACAAATACATGTCAACAGTGACTGTACCTAATGCAAATATTTTTGAAATTGAACTTCACCGCCCTAGTGTACCCATTCCACCTTACAACTGAAACTATAGAATAGGGTGCAAGTATAGAAATACCCTTAGTCACGTATAGTCACTATGGAATTTTCATGTAGAAAATAAACAAATAATGAGAGCAATGACCCAGAAGTTTACTCTATAATTTCCATATTAGTATAACTCACAAATATTCATCCTTGTTTGGCATTACAGCAATTGGAAATATTGTTTACAAACGAGATAGAATACTAATTAATCTTTAAGAAAAATGAAACTTTATATTCGATTCATAACCGGCTTGAGTCAAAGCTAGTAATAAACTGATCTATTTTTCTTAATACAAGGTGTTTCATACATGCAAAGTAGAATACAAAAAGAATTTGTTAGAATACAATTGAACTGAATATAATGAAATTAGTGCCGACTTATACTTCCTTCTAATTTTACTTCTGTAGGTTCAGTGCAATAAGATACTTTAATCTTGCAGAATTGCTTGCGCTATGATTTCAAAACTTGATTCTTGTCTGCCATAAAACTTTTTGGTACAATCTTAATGCACTGATATAGCAACTAAACTTAAATTTTAAACGCTGCCTGTGTTACTTCATCGTGCAACTGAAGGTTTCACTACCATGAAGAATATGTAGTTAATTTAACTTACCAATGAAATATACATCAACGTTACGACAAACATACAATACGCAGATAACATTAAGCCGTTGTCAGTTAATATACCTATTTTTGTAATTATTGCTTTTTAAATTGATTTCTCCACAATTAATCCAGACTAAATTCTACATTAATAATCAATCAGCAAGACGCAAATAAAACGGACAATTATAAAGGACACAATTGTATGGCAATTAAATGAAAGTACAATGTATGTAACTCATTTAGAATTATCCATCACGAAAAATCTGTTATATAGATATGCGTTTAACTATTTGATTGTATTTTGTTCAATATACGAATAATAACTTCTACATAAGATGGAATTTTGTGATATACTAATGGCACTGGCCCTTATAAATTATACATATAAAATGTTTAAAGTATGATGTATTTTATCCAAAGATCAGTTCTATAATAGATGCACAATATAATTTAGATTTATATTCATAAAAAGGTATCAAAAGGCAGAGCTGAATACAAAGATTTAATCTTTTTCGAAAGCAATGCCACGATTGCCACAAAATTCATTTATTTTTCCTATAAAATCAACTGGATCATATAGTTTTGACTCATCAGACGGTAATAGATTAGCAACACTCTATTATAGTAAAAAATATATTAAAATTAATTTGACATAGTCACTGAAACAGTTACTAATTTCTTTTTAATTTTTTTTGCATAAACTTACTTTAAAATCGTAATTACAAATGTTGATCCTTTGAGCCAGATTATTGACATCTATCTATCAGAAGTCACGTTAAAAGACTAACAAAAGCTAAAAAAGTCAACAAGACTTTTAGATCAAGAGCCCGTGGCCGCCAGACCTTCGTAATTTTATAAAAGCTGAAAGTTTGTGTACGCATGCCTCTGACATAGGCATCACACAATCAGCTATTATGAAGTTCCGATCGTAGTTACTTTGGAAGTTATGAGCTTTAATGTTTCTGGCAAGATGAAAGAACCATCAAAAGTGTCTGAATACCAAGGAAATATTTGTTTATAGTTGCTTTCATAACATATATAAAATTTAGGTTTTATACGATAATGGCGGCAAAATTACATGTTATTACTGTACTGTATCAGCCCATATACGTCCCACTGCAGGGCACGGGCCTCCTCTACAATCGAGAGTACGATTGAGAGTGGTTAGGCCATATGGTCCACCACGCTGGCCTTCAAACTTTAACATAATGTAATTTTGTCAGCGTTATAGTATAAAATCTGAATTTTATATGTGTTATTAATGCAACTATAAACAAATATTTCCTTAGAAATTATTCAGACACTTTGGATGGTTCTTTCATATTGCCAGAAACATTGAAGCTCATAACTTCCAAAGCAACCACGATCGGAACTTCATTATAGCTGATTGTGTGATGCCTATGTCAGAGGCATGCGCACACAAACTTTCAGCTTTTATAAAATTACGAAGGTCTGGCCGCCACGGGCTCTTGGTCTATTTGGATAACTTCGCAATGACTAATGATTTTTTTAATACATATTAAACTGATCAATATTCTTAACTACTCATGCTATGTCTAGTATCTACGTCATGATTTTTCAAATCTAAGTGCACAATATTTCATTGTAGTTAGTTAAATCATCTTAAAAATGGCCAATTTTATTTACAGAATTTGGTAAAACAACTGCTCTTCAAGTACTAGTACTATTAACAACTATTTTGGGGAAAACGATTTTGTGACATTTATGGCAACATGTTATAATATAACTATTGTAATTGTTTCGGTGATGCAGCTATTGTTACTATAAATACAAACATAGAGAATGAAAATACCCAACAGATATTTTTGATTAAAAATAATGCATAACTTATTTGTGAATTATCATTCAAAATTGTGTTGAAAATTACTTGAAATACAAAACAAGCTTCACATTGTATCTAAAATGATTCAGCATTTTATTTTTAGTGTACTTTAATATTTTGTACACTCCTTAAGATGTATGTGAAATGCAAAAATTATGTCCACACAATCGACATGAGTACAAAAAGTTACCCAATAATATATTCCTTAAATCAAATTAATTTGCATCACGCATGCAATGATAATTAAGACAGCTGCTCAACGTAAATATAAAATATAGGCGGGAATCAAATGTGACTTGCAAACGCACTTAACTTAATTGGAAACATTACTTCATCACACATTCCTATAGAAAATTCATAATTTAAAATCTTAAATTTAAAGGCCACAATTCATGATAAGAAACGTAATATAATAGTTTTGTAAACTATTTAAAACTACTTAGCAATCTACACTGAGGTTGTTTGATTTTGCATTTCAATTGTTGTATTAAGTCGAATATTTTTAACGAGGGTCCTACTTTCATTTCTAATAATTCTATTATTTCGTCCTTCGTTAGTTGAAGCATCATGGGCCCTGTAATATTGTTAAAGTTGACGCAGTATGGTTGGCAGTCGTTGACTGTGAGAAACTTGGCTACATCGGCCGTCGTCCAGTTTTCAGGGTCAACTGTATTTAAAACATCTAAGGGCACGGTGGTGTTGACTAGTCTAGGTATAATTTTATCTGATTCCTCTTCAATGGCTGGAATTTCTGCTTCAGTGGCTTCTTCTGATTCTTGGGGGGCATCTGCAGGCATGTTCTGTAAATGAAATAGCATCACACAGTGAAGTTGATTGATCATAGTTCTTTTAGATATTTTTTGTAACTATTTTATTTTATTTATTAAAGGATTTCCCACAAGGAATACACATAGCGTTAATATAATAATATCACATATAACACAATCAGCGTGTTTCCTCAGTTATAGGAAATCACAACAAGCTATATTTATGCACTTATGTACAAAAATATAAATACAAGCAAGCATATTTTATAATAATCCTATTTGTATATAATCAAACAATTGGAACGCAATTCGCAGTCGAATGTTATTTATTTTCATAGACAATAAAAATTAACATATTTCAAACAGGTGGCAATATAACTTTAAAAATTAAACCAACATTTTGATTATTCACACTTTCTATTAATATAATAAACTGCACATGTGATAGAAAAGTTTAGAAAATGGAAATATCCAATATACCGGGTATCTCAAGACTGCTACCGAAAACGAAGCCAGGTGGTAGTTT
Source organism: Hyles vespertilio (assembly GCA_009982885.2). NCBI lineage: Eukaryota > Metazoa > Arthropoda > Insecta > Lepidoptera > Sphingidae > Hyles > Hyles vespertilio. The sequence goes on along the minus strand of CM042815.1, from coordinate 9,057,967 downwards.
TAGTGACTACAAACACAATGCAATTAAAAATTTCGCATAGAAACGCGACAATTATTTTTTATGATTTTTTAAATATCGTCATTTTTGGGTGGTAAATCCATAGTTTTTGCTAAAATAATAATTTAAACTCTTTTATACCTTCGATTATTTAAAAATAAAAGGGTATACACTATTATTTTAGGGAAAAATGTATTTACCACCCAAATATGGTCATAGGAAAAAAATATTAAAAAAAAAATGTCGCTTTTTTTTGCAACTTTTTCTATTGCATTGTGTCTGAAGTCACTTAAACTACCACCCGGCTTCGTTTTCGGTAGCAGTCTTGATATACCCGGTATGATACCTCATCTTATTCCTTTAGCTAAATACTAAATAATAAATTTCACACTCACCAAAACCACATTATTTTCCTCTGCTACCGTCTCTTCTTTTTCAACCTCATTCTTGTTATCAATTTCTGCATTTTTAACATCAGGTGGATTTTCCTTGGGCACTGTGTCTACTTCCATCTTACAGTCGGGCACCTCGAGATCGGCCCTCGTTTGCGCAGTGTCGGTGTCGGCTGAAACTTCTGAGACACTAGTCGGCGGAGATAGACTCTTGGTGTCACACATATCTGAATTTTGAGAACTTTCCTCTGTTGTGTTTGGCGGGTGTGACAGCATTTTGGAACCTGAAAGTTCGGATTTCTTTTAAATAATGAATTAGTTAGTGTGCATTGTCAGCCTCCGTGGCGCAGTTGGTTAGACGCCGCCTGTGAAACGAGAGGCCGCGGGTTCGATCCCCGCACCGAGAGAAATGTTTGTGCGGCCCACAAATATTTCTTCCGGGTCTGGGTGTTTGTGAGACCGAAAAGTCTCTCGTAGTTCCTGATACCCACGACACAAGACTCGATCTTAGTATGGGGTCAGGACTATGTATGTGACTGTTGGGTGTTATTTATTATTTATTATTGTGTAGTGTATAGGGTGCAGTGTGTAGTGTGTGGTGTGCAGAGCGCACTATGTAGTGTGCAGTATGTAGTGTGCAGTGTGTAGTGTGCAGTGTGCAGTGCGCAGTATGTAGTGTGGAGTGTGTAGTATGTAATGCGTAGTGTGCAGTATGCAATGTGAAGTGTGTAGTGTGCAGTATGAAGTGTGTAGTGTGCAGTATGCAGTGTGTAGTGTGCAGTATGCAATGTGTAGTGTGTAGTGTGCACTGTATAGTGTGCAGTATGCAGTAAGCAGTGTGTAGTGTGTAAGGTGCGGATCAGGGAGACGTAAATAAGACATCCGATTGCTAGGAGATACAATTTATTACTGCCTGTTAATACAGTTACATTCCTTTATATTACTATACACTACACGCCCCATAAAAAGAAACAGAAAATTAAACTAAATAAAAATTAATTTTCTTTTTCTTTTTTATGGGGCGTGTAGTGTATAGTAATATAAAGGAATGTAACTGTATTAACAGGCAGTAATAAATTGTATCTCCTAATACAGTTACTTTCCTTTACATTACTATACACTACAAGTGTGCAATGCGTAGGATGCAGTGAGAAGTGTCCAGTATGTAGCGTGCTGTGTGTAGCGTGTAGTGTGTAGTGTCCAGCGTGGCGCATGTACCTTGCCGTCGCTTCCTGCGCGGGTGCCTCGGCGGCAGCTTGCGCGCGAGTCGCGGCGGCGGCTGCAGCGGGCCCTCGAGGCGGTGCGCCACGGCGCGGCACCACCCCACCGGGTACACGTCCGTGCTGTGCGCCCACAACCACTGGTCGTACTCCGCGCCCCAGCCGTCGAAGTGCACCTGACATGTTCGTTTCAAAATTAAGGCTTGTCTTTACCCATCGGTACATTTGGACTATAAAATGACAACCGTAAAAATCATCTAAACTCGTACATATAAATAAAATTGAAGTGTCTGTTTTAAAAGTGAAAATAAAAAAAAAACCAACTAAATATCGTTATATACAGGATACCTGTGCAGAAAATGATATTTCAAAAATTTTTGTCTGTCTGTTTGTTCCGGCTAATCTCTGAAATGGTTGGACCTATTTTGACGGGACTTTTTTTGTCAGGTAGCTGATATAATAAGGAGTAACTTAGGCTACATTTATTTTAGAAAAGTTCTTTTAGTATTTTAGAAAAAACAAAGTTTTTATTAAATTCCACGCAGACGAAGTCGCGGGCACAGCTAGTGCTTAAATAAAAATTATAGTAACTGAATCTTATAGACATTTGGGTGGCACACCTACCCAAGGCAGGCGGCTCACGTATGAGAGCAACCACCAGTAATAATAGACCCGAGACGGAATTATTCCCACATATTGTATTTTTATTTATTTTTGGGGGCTCTATTAGATCCCCATTACATAATAACACCCATACATATCCTGTTAGTCTTGTTAATTGGTTAGACGCCGCCTGTGAAACGAGAAAATTTTTTATCTTACAAACACCCAGACCGGAAGAAATATTTGTGGGCCGCACAAACATTTCTCAAGGTCCGGATATCGAACCCGCAACCTCTAGTTTCACAGGCGGCGTCTAACCAACTGCGCCACGGAGGCCATTGAAGTGAGTTACGCACCTTGAGCAAATCAGCAACGACCCTCGCTATAGTGGCGACGCACACCAGCCGCGGGTCCATGAGGTCGGCGCACTCTAGCCGCATGCCCGCCACGAACCCGTGCGACACCACGTGACCGCGCGCCGCGAACACGCCGCGCTGCGCCGCCGCCGCGCCCGACGCCGCCAGGTACTGCTCCCAACTGAACTCCGAGCCGATAGTGCTGCACTAACAACACACGCGGTTAGCACTCTACAGAGTATATCAAGACTGCTACCGAAAACGCAGCCGGGTGGTAGTTTAAGCGACTTCAGACATAATTCAGGCTCAACTTTTTAATGTGTACTACTTCATATTTGGTGTACTACTTGGTCTGTAATGTCAATTCATTGGCGTGAGCAGTGAGGCAAAGTTATGACACCCAAATAAGCATCAGTACGCCTCACTTCAATTGAAGTGGGACATTGTACTGGCTCAGTACAAAAATGAGGCTACTCTTTCTCTCAAACTCTTTTTCAAGTCATGTCCTACTCAACACTATGCACGGCGGACAGCGTGTTTTATAGTGGTTTTTAAAATATATGTAGAAAACATGAAAACTAATTTTATTGAAATATAAAAATGGCAATTTATTGATAAGATGTTCTTCTATTATAATATGCAATTGCTATAAAAAATTATGTACGATAAGTTGGTGAAAAAAATATGTTCTTGACGCGGGTTTCTGAATAATTTCGCATTGTTTAAATTTTATTTTTCAGGAACTAAACATAAAAGATTATTTTTCTCAGCAAAATCCCTCCATAAGGGTCTTATTAGTCGGATAATATTTTTATTTTTATCTTATATTTAGTGATTTCGGATATCTTAAGCTTCTAAATTGCCACTTAAAGCCTAAATAACGAAACTAGTGTTCAGTAATCCTTATAGTACTCACAAATTATCCATCAATCTATAATGTTTTCCACCAAAATCCCTAGATGACAACCTTTTCTAAAATTAGTACTAATTATTTTTCCTTGAAATTGTTTATTGGTGGCTATTAACTCATTTGAAAAGTCCTGTTTTTTAGCCAAAAAGCGCGCAAAGGGTATAAACCTAAGATGTTTATAAAGCATAGATGCGTTGTCCGAGCTTTATAATGGCAAGACGTTTGGAAGGTATTTGCCTCCCATGCAATTAGTCACGCTTCAACCAGTATCGCGGATATACGTTGCTCTGACTATTTGTATTCTCAAAACCAAATGCGGAAAAATAGATTAGAGTGATTTAAAATATTGTACAAATGATTCTGAAACTGTGAAACAAAAAAAAAATATATTATTTAGTGCGCAAGTACACACTAATTTAATTTTTATTAAATATAATTAATAAATTCGCTCTCATGGCGACGTTTGACAGCTCTCGCCACGTCACACGGTGGGCTGAAAATCGCGTTTCATGGACATTCAAATTTTTTTTTCGAATTTGACGGGTTTTTTAATTGGAATCTATTAAAACATGCTTGTTCATGATACCTTTTAAGTATGAAGACATAAATCACAGGAAAAGGTACACTTTCGATTTTTTTCGAAAATGTTGTATGGAGAAAACCATAAAATAAGCTATATCTCGGCTGGCACAGGAATGGCCGTTATTTCCTCTCGCATGAATTTTGCTCTATTTTTTTGCAATTTTTTGATGTATCACACCACAGGGGGCAAAGCGCGGCTTTGAGAAAAAAAATCATATAAAAAAAATATATATTATTTCCGTTGACTTCAATCTTGGTTGGCAAATTTGAACCACATGTCTCTAAAAATAATAAATAGCGGTCACAAAACAACTTTATTGCTGGTTAACCCTCCCGATTTCACAATAATAAATAATACACGGCTTATATCAAGAAATATTTTTTTACCTTACTTGTTTATGACACACAAATCGGTCTTGGATACTCGAACTTTTCCAAACAATGGATAAATTTTCACCTGCAAGTACTTACTACTTACTATTGTTTTGTTCCTAATTCACTTATTTAAGACCCAATAAACAAAAAAAGGCAGCTGCGTAATTATGATGGGTCATTATAATGACACAGGTGCATAATGATTTTGTTATTTATTTAAGAAGTATAAATAGACATTTGTTTGCTGTAATTTTTCAGTTTACCTCGATTTGTGCTTGTGTAAACATCGATTATAAACACGGAAATGGAAAGTTTAGCAAATTACTTAGACTTGTTTATGATTTTGAAAAACACGGGTAAGTACAGTGACTTCCTTTCGTTACATAACAATGTCGGTTCATGTTTGAATTTAAACCTTTCAGATGAAGACAGTCTTACGTTGAAATTATACTGTAGAAGATTTACTCATACCCTTGTGAAAAATTGGAAGCGATCTCATCGAAAATTAGAAGATTTTTTGAAAGATTATGAGGACTGGCTTCAGTGTGATATCGATTGGCCAAGTTGCATTGCAGAACCGAAGGCATCAGATGTTGGGGCATCCGAATCTCATATCACCCTCGAAAGTCCAGTCCTTTCCACATCTTCGTCCGGTGCACCATACACAAGTAAGAAGCGTTTGCCACGAAAACCATTTCAAGATTTAGCAATGAAGCAAAAGAAGAGAAGGACTGAAAGTCAAATAGAATGTGAGTCCAGTGAACTTGCATACGCTACTGTGCGCAAAATGAGACAAGAAGGTTTGGACAGTATAGCTGCTGCTATTGAGTATATGATAAAACATTCAGAAGCTGCTGATAAGTTTAACGCAATTACCAAAAAATCATGCCCCAAGCCTGTTTTTACACCGGAGAAAGCACTTGGTCTATGTTTATCATTAAAGTTGTCTAAGTGGCAATATATAACATTAAGGGAAACAGCAATTCGGGAAGGTGCGATGGAATTGTACCCATCATACTATAAGATTCAGCAAGCTAAATCTCAGTGTTATCCTGACAAGGAGACAATTACAGTTACAGATACAACAGCCAAAATGTCCCTTCAGGCTCTTCTAGATTTAACAGTTAAAAGGATTTTGAAAAGTGTACCTGTATGTGGCGATAGAAAAGAACTTATTTAAGTGGGGTTTTGATGGTGCATCGAACCAGAGCAGGTATAAACAGAAAATAGAAGACGAATATAATGATTCCAGTGTTTTCATGACCTCGTTAGTTCCGTTAAAGCTGACCGATGGTAACGAAGTCGTATGGCAAAATCCAAAGCCCTGTTCAGCACATTTTTGTCGTCCAGTGCAGTTTAGTTTTGTTAAAGAAAATAAACTTGTGGTTACTGAACATTTGAAGGAAATTGAAGACCAGATCAAGTTGCTAACAATTCTATTTGACTTTCAGTCCTTCTCTTCTTTTGCTTCATTGCTAAATCTTGAAATGGTTTTCGTGGCAAACGCTTCTTACTTGTGTGTGGTGCACGGGACGAAGATGTGGAAAGGACTGGACTTTCGAGGGTGATATGAGATTCGGATGCCCCAACATCTGATGCCTTCGGTTCTGCAATGCAACTTGGCCAATCGATATCACACTGAAGCCAGTCCTCATAACCTTTCAAAAAATCTTCTAATTTTCGATGAGATCGCTTCCAATTTTTCACAAGGGTATGAGTAAATCTTCTACAGTATAATTTCAACGTAAGACTGTCTTCATCTGAAAGGTTTAAATTCAAACATGAACCGACATTGTTATGTAACGAAAGGAAGTCACTGTACTTACCCGTGTTTTTCAAAATCATAAACAAGTCTAAGTAATTTGCTAAACTTTCCATTTCCGTGTTTATAATCGATGTTTACACAAGCACAAATCGAGGTAAACTGAAAAATTACAGCAAACAAATGTCTATTTATACTTCTTAAATAAATAACAAAATCATTATGCACCTGTGTCATTATAATGACCCATCATAATTACGCAGCTGCCTTTTTTTGTTTATTGGGTCTTAAATAAGTGAATTAGGAACAAAACAATAGTAAGTAGTAAGTACTTGCAGGTGAAAATTTATCCATTGTTTGGAAAAGTTCGAGTATCCAAGACCGATTTGTGTGTCATAAACAAGTAAGGTAAAAAAATATTTCTTTGATATAAGCCGTTTATTATTTATTATTGTGAAATTGGGAGGGTTAACCAGCAATAAAGTTGTTTTGTAACCGCTATTTATTATTTTTAGAGACATGTGGTTCAAATTTGCCAACCAAGATTGAAGTCAACGGAAATAATATATATTTTTTTTATATGATTTTTTTTCTCAAAAGCCGCGCTTTGCCCTCTGTGGTGTGATACATCAAAAAATTGCAAAAAAATAGAGCAAAATTCATGCGAGAGGAAATAACGGCCATTCCTGTGCCAGCCGAGATATAGCTTATTTTATGGTTTTCTCCATACAACATTTTTGAAAAAAAAATCGAAAGTGTACCTTTTCCTGTGATTTATATCTTCATACTTAAAAGGTATCATGAACAAGCATGTTTTAATAGATTCCAATTAAAAAACCCGTCAAATTCGAAAAAAAATTTGAATGTCCATGAAACGCGATTTTCAGCCCACCGTGCGTCACCCCGTACTTCATTCATGCTTGGTGCTACGTCACACGCGCTTTGGCCAATAACCGTGCGGCACTTATTGTTACGTAACTAGCGATGTCTATTCATCTTCTTCTAACTTATGTATCTTGCTTTTTTACTCTTTCTTCGAATCAATTTGAAATTACAATACGCATCGCGCCATTTTTTGTACCATTATGTTAGTGTATGACGTGTCTATTTGTAAAACGTCATTGGTATAAACGCTCTTAATATCGGGATCAATTTTTTTTACCGATACTAAGAATGGGCATTTTCCTTTTCGTATGAAAATTTTTCAGCAAAAAAATGTTTTTCTATGTTAAGTTAAAAATCTTACTTTTAACGGGGTGAAAGAAACAGGGACAAATAGAAATAAACCGAACGTCTTGCTTAACAATCAATTTGATTAACTTTTATTGTAAGTCAGTATAAATAATGATATTAAGCTTCATTTCTCCAAAAACACCCATTACATTTGCTCCCTACCATGACTTAACAGTGGATGTTTAGTTTTAGTTTTATATATTATATTGATTTTTTCCTTTTATTTTCTCGATTAGTAAATTAATCAAGAATATAAAAGGATAAAAACGATTTTATTATTTACCAGATCCTATAAGGTCAGAAAATGACTTTTTTCGTTATTTTTCAATTCTGACTTTTTCCCAACACTAATATACATTATAGGTATATTCGCATTATTCGCGGAGGCTGAATCAGTGGGTAAACCGAAGCAAACAAGTTGCAAATAGCATACTATTTGCACAAACCTGCTTACAAACTACAAATCGTATGTTCGGAGTTTTAATTTGTATATTCTTTTTCAAGTGATGCGCAAATTGAACGAGACAAGTTGTATGACCTCATGCTTCGTCTTCCACCTATTATTTCTTATTTAATTTTGAATGTCTCCACTTGTATTCTAATTTAAACTTCCATGCAATTTGCACACTCGAAAACATTTTTCTAATGTAAGCTACTCACGTTACATGACTCGCATAATGCATTCGCACCCTTAGAGCGATAGGAAAGATAGTGTGACAAACAGAAACATACATAGCAGTATGTGAACCACTGCTTTTTTATTACAGTTCTGTTATGTTTTCAATATCTGTAATCTGCATACACCTAACTGAAGAATCTATAAAATGTATAAATTATGCATAAAAACTTCTGTACACAAAATGCTTAGAGCATGGCAACGCACACAAAGCAATATTTTTCAGTTCTCGTCGTAAACGGACTTAGTACCTTTCTTGTTAAAATTATATTTTAAAATCTATATTATGTACTCACCCAGCGGGCGGCACTAATGGAATATTATTGGCCATCGCAAAGCCAACAGGGAATATACACGGCGATCTCTGATGGTAGCAAAACCAATCAGCGCCATTCGCATCGGCCGGGTAGCAATCTATCCTGATCATCATATATCCCTCGTTCAATATTTGCATCACAGTAGCCGCACACACAGCTGACAAATTCAGCGGGTCTATTGCTTCCAACTTCATCCCTTCAGCGAATAGGGGTGGCTCGTTTGAAGGGTATTTGTAGAACATGTCTGGTGTGGTGTCATTTGGCAGCAAGCGACCAGCTGCAACCCTTTGGCAGTAGCTTTGTGGCGCGTCGAGGGGATGGCCGATTCTAAACGCCCAGCCTACAGGATGGATGAGGGGTGAATCTTCATGACACCAGAAACCATTGTCCTCAGGAGAACTGTCATAATATTTCACATGCAATCTTTTGCCGATTATCTCACACACTGTTGCAACCTGAAAATAAACCAGTTTACTGTTAAGAGCGTATACACCTTGCGCGCAAGAAAAGATGCCTATACAAACACCATAAATGGTAATACAAATGAAGTCGGTTAACAAGGATCATTGTATAATATTCAAATTCTAGAATAAGTAGTCATTTTAGCCTCTGCAACAAGCTATCATGAATTCATTCTAGAAATCTGAAAACAATTATAGTAGCATTTACATACCTTGACTTGCGAGATTCGATTTTTGTCAACGACTTCCATAACTGACCCAATAGAAAAACGTGACACTAAACTATCATTAAGTTTACTGTAGAAGTTGGCTGGAAGAGTCCGAGCTCCAGTAAGCTGCTTCACCAAAAATCTGAAATTAAATATTAAATTACTTGTATTTTTTAAATATATGAGATAACTCATAAAGTACTAAAAGGTTTGGCGCTTCATTTCATACACATTAATGATTACAATATTCAAGTTGTTGCTCAAAAAAATACGTGGAGTCATAATTTTGAATTCTAAATTTTGTCAAACACCGCCCTTTTACAGCCTATTTCTATTCTACAGCCCCTATGGTGTAATTGTAATTAATACACACAATTTAACACATGAGTAAGTGGAATGGGTTAGTAGAAGACTATGCATTTTTAGGCTGCAGATTAGATCCCTGCAAGACAAATGTTTGTGCAGACCGCTAATATTTGTTTTGAGTTGTAAGGCCAAAATATGTCGTGCTTTCTAATTCCTTCAATTTCCACTTTAATCGTAATAAAGGATCAGGACAATGGTTATGACTTATGGGTCAATAAGCTTACTTTTTCCAATCAGTATACTTGTCTTCAATGCTTCTCGGAGGTATTAGTGGCTTGCCGCGTGTTGCGCACCAGCCAACAGGATGTACTTCCGAACAGCACAGATTCACCCAGAAATCCTTAGAATCGTCACTGCCAAAGCCCTCATACCGCAACAGTCCCATGTAGCCTTTCACCTACAAACATAATTTCATACTATACTTACTTAACATGTTTCTTCCCCATTCTTGCCTGTTCTCTAGCAAAAACAGCCTTGTGAACCAGGTGGTAGTTGAAAAAAGACTGAATCTAAATAATATATGGATTCAATAAACATTTTCATGTCATGATGTATTTTCAACATTTTTATATGCATTTTAATTACAGATTGTATTAAATAACACTTTAACAATAAATAAATAGATTTTCCATGAATTCTAGGCCACAATGACTGGCTCATTGTGGCCTAGAATTCTCCCTCTCTCTCTCTGTCATTATGATTCAGAACTTAAAAAAAGGAGGGAGTTAAACAACTTGTAAATATTTTTCCATTATTATCGTTTATATTTTTAGTAAAGATCTTTAAAGAACCTACCAATGATTTTTTTGAGAAAACTTATAAATATATATCAAAAATCAATCTTTAATTCTTATATCAAAACAGTTGTCGCGTTGAGAGCGTTAACACCTTGGGCGCAAAGTCAACTATAGGTATTTCTTCGTTAATTTCACGCACACATAAGCGACCTAAGCTGTGTGCGTAGAGCTGCCGCGTCGGCTCGCTATACAGTCAGCTCAACCAACTTTGACCCGTGCGCTTCAAAATTCTAATATTCAATTGAAATGTAACTTATGATTTATATATTGGTAATATAATATCATAAAAATATGTTATTTGCATTATAAGTAGACAAATATTACTGTGCAAGCAATGAACAATACAAATTCAGATACTAATCATATTTTCGTTATTATTACATTGTTAAGTTGCATTCAAATCAGTGTTCAATCAGAAGACACTACGGACGTTTTTTAATCATTTCGTGTTCGAACACATGAATAGAGTTAGGGGCCTTACAACCCCTTACAATAACGAAATATATTTTATTTATATTACAATACATAACATAATTTAGCCTCGGAATTACATCCCATTATATTATCTCAAACATAATTTATACTCACTACAAAATCATTGTAGGTAATCATTTTTTTTTTTAATATTTTACTACCAATGTACTAAGATGTGGCAATCGCAATCCGCGCGTGGCTATTTTTCTACACACGGCAAAAATCGACTGCAGCCAGGCCGGAGCGACGAGCGATACGTCCTCCCTCTAGAAGGCCTTGCGGCGGTCTGATTTGAGGCACGTCGGACAGCGTGTTTTATAGTGGTTTTTAAAATATGAAAACTATTGGGTGTACAAATTAGTTCGGTCCGTTTTAAGAAGATGGCTCTGGCTGTCATAAATGTTTTATTGTGACAGTTGATCTCGGTGGTTTCAGAGAGGTTAGACATCTGTCAATAACATTCTGTTCCCATCACTTCGAATTTCGTAAAAGAACTTGTTTTTAATTTTTTTGAATATGTCAAATTTTGTGTTAACTAAGCAGCATCTGCGGGAGGTTATAATTTTTTGCTTCAATTGGAATTGGATTTATGGTGATAATGCTCCAACGGATAAATCATGTAGGGAATGGTTCCGACGTTTTAAGGATGGTGATTTCAGCGTTGAAGATAAACCTAGACCCGGACAACCAAAAAAATTCGAGGACGAAGAATTGGAGGCATTACTCGATGAAGATCGAAGTCAAACACAAGAGGAGCTTGCAGGTAGTTTAGGAGTGACTCAACAAGCAGTTTCTGTACGATTAAAGTCCATAGGAATGATTCAAAAACAGGGATACTGGGTTCCTCATGAATTGAAACCAAGAGACGTTGAAAGGCGATTTTAGCTTGCGAGCAGTTGATTCAAAGGCAAAAAAGAAAGGGGTTTTTACATCGAATTGTTACTGGAGATGAGAAATTGATATTCTACGATAATCCCAAGAAGAAAAAATACTACGCTAAGCCTGCTGAATCGTTACCATCGACCTCGACATCAACAGCAAAGCAAAATTTGAGTTCAAAAGTCATGCTGTGTATTTGGTGGGACCAAAATGGTGTTGTGTACTATGAGTTGCTACAATCTGGCGAATCTATTACGGGCGATCGGTATAGGCTACAATTAATTCGATTGAGCCGTGCATTACGTGAAAAGCGGCCGGAATACGAACAAAGACATGATAAAGTTATTCTTTTGCACGACAACGCTCGACCTCATGTCGCAAACGTCGTCAAAAAATATTTAGAAACACTCAAGTGGGATATTTTACCACACCCGCCGTATTCTCCGGACCTTGCTCCTTCGGATTACTGGTTATTCCGACGGATGCAGCATGACTTGGCAGGTCACCGGTTCACTTCTTTTGCAGAAATAGAAAATTGGATCGGAAGTTGGATTGCCTCGAAAGACAAATCATTTTTTCGAGATGGAATTCGAAAATTGCCTGAGAGATGGGAGAAAGTAGTAGTCAACGATGGACAATACTTTGATTAATCTATTAATTTATTTTGATTTAAAAATAAATTTATTTTTAACGACAAAAAACGGACCGAATTAATTTGTACACCCAATAATTTTGTTGAAATATAAAAATGGTAATTTATTGATAAGATGTTCTTCTATTATAATATGCAATTGCTATAAAAAAATATGTACGATAAGTTGGTGAAAAAAAAATGTTCTTGACGAGAGTTTCTGAATAATTTCACATTGTTTAAATTTTTATTTTTCAGTAACCAAACACAAAAAGATTATTTTTCTCAGCAAAATCCCTCCATAAGGATCTTATTAGTCTGATAACATTTTTATTTTCATCTTATATTCAGTGATTTCGGATATCTTAAGCTTCTAAATTGCCATTTAAAGCCTAAATAACGAAACTTGTGTTCAGCAATCCTTATAGTACTCACAAATTATCCATCAATCTATAATGTTTTCCACCAAAATCCCTAGATGACAACCTTTTCTAAAATTAGTACTAATTATTTTTCCTTTAAATTGTTTATTGGTGGCTATTAACTCGTTTGAAAAGTCCTGTTTTTAAGCCAAAAAGCGCGCGGAAGGTATAAACGCTCTTAATATACAAAAGGATATTTTCCCTAACAAATTATAAAAATAATCTACTAGGTCAATATTTCTGGCAATGCTTGAAGAACCATTGACCAACCGAAAATACAAGCAAATTGCAGAGCAAAATAATGAATATGCTGAAAGAATTTCATTAATAACACCTGATTACATTATTAAATGACAGGACATTAGTAGCAGCCAGAGTAACTAAGGGGCATAATGAGACTTCATATATTATGTCTCGGGATGAAGGAACGCACTGGAATACCAAGCATAGCTTTGTAATTCATTTTGGTTTGGTTTTGATAGTCCTTGAGCGATCGCATCGTCTACTATCAGGCAAATGGCATGCTTGTCTAGCTATTCATCAATATAAAGGAAAAAACGGCAAGTGTGTCCTGGTAGCACCTCTGCCTACCCTTTCTGTGAATATGGGCCCAGTTTATGTATATATGTACATACAATATCATACTCACTTTAAGCACAGTCGCTACCCAAAAATAATCGCTTAATTTCTCTGAATAATTTTCGCAGTCCGTGTTTTTTACTTCAACCTTCATGCCTTCAAAGGTATTGTCCCACATCTCATGCAGAGGAGCATGCTTGAACAAACTGACAGGAGCGGCGAGGAAATCACAGCCAAACAACTCGTCCTTCCACTCATAGCTGTTGGCCACTAGCGCAGCAGATTGCTTTATGGGACCAGCCTAGAAATCCACAAAATTAGTTATTATTTTTATAACAAACATCAGACACTTCAACTAAGGTTGACAAACCAAACCATATTCTGCTCTGCAGTACCGTTCCTACCTATAAACCAACAAATGAGCCTGGATAATTATACACTTTGGCATAAGGATAATCAATAAGATAAACAGGATGTAATTTGTCATAACAATTATCCTTGCATTTGCTTATCAACATAATAAAAGTGAAGGAGTATTGGCAAAACACCCCATAATTTGGGGATAGCTTTAACTTAACACTGAAGTACTTTTGTCTGATGTTGATGATGAAGACATCTTTAGAATGTTTTAAATTGACTGTCTAGTGCCATCTACTACTAGACGCAGGCCTCCCCAAGTAAGCACCGACCAGTCCCGCCGCGAGCAGCCTCATTCATCCACTACACACCGATTTTCAAGTCTGTTGTTAGCAAATATAGTCTTGATGCCTATGTTTTTGGAGATCAATAGTCTATAATATGTTGAGAAAGTAGCTGATGCAAATGTAATGCCTCTTGCAAACATCAACAACTTCTAAAGTCCTATTAAGTGATTGATGTCTTTGATAAGATATTTAAATGAATTTATTGGAAGAGTTTAAATTGATGACTACACTACTATGTAAGCACTAAAATATAAACCTTCTTTTGTGTTGGATATATAAAATCTAAAATGATATATGTATAGGATATATAAAATCTTGCTATGATTAATAAGAGTAGAGCAATTGTGAAAATTTTGCAAAATGGTTTTATAAGCACTTTTATTGCTTGTTCTAAGTATACAACTGAAGTTAAGCAGAGGCAGTCATCATGTATGAATATAATTTTCTCCAAAAAAACTCCAATAAATAAAGACGGAATAGAGTATGTCTGTATTTTTATATTGGCTCATTATAACTTTTTTAAAGGTAAGTAATTAGATTGTTTTAAGATTTTCAATATTTTCAAATGGGTTTTTATCCCTATGGTCTTATCCCTATTCCTTAGACAAATGAATAAATAATTTATTACAAATATTTAATTTTCAACAACTTTTCTCTAACATATTTTGATTTCAATGAATATTTAGGGTTTATATACGTTTGTAGCAAAAAAAAGTTCAATTATATTATGCATATTTTTACTATGTGGAATGAATAAAATGAATGAGACAGGATGGGATGGGAAAAGCAATGTTGAGGACAGAAGTCACATTGATTTTAAATATAAAACATATAGTAAGCATATTAATGTGTTTTTTTATGTGAACTGGAGTAAAAAAATATAAGTACCCAGGGAATACTGGGCTGGGCCGCAAGTATCAAATAAATGTAGGCTGATTGAATTATACCTGTATGTCACTCAATGTCGCTTGCCATTGTTGGAGCTGCGGTAAAGGCTCCAAGGGTATCATGCCAGCCATATGCTCTGCACCCTCCATTAGTCTGAACCTCCAACTGCAATAGCGTCTTCTAGTGTTACTTGCGTGACATCTGAGGGAGCACAGTTTATTGTTCTTTGGATAGAACTGTCGGCGGCGGCCCACTCTACCACACAACTCGCATATTGCTGAAACAAAAGTTACATTGTAATTTTATAAGAGTATGATTTTATTTATTTGTACATACACCCAACTGTTACATGCAGGACCCAGTGCCCATTAAAACATAACAGAGCTTTGGTTGATTTTATGATTTTGCAAAACCGCCGCAAAACAAATATTTATGAACCACTCAAACATTTGTCTTGGTGATGAGAATGTATCAGTGGTTACTTATTTTACGGCTTTCAAACAACTGTGCACTAGAGGGTGTCAAATTATTAATTTATATTCTGCAACACTGGGCAAAAAAGTCTTTAAATATGATGTACTAGATATCAGAGCTTCAATTATAATGTTAGGCAACTAAATGTGTGAAGTTTTTAACACAATGGCAAAAATGTACAGTATATTTGACCATCATCAGTTTGTATTGAGGAAAAATAGACACAGTCCCATAAAAGCATAAAAATAAATTAAGTAAATATTTATTATGAAACGACCTATTTTAACAGTTGCCGGTTTTGCAAACACAGTTCAACTCATGGTCTATGTACTAAATGATATTTATTACCAATACAGTTTTCTGAACGCCTAATTAAGGAAAGTAACTTTTATAACAACTATCGATAAGAGTAAATCTAAACTTGAAAAACATATCAGCGTCTCAAATAAAAACTTACCGAAACTGTCCTTATCCAAAGGAACTATTGATAAATCATCAACAACATTCGTTTCATCAACTATGTTCGATATAGTATTGGAATCTACAGAACCTTCGACATTATAATAGGCCATAATTAATAGAAAGGCACGAAATAAACGCTGAAAGCTGTAATCGTAAACACATGTCTAATATTTAATATTACCATATCCTTGTTATTATGTGTTCTCAATATTTGTTATATAACTCAAGCGCAGTAAATGTAACAACTAATTAGTTTATGGATCTATTTTCATGAGAATAAACGTTTATTTCAAAACACTTTAAATAAAATTTAATGGCACTTCGACGCCGAAAATAAAACACTATGCTAACAGCACAGCTAACAGCTACAACCAGTAACCACAGACCCAAATTAGTATTATCTGTCTACGGCCCGCGTACGTTTTTATTTCTTTTAATTTCATTGACAAAGGACGGTTTTCTCGTCTGCCAATGACTAAGCTTTTAGGGAAGAAATTTAAATGAATTTATTCGATTTTAAAGTACTCTTTATCTCATCTCTATATAAATAAATAAATAATATATTTTTAAAAATGAAATTAATCCTAGTCGGCGCTTATTATAAACAGTCATAAGTCTGTGATAACCTGAGGTACTAGAACATTCGAGTTTGCAACTGTTTTATTGTCAAAATCAATGATTCAATTAATATTAAATCACACATCAATCAATTATATAATACTACTAGCGGCCCGGCCCGGCTTCGCCTGGGTGCAAATACAGATTCCAGTCCATACTTTAATTAAAATCAACATGACAGCCCTTGTCTAAACTGCTTGTCCCATTTTATCCACCTTATATTCTATTCTATCCCATCTCTCCAGATTTAAATCATTATTTTGCTACGGAGATATTATAACATAACAATGTTATAATATCTCCGTAGACTACTCCGACGACATTCATTGAAATCAATTAAAAGATACCATAGCTGACCCGACCACGCTTCGCTATGGCTTAGTTATTATCTGATTAATATTATATTTAATTATTTAACATAGCAAAAAAGCCCGACCCATCTTTGCCTGGATGCAGATATTTTTTTTCATTTTATTTCACACCAAATACATGTTATTTTTCATATAAGCTCTTGTAAACCTAAACATGTCCTATCCCGTCTATGAAGTCACTTCCCGATACGTCCCGTCCTTTCTCTTCATTATCCATCCCGTCTTATACCGTGCATTTACATTTCGTCCTATCAAATCTGTCAGCTAACCCAGTCCTCTCCCGTACCTCCCACTCTATTATATCCCGTTTCAACATATCCAAATGGTGTTTTTTATAAATTTTTGACTATAAACACTTCAGCGATTTTGATTATCCATGCAATATTCCATCCCTTCTTTCACCCCTACTATGCTGTTTTTCCATAAATATTACGCCATTACTTTTTGTTAGTAATAAAGAGATGAAATATTAATTTTCTTAGAAATAACTTCAGTGGTTTCGATTTTCTTCGGCATAACATTTCAAAATATATAATATTTCTATCAGTGAATAAAATAATATTCATATAGCGAACAAAAAGCCACTGTAAAAATAAACTCATTTGCAAAAAAAAACGGGCACCTAAGCAATGAACCATTTCAAATGTTACTATTGGTTTGTTTGATAATTATAGGTAGTTTTACTTTCACAATTTTGTAAATTAAAAAGCAAATAATCGTTTTCGTCAGTATTATCATAAAATTTTGATAAAATTTATGGGTTTTAATGCTAAAGTTCACTAGTAGTGTATGCTCGCTAGTAGTGCATATGCTCGTGAAGTAAAAGATAACAAAGATTTTTGTTTGTTTTTTCTTTAATTAAGTAAAAGCAGATAAATGTTTAGTATCGAGTGTGACCCCCTCTAGCTGAAATCACAGCTTGAATTCGTCTGGGTATGCTAGCGAGGATATCCCGGATACTTGCTTGCGGAATACGTTCCTACTCCGCGGTAATCACATTCTTCAGCTCTCTGATGGTCTGCGGAGCCGGTTGTACTGATCTCACGCGTCGTTTCAGAACGTCCCAGACATGCTCTATAGGACTGAGGTCGGGACTTCGAGCTGGCCAATCCAAACGACGAATGCCGACCTCTTGCACATACGCTTCCACATCGCCAGACCGGTGGGCGCGAGCGTTGTCGTCCATAAAAATTGAGTCTTCGCCTAAAGCGGCCAATGCGGGTTGTGCATGACGAATTAGAACTTCCGTTATGTATCAATGTCCAGTCAGTGAGCCGTTTTCAATGAAGACTAACTATGCACGATCCATTGAATTTATTCCTGCCTAAAACATAACAGAGCCCCACCATAAGGTGTGATTTCTTCAAAACAAGCCTCTGCAAAGCGTTCTCCTCGTCTTCGTAGCACTCGCCGACGTCGATCTTCACCGAACAGAGATATCCTAGCTTCATCGGAGAACAATACCCTATTCCAGTCTTCTTGAGTCCATGACTCACAATTAAGAGCAAACCTAAGCCTGGCAACTCTGTGCTCACGGAGTAACTTAGGGCCGCGGGCCGGGCGATGACTGCGTATATTGGCCGCGAGAAGCCTCCTCCTGACCGTCCATAGACTAATATGCACATTTCTTACTTCTTCGAGGTTTTTCTTAAGGTCCACATACGAAGACTTGCGATTTCTCAATGCGCGACTCACAAGAAAACGATCATACCGTGGTTGGGTACATGGTTTTCTTCCAGAATCAGGCTCAATCCTATAGAGCATGTCTGGGACGTTCTGAAACGATGCGTGAGATTAGTACAACCGGCTCCGCAGACCATCAGAGAGCTGAAGAATGTGATTACCGCGGAGTGGGAACGTATTCCGCAAGCAAGTATCCGGGATATCCTCGCTAGCATACCCAGACGAATTCAAGCTGTGATTTCAGCTAAAGGGGGTCACACTCGATACTAAACATTTATCTGCTTTTACTTTATTAAAGTAAAAACAAACAAAAATCTTTGTTAACTTTTACTTCACGAGCATATGCACTACTAGCGAGCATACACTACTAGTGAACTTTAGCATTAAAACCCATAAATTTTATCAAAATTTTATGATAATACTGACGAAAACGATTATTTGCTTATTAATTTACAAAATTGTGAAAGTAAAACTACCTATAATTATCAAACAAACCAATAGTAACATTTGAAATGGTTCATTGCTTAGGTGCCCGTTTTTTTTGCAAAGGAGTTTATATATAGTAAAAGTAAACATATAACACATAACACACACACAAACATACACTATTAGCACTTTCTCACACTGACACTAATGTAATCTTAATATATATAATTCACGTGTCACGTTGTTTGTCCGCGATGGACTTCTAAACCACTCAACTGATTATAATGAAATTTTGTAGATATGTGTTATTTGTTACAACTTAACGGTGGGATAGTTTTTATCTCAATTGAATATACGAAAGTATAAAAAAAAAGGAAAAAACATTTGCCATACAAAATGTTCATGGGTTTGTAACTGTCAAACATTTAATGTTCATAGCGTCGATACGGTAAACTCTTCCCTAAAATTAAATAACGTATTTAAATAAAGGTTTCGAATCGACAACATATAGCCACAATATTCGATTAATGGCGTATTTTAGATTTTAAAGATGTAAATTAATGACAGTAATGAAAAGCGATTGACATTTAAATTTTTTTTTTTTTTTTTTTTCCTTCTGGCAATTGTATAACATTATGCCATTTTCAAGTTAGGGAAACGATATTACAAGTTAGGGGAACAAAATTTAAAACAAAATTTGGAAAATAAAGGATCAGTAGGTAATGTAGGAAAGTAATAGGATTATAAGGAAATAGAAAAACTATAATATATACATCAGATTTTTATATCATTTTGGATTATAAACATACATAAAGCCTTATATATATGATAATCATTAGAATATAATAAAACTGGAATAGATGTTGGGAAAGGAATTTTAAGCAATCTAAGATTATGGTATAGGGTAGAGGAATCATTTCTAGAACACGACAGAAATAAATGGTTTACATCTCCAACATCTTCCCCACACTCACACGATTCAGATTGTACAATATTAAGCCTTGAAAGATGATAGGGGGTGCAAACGTGGCCCAATCGCATGCGTATTAAAATCGATGTAGTTCTTTTACAAAATTCCATTTTTGAAAGCCAAGGTTTGTTACGGATACATGGTTGTACAAAATAATAAGATTTACCCTTATACTGACTACTGATTGACCACACATTACTCCAGGAGTCCAAAAGATAATGTTTAGGACATGCTAAAATATCATGAGTAAAATTTTTAAATGGAAACATATCACCACCCAATATGGCTAGTTTAGCGAGTTGGTCTGCTTTTTCATTACCACAAATGCCGGAATGACTAGGAATTCGAAGGAAAACAATTTCAATGTTATTATTTAAACATTTTAAAAGCAAATTTCTGCATTCGCTAATAATAGCATTTCCTTTGGACTTAAAGGGATTCTGAGCCAACGCCTCAAGAGCACTCATGCTGTCAGTAATTATTAGGACTTTTTTAATTTTAGAAATTTGAGCATATTCTAATGACTTGAAAATACCATAGCATTCTCCAGTAAACACGGATGTTTCCAAGGGAAGTTTAATTTGTTGCACAATTTTGTACTGGGGGTGATATACTCCTATGCCTACAGAGGATAAACCATTTTTCGAGGCATCACTATATATATGATGCCAATCAGGCCACCTAATGTTCACTATATCGTTGAATTTTTTGTTAGCATTAGGGTCGTTCTTGGTAATACCGATATCAACTATTTTCGGAGTTGTAATCAATGTACAGTAATCATAAGTAAATATAGGTAGGAGACGTGAGCTGTAAGAAGGGGCACTTATGGATTTATACTTATTAAAGCTTATCACTAAACATGGAGTAGATTTGTGGAGCCAGAAAGATGAGGATGATAATTCATTTATTAATATAGGAAGTTTTGACTGCAAGGGATGGTTGGAAAATTGCATTACTCTAAATAAAAATCTATCAGAAAGGTATTGACGCCGTAAATTCAAAGGAGGCTCAGCACACTCAACACCCAAAGCATTTAAAGGACTTGATTTCATTGCACCAGTAATTAGACGTAAACTTTTAGATTGGATTTTCTCAATTTTTTTAAGACCAGTTAAGTTGCAAGGCTCCAGTAAAAAAGTACCATAATCCAATATTGATCTTATTAATCCATTGTAAAAAAGTTTTAGTGAAGAAGGATGAGCTCCCCACCAAACCCCTGACAGACATCTCATCATATTGATGACTCGTTCACATTTATCAGAAATATAATTAAAATGTTCTGTTGCGGTCATTCGTGAATCTAAGATAATACCTAAATACTTAACATGGTCTTTGAAAGGAATTATTTGATTATCGTATTTTATTAAGAGGGGATATGATTGTTTTTGTCTTGAAAAAAGCATGATATTGCTTTTGTTTGGGGATAATTGCAAACCATGCTTATCCAACCAAGTTTTAAGCAGAGTAAGTGAAAATGACAAGTTTTTAGTTAAATTCAAAATAGATTGATCAGAGCAATACAAAAGTAAATCATCGGCATACTGTAAAATGGAAATGGAATTATCTAGGCTACTTTCTAAATCGTAAGTATATACATTATATAAAATAGGGCTCAGAACAGACCCCTGAGGTAGTCCTTTCGAAATGGATCTTGAAGGTTTGGATTCAGAATCTAATATTACAGTTCTATCTGATAGCATATTTATTATAAATCGGGTTAATAGATATGGGAAATTCAATTTTAATAATTTATTTTTAAGGATTGAAATTATAACATTATCATAGGCTGAAGATATATCTAAAAATGCTGCTATTGTGGAATGATTACGTGATAAGCCTATACGGACGTCAGTCGTAAATATACTAAGACTGTCTGTTGTACTCCTTCCTTTCCGGAAACCATATTGACTATCTGATAAAATATGATTATGTTCAAGAAACCATTCTAGCCTGTTTTTAACCAAGTGTTCGACTATTTTAATTATAACCGGTGATAAGGCAATAGGGCGATACGACAAATAGTCACAGGGGTCTTTGTGGGGTTTCAAAATTGGTAACACTATTTGACGTTTCCAATCAGGAGGTATGTCCCCTGTCTCAATAATCTGGTTTACTAATTTCAAATAATAGTTAAGCGCATCATTGCCCAGATTAGCAAAGAAGGAATACGGAATGCCGTCTTCCCCAGGAGATGAATCTTTCACATTTGTTACAACATATTTTAACTCAGTCAGTGTAAACAAACATTTCTCTGTTTTTGTGTACAAAAAATTGTCAGAAAAGGGAACTAATATTTCTTCTTGTAAGACTGTTGGAGGAGCTAAATTATCTAAAAACATTTCGGACAAGGAAGAAGGTATTGTGGAAGAGTTTGGAATAAAAGATGACCGGAACCGCTTTATGCGATTCCAGACTTCAGAAAAAGGTGTGGCAGGAGAAATTGAGGTACAAAAGTTTCTCCATCCTTCTAATTTTTTACTTTTTAATAAACTACGCGTTTCCTTCATTATTTTAGTTAAGGCATCAAAGTTTTCTGCAGACATGTAATTACGATACGTATATTCCGCCTTTTTCCTATTTTTAACTGCTTCAGAGCATTGTTTATCCCACCATGGGGGAGAAGGGAGTCTGTTTAAGATCTTTTTTGTAACAAATACCTCATCAGCCGAATCTAACAAGGCTTTAGTAAATCCTCAGCATTTATTAGATAACCTGGAGTCTGAACCAAAGAATTAATTTTTAGTTCAACTAAAGATTTATACTTGTCCCATTTTTCAGATTCTATTTTATATTTTAGTCGTGGAGATTTAGGTTTAGAAATATTAAAAGAAATTTTGTTACAGGGTAATGATATCATGATGGGGAAATGGTCACTACCAAATGTTGATGATAAAGTTTGCCAATTGACAACAGAAGCCAACTCAGTAGAGCATATGGACAAATCTACAGCACTTAATCCTTCGTTAGGTGGAGTGCAACGAGTGGGAGAACCTGTGTTTAATATGCATAAGTTGTGGTGATCTACTATATTCAGTAATTGCTCACCATAAGTGTTTGACAACGAACTTCCCCAAGATCTATGTTGAGAATTGAAGTCCCCCAACATCATAAAAGGTTTAGAAATATAATTAATAATATTGTTAACTTCATTAAAAACATTCAAAGAAGGGTGAGGTATATAAATAGAAACAAATGATATATTATTTACTTTTATACAAATTATGGAAAAATCACTAGAATGAGAAGGTAGGGGTATAAGTTGAAAAGAAACATTCTTTGAGACTAATATGGCTACACCTCCATAGCCATCTTGTCTATCTTCTCTTACACATGTATATTTGGGGATTCTAAAATTATAATGGGGTTTTAGCCATGTCTCTGACAAGGCAATTAAAATTGGATTATATTTATTTACAAGATAAATTAAATCACTTTTCTTACTGCTTGCACTCCAGCAGTTCCATTGAATTATGTTTCTGTAATCCATTATTTAGTTCAAATATTGTATTTTCAATTAAAGGTGCTACGTTGGACGCTAAAAGTATATTATTTTGTGACAAAACATTTAACAATGTAGTTATAATTTCTGTAATGGACCATTGAGGATCTTTATTATTCTGAATTCCAGTGGTAATAACAGAACCATTACCAGATGCAGATATATTATTATAATTATTAAGTAATGTATTGTGGGCTACTTGGTCATACCCAGCTGTTAAAGGAGAATGGGGTTTAACTTTTGAATACACAGTTTTTTTATAAGATAACTTTTGATTTTGTACATTTTGCTTGTTATTTAGGTCAGTCGGATTTTTAGGATAAGAAACAACATCAGCATATGGTTTGGAAATGGGCTTGTGCAATCTAGCTGCTTCCAAATATGAAATACAATTCTCAGCCATTGACACCTTAATATTTTTTTGTCGCAAAAATTCAGGACATGACTTATTGGTAGCAAAATGAGATCCTAAGCACAAACAACAAAACCCTGTGCATCGTCGGCATTGCAGGAATCACCGGTGTGGTTCTCCCCACATTTGAAACAGCGTGGTTTCCCCCGACATTGAATTTTTGTATGACCGTATCGACAACAGTTGTAGCATTGGACTGTTGGGTAATGGTATAATTCCACTGGTAATGCATTATAGCATGCAAATATACGTTTTGGTAAAATTTGACCGTCAAATGTTACAACTATAGTCTGGGAAGGTTGCCAAGTAGGTTTACCATCAATAAAGGTTTTAAAATTCAATCTTCTGACTTTTATTACTCTACCACACCCAGTTGGAACGGATATATTATTTATAATGTCAGCATCAGACCACTCTGCTGGTATACCCTTAATTATACCCATCCTAGTGACATTATAAGTGGGGATGAATGCCTTGAGGTTGTTGGTCTCTAGTCCTCCATAAGACAAAAAGGAGTTGGCATCATTGTAATTAGAAAAAGACAAGGAAACTCTATTGCGACCAATTCGCTTCACGCTGCCATTAATTATATTTTTAAAATTGTTTCTTTTTAAAAAATCCCGGACGACAAGGGGTGCAGTACTACATTATCTTCTGGATTTTTTTGATTTTTCTGGACATGTACCGTGTATGGGGCCAAATCAGTAGCCAAGTAGGCTTGCCTGCCAACCTGAATTGTTTCGGGAACTTTAGGAGAAATGTCACCATTTCTTCCCAAAGCTTCCGGAGCTGGAGAAGGTATATCTTTGGAACAATCGCTGTCGGAGCAATTACATGACTCCCTCGACGGGTCTATAGCCATTTTATTGGTTCTCTTTTTCTTATTGCACTCTCGGCAAATACGTTTTCTGGCCTTTAGAGTACGCTTTCGCGGGTTTTTACTATTATTGGAGCAATCAGTATCCATTCCGGATTCTGATTGCTCCACAGTTACGTAGGCTGCAACAGGGATCGAGCCACCCCCCGGGTCGGGGGGCTCGTCCATTTTTAAAGTAATGAACTACTATAAAATATATACAAAAACTTACCTAATCAAGAAGAAAATATTTACAAACTACTAATAACTAAGCTAAATAAAATGTTTATTAACAAACTGATCCTTTGTGAGATAATATAAATGGAAAAAAATAATTATTAAAATTATACGCTCCCGCCACAATCAAGTTTCCCGCGCTTTTTTTGGACATTTAAATTGGTTGTCAAATATTTATGCATGCGTTCAGAAATTTATTTTGTGTAACCTAAAGAGAATATATTATGAAGCTATATAAATATAGGACACTAAAATGAATAATATTCACACGTAAGAAGTTTTACTTCTTTTCAAGATAGAATGTCACTTGAAAATGAAAAATCTTTAATAAAATAACACATGAAAATAAAAACTGAACTGAACTGAATAAAATAACAATTTTATATAATTATGGAGACTTTGCAGGGATTCTCAAATTAGGCGTTGCCTGTGTCTTGAGAAACCAGTTAAATATAATTGTTAAATATAATTGTGTGTGAGTGTGAGTGTATTTTCTATGAAAAATTATATTTCATCTCTTTATTACTAACAAAAGTAATGGCGTAATATTTTTGGAAAACAGCATAGTGCGGGTGAAACAAGGGATGAAATATTGCATGCATATTAAAAATCGCTAAAGTGTTTAATGACAAAAATTTATAAGGCACACTATTTGGATATGGAGAAACGGGATATGATAGAGGAGGTAGGGGATAGGACTGGAATAGCTGACAGATTTGATAGGACGAAATGTAAATGCACGATATAAGACGGGATGGTTCATGTAGAGAAAGGACGGGACGTATCGGGAAGTGACTGAACAGACGGGATGGGACGGAATTGAGTAGGACAGTAGAATAGCTAATTCATGTTTAGGTATACAAGAGCTTATACGAAAAATAACATGTATTTGGTGTGGAGTAAAATAAAAAAATATCTGCATCCAGGCAAACGTGGGTCGGGCTTTTTTCTATACTAAATAATTGAATATAAAATATTAATCATTTAATAACTAAGCCATAGCGAAGCGTGGTCGGGTCAGCTATGGTATCTTTTAATTGATTTCAATGAATGTCGTCGGAGTAGTAACAGTGTTATAATATCTCCGTAGCAAAATAATGATTTGAATCTGGAGAGATGGGATAGAATAGAATATAAGGTGGATAAAATGGGACATAAGAATAGGTACAGGATGGGATTGGAATAGGATAAGCAGTTTAGACAACGGCTGTCATATTGATTTTAAATAAAATATGGACTGGAATCTGTATTTGCACCCAGGCGAAGCCGGGCCGGGCCGCTAGTAACAATTATATTTAACTGGTTTCACAACACACAGGCAACGCATAATTTGAGAACCCCTGCAATATTCTCCATATAGTAGCTAGCAACGTTTTCGAGAAAGAATTTTAGGTCAGTTGATTTTGTGATATGTCGTCCTTCTTGCACTTTCGGTTAGAGTCTGGGCTATCTGGCTGGCGGTAGTGGTTGCGTTCATTAGTGCGCATCCTACCTGTCCAGGTAATAATCCTGGATTTTAAAAGCATTTTAGAAGGCGTAATTTTTGATTTTTTGTTTTTATATAAGTCTCTCTGACATATTTTTTTTATTGCCAGACATCATTGACAATGCTAACTATGTGCCATACGCGATTTTATATATTTTTTTTATAAAAATTTCAAAGTATTTTATAATGTCTGTAATTTTAATATTATGTTATTTAAAGATAAGAAAAACTTAAAATAAATTTGCCAGACATTAATTCGATTGTTAAGCCTTAAATTAAAATTAAAAAGTCATGAAAAGTATTGCAGTATGATGCTAGTAGTCCGACAGAGACAGCTGAAGTCATCCAGTTTGCCACCCTGTAAAGTGGAATTGCAACAGCATTTATTGAGGGTTCGTTACGTCACGAAAATTTGGAGAAATGCTCACTCAAAACATCCAACATCTTTATCTCCAAGGGCTTTCGGTTGGACCATTAACGGTGACAAATATGATTTTGTCTGGTTTTTGGGAGATCAATTACCATCCTCAGTTGCAGATATTATTGTTCAAAGTAAGTGTAAAATGGAATATTTATCAATAATAACTAAAATGTTTTATAACGAACAAGAAGAAATACACTGTTTATTTTTTTTTCTGTTGCAGATGATAGAGTTTTAGAAGATAACGAAAGTTCCCAAGAAGATGATATGAATGACACTGACAAAGACAGCGACGATGATGATGATGATTATGAAGATGCCTCTTTTTTTTTGTGACGTCACTATGGGCTGAAACAACTTGAAAAACTTAATATTAATTATTTATAATTTACATTTAGTAATCAGAACAATTTAAATAAAAAGGGTTGTTTTTTAAATTTTAATCTAATTTTATATTCCTTTTTATGCTTAATTTTTTTTGGAAACTTGCTCTGACTAGAATGATTATTATTATTATTATTTATATGGTATTTAAAATAATTTCTACTATTTCTGGCGAAATAATCAGCTACGCAGGCTTGCGGCCAAAACGAAACTGATAATGAATAAATGATAGTTAAAACACGTAAGAAATAGAAAAATAATGGATGAGCTTATTAAAATGTTTCTATTGACAGGAATTTACGAACTATTCGGCAGGTATTTAAAATAACAGCTTTTTGCATGAGGGTATATGTTAGGGGATGTATTTGGAGTGTCTTCAAACTTTTATGAAGATACTTAGGAATTACACCCATAGTTAACACCACAATTGGTACGGTCCGCACGGAGTCAACTCGCCACTGTCTTTTTAATTCTATAGAAAGGTTATATTTTGCTATTTTTTCTATACATGTTGTTTGTAGGTTATGGGTATTTGGTATAGCTATATCAATTAGAAAAACTGCTTTGTTTCTTTTATCGTGTAATATCCGGTCTATTGTGATGAATTGTCTTGTCTGTCATAATAGTCCTGTCCCAGTAAAGCTTGCAGTTGTCCGATTCTAGTATTATTTGGGTGAATATTTATAATATGACGTTTTATTTGTTATTAACTCGTATTTGTATGCAAGATATTGGTGTACTATTGCAGCTACTTGGTCATGTCGATGTTTGTAATCCGTCTGGGTTATAGATTTACAGGCTCCGGTTATATGTTGAATTGTTTCAGGACTACTATGACCGTGCCGACAGAGATCATTTTGGACTGTAGGATCTTTGATTATGTGTTTCCTATAATTTTTTGTGTCGATTGTCTGGTCCTGGATGGCAACCATGAATCCCTCCGTTTCGGGAAACATTTCGCCTCGCTTAAGCCACGCGTTTGATGCTATTTTGTCAACGATAGGATTAGTTATGTTGAGGCGGTGTCTCCCGTGGAGAGATTTTTGTGTCCAGGCATTCAGCTTTTGTGTGTTAGTTGTCGGGCTTAAGTCCATCATGGAATCTAACAGGTTAAGTGGTGTATTTTTTGATCAGCTCGTACTACAGCTCTATGTAGTTCTGACTCATGGGATTTGGAATGGAAAAATAATCGTAGTGTTTGAATATTATTATTATTTTTATTACATGTATGACAAGTAATTACTTTTGTAATGGTTCTCTGTATCATTCTCGACTTATTCTGCAACTGTCTCTCTCCGAATACTAGCATTATACTGCAATACTTTTCATGACTTTTTCATTTTAATTCCAGACTTAACAATCGAATTAATGTCTGGCAAATTTATTTTAAGTTTTTCTTATCTTTAAATAACATAATATTAAAATTACAGACATAATAAAATACTTTGAAATTTTTATAAAAAGAAAATAAGATTCGCGTATGGCACAAACGCATGAACGCAACCACTACCGCCAGCCAGATAGCCCAGACTCTAACCGAAAGTGCAAGAAGGACGACATATCACAAAATCAGCTGACCTAAAATTCTTACTTTTCAAACGTTGCTAGCTCCCGTACCAATATGTAAAATTGTTATTTTAATAAAGATTTTTCATTTTCGAGTGATATTTTATCTTGAAAAAAAGTATATCTTCTTACGTGTGAATAATATTTATTTAATTGTCCTATATTTATTTAACTTCATAATATATTCTCTTTTGGTTACACAAAATTAATTTCTGAACGCATGCATAAATATTTGACAACCAATTTAAATGTCAATCACTTTTATTACCATTATTACTGTCATTATTTTACATCTTTTAAACCTAAAATACGCCATTAATCGAATATTATGGATATATGTATGTTGTCGATTCGAAACCTTTATTTAAATACGTTATTTCATTTGAAGGAAGAATTTACCGTATCGACGGGATGAACATTAAATGTTTGACAGTTACGAACCCATGAACATTTTGCATGAGAAAATGTTAATAAGCCTAATAGAAACTCGGAAAACCGGGAACGTGATAAAAGTCGTGATCCTATGTCCTTCTCCTGGTTCTAAGCTACCTCCCCACCAATTTTCAGCCAAGTCATTTCAGCCGTTCTTGAGTTATAAGTGAAGTAACTAACAAGACTTTCTTTATAGGTATATAGATGATTGATTAAATTCTGTACGCAAACATAGATTACACATTGAGAATAAATTTACTGTGGAAAAATGTTAAGCAACAATGCCGTGTACACATATTAGAAATACTTATGTATAAAATGTGTGAATTCCATATAGTATAGGATCCCGCCATACATCGACCTTCACCGAGATGTTTATTTGATGAAACCTATTTTATATCAATTTAATATGTCAATAAATATATTGTATATGGTTGCCTTGCAAATTTCAGTCCAGAATACGATTAATTAATTATTAAAAAAAAAAAATTTTACACATTTCACCTGTTTGATTAGTAACAAAGTCTATACCAATCGAAAGTATGAAACCCATAGAATATGTAAAACGTTAGGTTGCCTATTTTTTTCCGGTCACAACCCTCAGGTTGCCCAGGTATAAACAGGTAAATCGCTACTAGCATTTTGCACCGGTCTGATTATTGAAATGGAAATTAAATGAAAATAAAGATCATTTTATTACGAACACGGTGGTATAGGGTTGCCTGCGAAAAATCAGTCCCGAATTGCGGTTGTCGAATTTAGAAAAGTGAAATATTGCTCCGAGTGACCATCCCATGCGATAGAAGAGGACACAGAATAGAAGCTGTTCGAAGTCCGCCCATTTAAAGAAAGAGGGTGCGCATGCTATTATGGTTGAGAATGAAAAGGACAGCGATAGACTCGTATATGCTGTGCATCATTTGGGAGTAGATTGTGGTTATAGTTGCAATTGAAAAAACGTGCTACTATTTATTGTTAAAAAAATGGCGAAAAAGTGTTTTTTGTGTGATTCGGATGTTGATTTAATTAATTTTAATGATGACATTTTTAAAAGCTGTTGGCTCTGGTGCGGTTTCTGGTTGATTATTGGGAAAACGACCATTTGGTAACAATAATCCAAAAGAAATGACTCGGAATCTGACAATTTTTTTTTTGTTTTTACATTTTTTACAATAAAACAGAAGTATTTTTAATTGTTGTTTTGTTATTTGTCTTCTAATAATAAGATACAATTTGCAAGATTAGTATTATACAGGGTATATCAAGACTGCTACCGAAAACGAAGCCGGTGGTAGTTTTAAGCGACTTCAGACACAATGCAACAGAAAAAGATGCAAAAAAAAGCGACAATTTTTTTCTGTATTTTTTTTCCAATGACCATCTTTGGGTGGTAAATGCATTTTTTCCTAAAATAATAGTGTATACCCTTTTATTTATAAATAATCTAAGGTATAAAAGAGTTTAAATTATTACTTTAGCAAAACTATGGATTTACCACCCAAAAATGACGATATTGAAAAAATCATAAAAATAACTGTCGGCGTTTCTTTGCGAAATTTTTAGTTGCATTGTGTTGTAGTCACTAAAACTACCACCCGGCTTCGTTTTCGGTAGCAGTCTTGAGATACCCGGTATATGTAATAATATAACCTTCTTTTTTGCTAAAAATGTATATATACTTTAGTACATACATACATACATAAACTCACGGCCTTTTTCCCAGAAGGGGTAGGCAGAGGTGCCAGGACACCCACATTTCGCCTTGTATGTTCCGTCCCACGATGTGATAGGTGGCGAGCCTATCGCCATATCGGGCACAAATTCCTGACTCTGGGCTGATAATGAATAGAAAAATCCATATCACTTTGCCCAACCCGGGATTCGAACCCGAGACCTCAGCTTTGTTACCCTACCTTAGTACAACTACGCCACCGAGGCAGTATATACTTTGGTGTCACATAAAATATATACACACATAAATAATTAATTCATTAACCAAAATTAAATAACTTTTCCTCTATTGTACTAATAAACTACTCCAAAACACAGCATATACGAGTCTATCGCTGTCCTTTTCATTCTCAAGAATAAATAGCATGCGCACCCTCTTTCTTTATGAGCGGACTTCGAACAGCTTCTATGCTGTGTCCTCTTCTATCGCATGGGATGGTCACTCGGAGCAATATTTCACTTTTCTAAATTCGACAACCGCAATTCGGGACTGATTTTTCGCAGGCACCCCTATTCCACCGTGTTCGTAATAAAATGATCTTTATTTTCATTTAATTTCCATTCAATAATCAGACCGGTGCAAAATGCTAGTAGCGATTTACCTGTTTATACCTGGCAACCTGAGGGGTGTGACCGGAAAAAAATAGGCAACCTAACGTTTGCATATTCTATGGGCTTCATACTTTCGCTTGGTATAGAATTTGTTTAATAATCAAACAGGTCAATGTTTAAAAAAAAATTTTTTTTTAATTATTAATTAATCGTATTCTGGACTGAAATTTGCTAGGCAACCCCTATACAATATATTTATTGACATATAAATAGAATATAAAATAGGTTTCATCAAATAAACATCTCGGTGAAGGTCGATGTATGGCGGGATCTTAGACTAATAGCAAGATCGTGTTTCGAGCACACGTCTTGTTCTTGTTGCCTTTTTTTTATATATTTCTACTACCAGTGTCATTTTAAAGAAAACAAAAAGAGACTACCTGAAGACAAATAACAAAGTAAACTTTTCCTATTATAATTCCTAAAACAGCGCGTGTACTTAGAAATTTTAACATCAATAACTTATATTTGATTGTATAAAAATTACTCCGTTATCTTTAGTATGATACTTTATTATCTTTAGTACAAATCAGGGACCGAAAACGGTTCCGGAAATACCGGTATTTTTGGTATCAACCGAAAAAAAATATACCGGTATTTTTAAAGGTAACCCCCCTATACGCCGATTTTATTAGATTCCTAGAATTTAACCGGTATCATACCGGTAACCGAAATAAGGCATTACCTCTATGTTTTCAAGCGTCCGTCGTCGGCAAAAGTCAAGCGTCGATGCGCCGTGTGTTCGCCCACAGTGTCGACCAACCCTGACCTCAGGCCGTCGCCCCGGTTTTGGTGCTATTGTAACTTCAATTATTCGAGCAACCGTTCTTTGTGATTTTTGAATTTGGAGAACTCTTAATTGATATTTCATTCCGACTGCACGATCCGCCCGAGAGTGTGAATTATTTGTTTGGTTTGTAATCGGATTCCTATACTTGTGAAAAAATAATGATAAGCCACGTCCCGAGCAAATGGACCTTGAGCATTTATGTCTTTCTCATGCCTGTTTACCTAACACCGGACGGTCGTATTCGTTTGCGTCCGCCGCCGTATAAAGAGTTGATTTGTGCTTCTGTTATAGGTATTTAACGTACAGATGCGTCCGCCTCGAATCCGAATTGTTGTCGGTTTTTTGTGGCACGATCAAAGGGTTTTGTCGCAAACGGCAGACTTCTGTCCACAATCTTTCGCTTTTTTTTTACCATCGCACCACACTTTAAACCGCAGTATAGGTCATTCGCGGGGGTTTAAGAGCGTTTACACCTTGCACGCAACGTAACTATAGGTATTTCTTTCGTTAATTTCACGCACACATAAGGCGACCAAAGCTGGTTCGGAGAGGAGCGCCGCGTCGTCCTCGCTATACATCATCGCTACCAACTGATCCGTTCGCTTCAAAATTCTAATATTCAATTGAAATGTTCACTTTATGATTATATTTTGGGTAATATTATATCATAAATAAGGTTATTTGCTTTATAAGTAAGAAAATATTACCGTGCAAGCATGACATACAAATTTTAGAATACTAATCATCTTTTTCGTTATTATTCATTGTCCAGTTGCATTCAAATCAGCGTGGTTCAAATCAGTAACACTACGACGTTTATTATCATTTCGGTTCGAAACACCATGAAAGAGTTCGGGGCCTTCCAACCACCCTTACATTACGAAATATATTTAATTTTATATTACAATATAACATAATAGCCTCGGTATTACTACCATGATATATCTGAAAACATATTTATACTCACTACAAAATCATTGTCAGTAATAAAACGAAAAATAAAAATGTTTTTTACTACCAAAGTACTAGAGATGTTGGTAAATCGCAGTCCGCGCGTGGCAATTTTTACTACGCACGGCAAAAATCGACTGCAGCCAGGCCGAGCGCGAGCGAATACGTCCCTCCTTTCTAGAAGGCCTTCTGCGCGGTCTTATTTGACACGTCGGACAGCGTGTTTATAGTGTGTTTT